>JAKRYI020000111.1:0-364646 GCA_022379115.2 Bauhinia variegata | reverse complement strand
AGTGGACCAAAGCCAAATGTCTTGCAAAGATTGATGTAATAAGACAAATTAAACCCATGTGGAGAAGTTTGAGACCAACGAAGAGAGATTTGGTCCAAGAATCATCCAACTTCCAAGTTCGTCCATTTTGGTCTTTCTTGTTTTTACTAGCTTCAAAGTGGACCGAAGCAAAATGTCTTGCAAAGATTTATTGTAAGATTACACAATTAAACCATGTGGAGAAGTTTGAGACCGACGAAGAGAGATTTGGTCAAAGAATCATCCAACTTCACCAAGTTCGTCCATTTTGGTCTCTTCTTCGTTTCGACTAGCTTCAAAGTGGACGAAGCCAAATGTCTTGCAAAGATTGATGTAATATGACACAATAACCATGTGGAGAAGTTTGAGACCACGAAGAGAGATTTGGTCCAAGAATCATCCAACTTCACCAAGTTCGTCCATTTTGGTCTTTCTTCGTTTTCACTAGCTTCAAAGTGGACCGAAGCGAACTAATGTCTTGCAAAGATTGATGTAATATGACACAATAAACCATGTAGAGAAGTTTGAGACCAACGAAGAGAGATTTGTCTCAAGAATCATCCAACTTCACCAAGTTCGTCCATTTTGGTCTTTCTTCGTTTCGACTAGCTTCAAAGTGGACCGAAGCCAAATGTCTTGCATAGATTGATGTAATATGACAAAATAAACCATGTGGAGAAGTTTGAGACGACGAAGAGAGATTTGGTCAAAGAATCATCCAACTACCAAGTTCGTCCATTTTGGTCTTTCTTCGTTTCGACTAGCTTCAAAGTGACCGAAGCCAAATGTCTTGCAAAGATTGATGTAATATGACACAATAAACCATGTGGAGAAGTTTGAGACCAACGAAGAGAGATTTGGTCCAAGAATCATCCAACTTCACCAAGTTCGTCCATTTTGGTCTTTCTTCGTTTCGACTAGCTTCAAAGTTGACCGAAGCCAAATGTTTGCAATAGATTGATGTAATATGACACATAAACCATGTGGAGAAGTTTGAGACCAACGAAGAGAGATTTGGTCAAGAAATCATCCAACTTCACAAGTTCGTCCATTTTGGTCTTTCTTCGTTTTCGACTAGCTTCAAAGTGGACCGAAGCCAAATGTCTTGCAAAGATTGATGTAATATGACACAATAAACCATGTGGAGAAGTTTGAGACCAACGAAGAGAGATTTGGTCAAGAATCATCCAACTTCACCAAGTTCGTCCATTTTGGTCTTTCTTCGTTTCGACTAGCTTCAAAGTTGACCGAAGCCAAATGTCTTGCAAAGATTGATGTAATATGACAAAATAAACCATGTGGAGAAGTTTGAGACCGACGAAGAGAGATTTGGTCAAAGAATCATCCAACTTCACCAAGTTCGTCCATTTTGGTCTTTCTTCGTTTTCGACTAGCTTCAAAGTGGACCGAAGCCAAATGTCTTGCAAAGATTGATGTAATATGACACAATAAACCATGTGGAGAAGTTTGAGACCAACGAAGAGGATTTGGTCCAAGAATCATCCAACTTCACCAAGTTCGTCCATTTTGGTCTTTCTTCGTTTTCACTAGCTTCAAAGTGGACCGAAGCCAAATGTCTTGCAAAGATTGATGTAATATGACACAATAAACCATGTGGAGAAGTTTGAGACCAACGAAGAGAGATTTGGTCCAAGAATCATCCAACTTCACCAAGTTCGTCCATTTTGGTCTTTCTTCGTTTCGACTAGCTTCAAAGTGGACCGAAGCCAAATGTCTTGCAAAGATTGATGTAATATGACACAATAAACCATGTGGAGAAGTTTGAGACCAACGAAGAGAGATTTGGTCCAAGAATCATCCAACTTCACCAAGTTCGTCCATTTTGGTCTTTCTTCGTTTTCACTTGCTTCAAAGTGGACCGAAGCCAAATGTCTTGCAAAGATTGATGTAATATGACACAATAAACCATGTGGAGAAGTTTGAGACCAACGAAGAGAGATTTGGTCCAAGAATCATCCAACTTCACCAAGTTCGTCCATTTTGGTCTTTCTTCGTTTCGACTAGCTTCAAAGTGGACCGAAGCCAAATGTCTTGCAAAGATTGATGTAATATGACACAATAAACCATGTGGAGAAGTTTGAGACCAACGAAGAGAGATTTGGTCCAAGAATCATCCAACTTCACCAAGTTCGTCCATTTTGGTCTTTCTTCGTTTTCACTTGCTTCAAAGTGGACCGAAGCCAAATGTCTTGCAAAGATTGATGTAATATGACACAATAAACCATGTGGAGAAGTTTGAGACCAACGAAGAGAGATTTGGTCCAAGAATCATCCAACTTCACCAAGTTCGTCCATTTTGGTCTTTCTTCGTTTCGACTAGCTTCAAAGTGGACCGAAGCCAAATGAATTGCAAAGATTGATGTAATATGACACAATAAACCATGTGGAGAAGTTTGAGACCACGAAGAGAGATTTGGTCCAAGAATCATCCAACTTCACCAAGTTCGTCCATTTTGGTCTTTCTTCGTTTTCACTAGCTTCAAAGTAGACCGAAGCCAAATGTCTTGCAAAGATTGATGTAATATGACACAATAAACCATGTGGAGAAGTTTGAGACCAACGAAGAGAGATTTGGTCAAGAATCATCCAACTTCACCAAGTTCGTCCATTTTGGTCTTTCTTCGTTTCGACTAGCTTCAAAGTGGACGAAGCCAAATGTCTTGCATAGATTGATGTAAGATTACACAATAAACCATGTGGAGAAGTTTGAGACCAACGAAGAGAGATTTGGTCCAAGAATCATCCAACTTCACCAAGTTCGTCCATTTTGGTCTTTCTTCGTTTCGACTAGCTTCAAAGTGGACCGAAGCCAAATGTCTTGCAAAGATTGATGTAATATGACACAATAAACCATGTGGAGAAGTTTGAGACCAACGAAGAGAGATTTGGTCCAAGAATCATCCAACTTCACCAAGTTCGTCCATTTTGGTCTTTCTTCGTTTCGACTAGCTTCAAAGTGGACCGAAGCCAAATGTCTTGCAAAGATTGATGTAATATGACACAATAAACCATGTGGAGAAGTTTGAGACCAACGAAGAGAGATTTGGTCCAAGAATCATCCAACTTCACCAAGTTCGTCCATTTTGGTCTTTCTTCGTTTCGACTAGCTTCAAAGTGGACCGAAGCCAAATGTCTTGCAAAGATTGATGTAATATGACACAATAAACCATGTGGAGAAGTTTGAGACCAACGAAGAGAGATTTGGTCCAAGAATCATCCAACTTCACCAAGTTCGTCCATTTTGGTCTTTCTTCGTTTCACTAGCTTCAAAGTGGACCGAAGCCAAATGTCTTGCATAGATTGATGTAAGATTACACAACAAACCATGTGGAGAAGTTTGAGACCAATGAAGAGAGATTTGGTCCAAGAATCATCCAACTTCACCAAGTTCGTCCATTTTGGTCTTTCTTCGTTTTCGACTTGCTTCAAAGTAGACCGAAGCCAAATGACTTGCAAAGATTGATGTAATATGACACAATAAACCTTGTGGAGAAGTTTGAGACCAACGAAGAGAGATTTGGTCCAAGAATCATCTAACTTTTCCAAGTTCGTCCATTTTGGTCTTTCTTCGTTTCGACTAGCTTCAAAGTTAACCGAAGCCAAATGTCTTGCATAGATTGATGTAAGATTACAAAATAAACCATGTGGAGAAGTTTGAGACCAACGAAGAGAGATTTGGTCCAAGAATCATCCAACTTCACCAAGTTCGTCCATTTTGGTCTTTCTTCGTTTTCACTTGCTTCAAAGTAGACCGAAGCCAAATGTCTTGCAAAGATTGATGTAATATGACACAATAAACCATGTGGAGAAGTTTGAGACCAACGAAGAGAGATTTGGTCCAAGAATCATCCAACTTCACCAAGTTCGTCCATTTTGGTCTTTCTTCGTTTCACTAGCTTCAAAGTTACCGAAGCCAAATGTCAAGCATAGATTGATGTAATATTACACAATAAACCATGTGGAGAAGTTTGAGACCAACGAAGAGAGATTTGGTCCAAGAATCATCCAACTTCACCAAGTTCGTCCATTTTGGTCTTTCTTCGTTTCGACTAGCTTCAAAGTGGACCGAAGCCAAATGTCTTGCAAAGATTGATGTAATATGACACAATAAACCATGTGGAGAAGTTTGAGACCAACGAAGAGAGATTTGGTCCAAGAATCATCCAACTTCACCAAGTTCGTCCATTTTGGTCTTTCTTCGTTTCACTAGCTTCAAAGTGGACCGAAGCCAAATGTCTTGCATAGATTGATGTAATATTACAAAATAAACCATGTGGAGAAGTTTGAGAACGACAAAGAGAGATTTGGTCCAAGAATCATCCAACTTCACCAAGTTCGTCCATTTTGGTCTTTCTTCGTTTTCACTTGCTTCAAAGTAGACCGAAGCCAAATGTCTTGCAAAGATTGATGTAATATGACACAATAAACCATGTGGAGAAGTTTGAGACCAACGAAGAGAGATTTGGTCCAAGAATCATCCAACTTCACCAAGTTCGTCCATTTTGGTCTTTCTTCGTTTCAACTAGCTTCAAAGTGGACCGAAGCCAAATGTCTTGCATAGATTGATGTAAGATTACAAAATAAACCATGTGGAGAAGTTTGAGACCAACGAAGAGAGATTTGGTCCAAGAATCATCCAACTTCACCAAGTTCGTCCATTTTGGTCTTTCTTCGTTTCGACTAGCTTCAAAGTGGACCGAAGCCAAATGTCTTGCAAAGATTGATGTAATATGACACAATAAACCATGTGGAGAAGTTTGAGACCAACGAAGAGAGATTTGGTCCAAGAATCATCCAACTTCACCAAGTTCGTCCATTTTGGTCTTTCTTCGTTTCGACTAGCTTCAAAGTGGACCGAAGCCAAATGTCTTGCAAAGATTGATGTAATATGACACAATAAACCATGTGGAGAAGTTTGAGACCAACGAAGAGAGATTTGGTCCAAGAATCATCCAACTTCACCAAGTTCGTCCATTTTGGTCTTTCTTCGTTTTCACTTGCTTCAAAGTGGACCGAAGCCAAATGTCTTGCAAAGATTGATGTAATATGACACAATAAACCATGTGGAGAAGTTTGAGACCAACGAAGAGAGATTTGGTCCAAGAATCATCCAACTTCACCAAGTTCGTCCATTTTGGTCTTTCTTCGTTTCGACTAGCTTCAAAGTGGACCGAAGCCAAATGTCTTGCATAGATTGATGTAAGATTACAAAAAACCATGTGGAGAAGTTTGAGACCAACGAAGAGAGATTTGGTCCAAGAATCATCCAACTTCACCAAGTTCGTCCATTTTGGTCTTTCTTCGTTTCGACTAGCTTCAAAGTGGACCGAAGCCAAATGTCTTGCATAGATTGATGTAAGATTACAAAATACTCCATGTGGAGAAGTTTGAGACCAACGAAGAGAGATTTGGTCCAAGAATCATCCAACTTCACCAAGTTCGTCCATTTTGGTCTTTCTTCGTTTCGACTAGCTTCAAAGTGGACCGAAGCCAAATGTCTTGCAAAGATTGATGTAATATGACACAATAAACCATGTGGAGAAGTTTGAGACCAACGAAGAGAGATTTGGTCCAAGAATCATCCAACTTCACCAAGTTCGTCCATTTTGGTCTTTCTTCGTTTTCACTAGCTTCAAAGTGGACCGAAGCCAAATGTCTTGCAAAGATTGATGTAATATGACACAATAAACCATGTGGAGAAGTTTGAGACCAACGAAGAGAGATTTGGTCCAAGAATCATCCAACTTCACCAAGTTCGTCCATTTTGGTCTTTCTTCGTTTCACTAGCTTCAAAGTGGACCGAAGCCAAATGTCTTGCATAGATTGATGTAAGATTACAAATAAACCATGTGGAGAAGTTTGAGACCAACGAAGAGAGATTTGGTCCAAGAATCATCCAACTTCACCAAGTTCGTCCATTTTGGTCTTTCTTCGTTTTCACTAGCTTCAAAGTGGACCGAAGCCAAATGTCTTGCAAAGATTGATGTAATATGACACAATAAACCATGTGGAGAAGTTTGAGACCAACGAAGAGAGATTTGGTCCAAGAATCATCCAACTTCACCAAGTTCGTCCATTTTGGTCTTTCTTCGTTTCGACTAGCTTCAAAGTGGACCGAAGCCAAATGTCTTGCAAAGATTGATGTAATATGACACAATAAACCATGTGGAGAAGTTTGAGACCAACGAAGAGAGATTTGGTCCAAGAATCATCCAACTTCACCAAGTTCGTCCATTTTGGTCTTTCTTCGTTTCGACTAGCTTCAAAGTGGACCGAAGCCAAATGTCTTGCAAAGATTGATGTAATATGACACAATAAACCATGTGGAGAAGTTTGAGACCAACGAAGAGAGATTTGGTCCAAGAATCATCCAACTTCACCAAGTTCGTCCATTTTGGTCTTTCTTCGTTTCGACTAGCTTCAAAGTGGACCGAAGCCAAATGTCTTGCAAAGATTGATGTAATATGACACAATAAACCATGTGGAGAAGTTTGAGACCAACGAAGAGAGATTTGGTCCAAGAATCATCCAACTTCACCAAGTTCGTCCATTTTGGTCTTTCTTCGTTTCGACTAGCTTCAAAGTGGACCGAAGCCAAATGTCTTGCATAGATTGATGTAATATGACACAATAAACCATGTGGAGAAGTTTGAGACCAACGAAGAGAGATTTGGTCCAAGAATCATCCAACTTCACCAAGTTCGTCCATTTTGGTCTTTCTTCGTTTCGACTAGCTTCAAAGTGGACCGAAGCCAAATGTCTTGCAAAGATTGATGTAATATGACACAATAAACCATGTGGAGAAGTTTGAGACCAACGAAGAGAGATTTGGTCCAAGAATCATCCAACTTCACCAAGTTCGTCCATTTTGGTCTTTCTTCGTTTTCACTAGCTTCAAAGTGGACCGAAGCCAAATGTCTTGCAAAGATTGATGTAATATGACACAATAAACCATGTGGAGAAGTTTGAGACCAACGAAGAGAGATTTGGTCCAAGAATCATCCAACTTCACCAAGTTCGTCCATTTTGGTCTTTCTTCGTTTCGACTAGCTTCAAAGTGGACCGAAGCCAAATGTCTTGCATAGATTGATGTAATATGACAAATAAACCATGTGGAGAAGTTTGAGACCAACGAAGAGAGATTTGGTCCAAGAATCATCCAACTTCACCAAGTTCGTCCATTTTGGTCTTTCTTCGTTTCACTAGCTTCAAAGTGGACCGAAGCCAAATGTCTTGCAAAGATTGATGTAATATGACACAATAAACCATGTGGAGAAGTTTGAGACCAACGAAGAGAGATTTGGTCCAAGAATCATCCAACTTCACCAAGTTCGTCCATTTTGGTCTTTCTTCGTTTCGACTAGCTTCAAAGTGGACCGAAGCCAAATGTCTTGCATAGATTGATGTAATATGACACAATAAACCATGTGGAGAAGTTTGAGACCAACGAAGAGAGATTTGGTCCAAGAATCATCCAACTTCACCAAGTTCGTCCATTTTGGTCTTTCTTCGTTTCGACTAGCTTCAAAGTGGACCGAAGCCAAATGTCTTGCATAGATTGATGTAATATTACAAAATAAACCATGTGGAGAAGTTTGAGACCAACGAAGAGAGATTTGGTCCAAGAATCATCCAACTTCACCAAGTTCGTCCATTTTGGTCTTTCTTCGTTTCGACTAGCTTCAAAGTGGACCGAAGCCAAATGTCTTGCAAAGATTGATGTAATATGACACAATAAACCATGTGGAGAAGTTTGAGACCAACGAAGAGAGATTTGGTCCAAGAATCATCCAACTTCACCAAGTTCGTCCATTTTGGTCTTTCTTCGTTTCACTAGCTTCAAAGTGGACCGAAGCCAAATGTCTTGCAAAGATTGATGTAATATGACACAATAAACCATGTGGAGAAGTTTGAGACCAACGAAGAGAGATTTGGTCCAAGAATCATCCAACTTCACCAAGTTCGTCCATTTTGGTCTTTCTTCGTTTCGACTAGCTTCAAAGTGGACCGAAGCCAAATGTCTTGCAAAGATTGATGTAATATGACACAATAAACCATGTGGAGAAGTTTGAGACCAACGAAGAGAGATTTGGTCCAAGAATCATCCAACTTCACCAAGTTCGTCCATTTTGGTCTTTCTTCGTTTCGACTAGCTTCAAAGTGGACCGAAGCCAAATGTCTTGCATAGATTGATGTAATATGACACAATAAACCATGTGGAGAAGTTTGAGACCAACGAAGAGAGATTTGGTCCAAGAATCATCCAACTTCACCAAGTTCGTCCATTTTGGTCTTTCTTCGTTTCGACTAGCTTCAAAGTGGACCGAAGCCAAATGTCTTGCAAAGATTGATGTAATATGACACAATAAACCATGTGGAGAAGTTTGAGACCAACGAAGAGAGATTTGGTCCAAGAATCATCCAACTTCACCAAGTTCGTCCATTTTGGTCTTTCTTCGTTTTCACTTCTTCAAAGTGGACCGAAGCCAAATGTCTTGCAAAGATTGATGTAATATGACACAATAAACCATGTGGAGAAGTTTGAGACCAACGAAGAGAGATTTGGTCCAAGAATCATCCAACTTCACCAAGTTCGTCCATTTTGGTCTTTCTTCGTTTCGACTAGCTTCAAAGTGGACCGAAGCCAAATGTCTTGCATAGATTGATGTAATATTACAAAATAAACCATGTGGAGAAGTTTGAGACCAACGAAGAGAGATTTGGTCCAAGAATCATCCAACTTCACCAAGTTCGTCCATTTTGGTCTTTCTTCGTTTTCACTAGCTTCAAAGTGGACCGAAGCCAAATGTCTTGCAAAGATTGATGTAATATGACACAATAAACCATGTGGAGAAGTTTGAGACCAACGAAGAGAGATTTGGTCCAAGAATCATCCAACTTCACCAAGTTCGTCCATTTTGGTCTTTCTTCGTTTCGACTAGCTTCAAAGTGGACCGAAGCCAAATGTCTTGCATAGATTGATGTAATATTACAAAATAAACCATGTGGAGAAGTTTGAGAACAACGAAGAGAGATTTGGTCCAAGAATCATCCAACTTCACCAAGTTCGTCCATTTTGGTCTTTCTTCGTTTCGACTAGCTTCAAAGTGGACCGAAGCCAAATGTCTTGCATAGATTGATGTAATATGACAAAATAAACCATGTGGAGAAGTTTGAGACCAACGAAGAGAGATTTGGTCCAAGAATCATCCAACTTCACCAAGTTCGTCCATTTTGGTCTTTCTTCGTTTCGACTAGCTTCAAAGTGGACCGAAGCCAAATGTCTTGCAAAGATTGATGTAATATGACACAATAAACCATGTGGAGAAGTTTGAGACCAACGAAGAGAGATTTGGTCCAAGAATCATCCAACTTCACCAAGTTCGTCCATTTTGGTCTTTCTTCGTTTTCACTAGCTTCAAAGTGGACCGAAGCCAAATGTCTTGCAAAGATTGATGTAATATGACACAATAAACCATGTGGAGAAGTTTGAGACCAACGAAGAGAGATTTGGTCCAAGAATCATCCAACTTCACCAAGTTCGTCCATTTTGGTCTTTCTTCGTTTCGACTAGCTTCAAAGTGGACCGAAGCCAAATGTCTTGCATAGATTGATGTAAGATTACAAAATAAACCATGTGGAGAAGTTTGAGACCAACGAAGAGAGATTTGGTCCAAGAATCATCCAACTTCACCAAGTTCGTCCATTTTGGTCTTTCTTCGTTTTCACTAGCTTCAAAGTGGACCGAAGCCAAATGTCTTGCAAAGATTGATGTAATATGACACAATAAACCATGTGGAGAAGTTTGAGACCAACGAAGAGAGATTTGGTCCAAGAATCATCCAACTTCACCAAGTTCGTCCATTTTGGTCTTTCTTCGTTTCGACTAGCTTCAAAGTGGACCGAAGCCAAATGTCTTGCATAGATTGATGTAATATTACAAATAAACCATGTGGAGAAGTTTGAGACCAACGAAGAGAGATTTGGTCCAAGAATCATCCAACTTCACCAAGTTCGTCCATTTTGGTCTTTCTTCGTTTCGACTAGCTTCAAAGTGGACCGAAGCCAAATGTCTTGCAAAGATTGATGTAATATGACACAATAAACCATGTGGAGAAGTTTGAGACCAACGAAGAGAGATTTGGTCCAAGAATCATCCAACTTCACCAAGTTCGTCCATTTTGGTCTTTCTTCGTTTCGACTAGCTTCAAAGTGGACCGAAGCCAAATGTCTTGCAAAGATTGATGTAATATGACACAATAAACCATGTGGAGAAGTTTGAGACCAACGAAGAGAGATTTGGTCCAAGAATCATCCAACTTCACCAAGTTCGTCCATTTTGGTCTTTCTTCGTTTCGACTAGCTTCAAAGTGGACCGAAGCCAAATGTCTTGCATAGATTGATGTAATATTACAAAATAAACCATGTGGAGAAGTTTGAGACCAACGAAGAGAGATTTGGTCCAAGAATCATCCAACTTCACCAAGTTCGTCCATTTTGGTCTTTCTTCGTTTCGACTAGCTTCAAAGTGGACCGAAGCCAAATGTCTTGCAAAGATTGATGTAATATGACACAATAAACCATGTGGAGAAGTTTGAGACCAACGAAGAGAGATTTGGTCCAAGAATCATCCAACTTCACCAAGTTCGTCCATTTTGGTCTTTCTTCGTTTTCACTAGCTTCAAAGTGGACCGAAGCCAAATGTCTTGCAAAGATTGATGTAATATGACACAATAAACCATGTGGAGAAGTTTGAGACCAACGAAGAGAGATTTGGTCCAAGAATCATCCAACTTCACCAAGTTCGTCCATTTTGGTCTTTCTTCGTTTCGACTAGCTTCAAAGTGGACCGAAGCCAAATGTCTTGCATAGATTGATGTAAGATTACAAATAAACCATGTGGAGAAGTTTGAGACCAACGAAGAGAGATTTGGTCCAAGAATCATCCAACTTCACCAAGTTCGTCCATTTTGGTCTTTCTTCGTTTCGACTAGCTTCAAAGTGGACCGAAGCCAAATGTCTTGCATAGATTGATGTAATATGACAAAATAAACCATGTGGAGAAGTTTGAGACCAACGAAGAGAGATTTGGTCCAAGAATCATCCAACTTCACCAAGTTCGTCCATTTTGGTCTTTCTTCGTTTCGACTAGCTTCAAAGTGGACCGAAGCCAAATGTCTTGCAAAGATTGATGTAATATGACACAATAAACCATGTGGAGAAGTTTGAGACCAACGAAGAGAGATTTGGTCCAAGAATCATCCAACTTCACCAAGTTCGTCCATTTTGGTCTTTCTTCGTTTCGACTAGCTTCAAAGTTGACCGAAGCCAAATGTCTTGCAAAGATTGATGTAATATGACACAATAAACCATGTGGAGAAGTTTGAGACCAACGAAGAGAGATTTGGTCCAAGAATCATCCAACTTCACCAAGTTCGTCCATTTTGGTCTTTCTTCGTTTCGACTAGCTTCAAAGTTAACCGAAGCCAAATGTCTTGCATAGATTGATGTAATATTACACAATAAACCATGTGGAGAAGTTTGAGACCAACGAAGAGAGATTTGGTCCAAGAATCATCCAACTTCACCAAGTTCGTCCATTTTGGTCTTTCTTCGTTTCGACTAGCTTCAAAGTGGACCGAAGCCAAATGTCTTGCAAAGATTGATGTAATATGACACAATAAACCATGTGGAGAAGTTTGAGACCAACGAAGAGAGATTTGGTCCAAGAATCATCCAACTTCACCAAGTTCGTCCATTTTGGTCTTTCTTCGTTTCGACTAGCTTCAAAGTGGACCGAAGCCAAATGTCTTGCAAAGATTGATGTAATATGACACAATAAACCATGTGGAGAAGTTTGAGACCAACGAAGAGAGATTTGGTCCAAGAATCATCCAACTTCACCAAGTTCGTCCATTTTGGTCTTTCTTCGTTTTCACTTGCTTCAAAGTAGACCGAAGCCAAATGTCTTGCAAAGATTGATGTAATATGACACAATAAACCATGTGGAGAAGTTTGAGACCAACGAAGAGAGATTTGGTCCAAGAATCATCCAACTTCACCAAGTTCGTCCATTTTGGTCTTTCTTCGTTTCGACTAGCTTCAAAGTGGACCGAAGCCAAATGTCTTGCATAGATTGATGTAATATTACAAAATAAACCATGTGGAGAAGTTTGAGACCAACGAAGAGAGATTTGGTCCAAGAATCATCCAACTTCACCAAGTTCGTCCATTTTGGTCTTTCTTCGTTTTCACTAGCTTCAAAGTGGACCGAAGCCAAATGTCTTGCAAAGATTGATGTAATATGACACAATAAACCATGTGGAGAAGTTTGAGACCAACGAAGAGAGATTTGGTCCAAGAATCATCCAACTTCACCAAGTTCGTCCATTTTGGTCTTTCTTCGTTTCGACTAGCTTCAAAGTTAACCGAAGCCAAATGTTTGCATAGATTGATGTAATATTACACAATAAACCATGTGGAGAAGTTTGAGACCAACGAAGAGAGATTTGGTCCAAGAATCATCCAACTTCACCAAGTTCGTCCATTTTGGTCTTTCTTCGTTTCGACTAGCTTCAAAGTGGACCGAAGCCAAATGTCTTGCAAAGATTGATGTAATATGACACAATAAACCATGTGGAGAAGTTTGAGACCAACGAAGAGAGATTTGGTCCAAGAATCATCCAACTTCACCAAGTTCGTCCATTTTGGTCTTTCTTCGTTTCGACTAGCTTCAAAGTGGACCGAAGCCAAATGTCTTGCAAAGATTGATGTAATATGACACAATAAACCATGTGGAGAAGTTTGAGACCAACGAAGAGAGATTTGGTCCAAGAATCATCCAACTTCACCAAGTTCGTCCATTTTGGTCTTTCTTCGTTTTCACTAGCTTCAAAGTGGACCGAAGCCAAATGTCTTGCAAAGATTGATGTAATATGACACAATAAACCATGTGGAGAAGTTTGAGACCAACGAAGAGAGATTTGGTCCAAGAATCATCCAACTTCACCAAGTTCGTCCATTTTGGTCTTTCTTCGTTTCGACTAGCTTCAAAGTGGACCGAAGCCAAATGTCTTGCATAGATTGATGTAATATTACAAAATAAACCATGTGGAGAAGTTTGAGACCAACGAAGAGAGATTTGGTCCAAGAATCATCCAACTTCACCAAGTTCGTCCATTTTGGTCTTTCTTCGTTTTCACTAGCTTCAAAGTGGACCGAAGCCAAATGTCTTGCAAAGATTGATGTAATATGACACAATAAACCATGTGGAGAAGTTTGAGACCAACGAAGAGAGATTTGGTCCAAGAATCATCCAACTTCACCAAGTTCGTCCATTTTGGTCTTTCTTCGTTTCGACTAGCTTCAAAGTGGACCGAAGCCAAATGTCTTGCATAGATTGATGTAATATGACAAAATAAACCATGTGGAGAAGTTTGAGACCAACGAAGAGAGATTTGGTCCAAGAATCATCCAACTTCACCAAGTTCGTCCATTTTGGTCTTTCTTCGTTTTCACTAGCTTCAAAGTGGACCGAAGCCAAATGTCTTGCAAAGATTGATGTAATATGACACAATAAACCATGTGGAGAAGTTTGAGACCAACGAAGAGAGATTTGGTCCAAGAATCATCCAACTTCACCAAGTTCGTCCATTTTGGTCTTTCTTCGTTTCGACTAGCTTCAAAGTGGACCGAAGCCAAATGTCAAGCATAGATTGATGTAATATTACACAATAAACCATGTGGAGAAGTTTGAGACCAACGAAGAGAGATTTGGTCCAAGAATCATCCAACTTCACCAAGTTCGTCCATTTTGGTCTTTCTTCGTTTCGACTAGCTTCAAAGTGGACCGAAGCCAAATGTCTTGCAAAGATTGATGTAATATGACACAATAAACCATGTGGAGAAGTTTGAGACCAACGAAGAGAGATTTGGTCCAAGAATCATCCAACTTCACCAAGTTCGTCCATTTTGGTCTTTCTTCGTTTCGACTAGCTTCAAAGTGGACCGAAGCCAAATGTCTTGCATAGATTGATGTAAGATTACAAAATAAACCATGTGGAGAAGTTTGAGACCAACGAAGAGAGATTTGGTCCAAGAATCATCCAACTTCACCAAGTTCGTCCATTTTGGTCTTTCTTCGTTTTCACTAGCTTCAAAGTGGACCGAAGCCAAATGTCTTGCAAAGATTGATGTAATATGACACAATAAACCATGTGGAGAAGTTTGAGACCAACGAAGAGAGATTTGGTCCAAGAATCATCCAACTTCACCAAGTTCGTCCATTTTGGTCTTTCTTCGTTTCGACTAGCTTCAAAGTTAACCGAAGCCAAATGTCTTGCATAGATTGATGTAATATGACACAATAAACCATGTGGAGAAGTTTGAGACCAACGAAGAGAGATTTGGTCCAAGAATCATCCAACTTCACCAAGTTCGTCCATTTTGGTCTTTCTTCGTTTCGACTAGCTTCAAAGTGGACCGAAGCCAAATGTCTTGCATAGATTGATGTAATATTACAAAATAAACCATGTGGAGAAGTTTGAGACCAACGAAGAGAGATTTGGTCCAAGAATCATCCAACTTCACCAAGTTCGTCCATTTTGGTCTTTCTTCGTTTCGACTAGCTTCAAAGTGGACCGAAGCCAAATGTCTTGCAAAGATTGATGTAATATGACACAATAAACCATGTGGAGAAGTTTGAGACCAACGAAGAGAGATTTGGTCCAAGAATCATCCAACTTCACCAAGTTCGTCCATTTTGGTCTTTCTTCGTTTTCACTAGCTTCAAAGTGGACCGAAGCCAAATGTCTTGCAAAGATTGATGTAATATGACACAATAAACCATGTGGAGAAGTTTGAGACCAACGAAGAGAGATTTGGTCCAAGAATCATCCAACTTCACCAAGTTCGTCCATTTTGGTCTTTCTTCGTTTCGACTAGCTTCAAAGTGGACCGAAGCCAAATGTCTTGCATAGATTGATGTAAGATTACAAAATAAACCATGTGGAGAAGTTTGAGACCAACGAAGAGAGATTTGGTCCAAGAATCATCCAACTTCACCAAGTTCGTCCATTTTGGTCTTTCTTCGTTTTCACTAGCTTCAAAGTGGACCGAAGCCAAATGTCTTGCAAAGATTGATGTAATATGACACAATAAACCATGTGGAGAAGTTTGAGACCAACGAAGAGAGATTTGGTCCAAGAATCATCCAACTTCACCAAGTTCGTCCATTTTGGTCTTTCTTCGTTTCACTAGCTTCAAAGTGGACCGAAGCCAAATGTCTTGCAAAGATTGATGTAATATGACACAATAAACCATGTGGAGAAGTTTGAGACCAACGAAGAGAGATTTGGTCCAAGAATCATCCAACTTCACCAAGTTCGTCCATTTTGGTCTTTCTTCGTTTCGACTAGCTTCAAAGTGGACCGAAGCCAAATGTCTTGCATAGATTGATGTAATATTACAAAATAAACCATGTGGAGAAGTTTGAGACCGACGAAGAGAGATTTGGTCCAAGAATCATCCAACTTCACCAAGTTCGTCCATTTTGGTCTTTCTTCGTTTCGACTAGCTTCAAAGTGGACCGAAGCCAAATGTCTTGCAAAGATTGATGTAATATGACACAATAAACCATGTGGAGAAGTTTGAGACCAACGAAGAGAGATTTGGTCCAAGAATCATCCAACTTCACCAAGTTCGTCCATTTTGGTCTTTCTTCGTTTTCTAGCTTCAAAGTGGACCGAAGCCAAATGTCTTGCAAAGATTGATGTAATATGACACAATAAACCATGTGGAGAAGTTTGAGACCAACGAAGAGAGATTTGGTCCAAGAATCATCCAACTTCACCAAGTTCGTCCATTTTGGTCTTTCTTCGTTTCGACTAGCTTCAAAGTGGACCGAAGCCAAATGTCTTGCATAGATTGATGTAATATTACAAAATAAACCATGTGGAGAAGTTTGAGACCACGAAGAGAGATTTGGTCCAAGAATCATCCAACTTCACCAAGTTCGTCCATTTTGGTCTTTCTTCGTTTCGACTAGCTTCAAAGTGGACCGAAGCCAAATGTCTTGCATAGATTGATGTAATATTACAAAATAAACCATGTGGAGAAGTTTGAGACCAACGAAGAGAGATTTGGTCCAAGAATCATCCAACTTCACCAAGTTCGTCCATTTTGGTCTTTCTTCGTTTCACTAGCTTCAAAGTGGACCGAAGCCAAATGTCTTGCAAAGATTGATGTAATATGACACAATAAACCATGTGGAGAAGTTTGAGACCAACGAAGAGAGATTTGGTCCAAGAATCATCCAACTTCACCAAGTTCGTCCATTTTGGTCTTTCTTCGTTTCGACTAGCTTCAAAGTGGACCGAAGCCAAATGTCTTGCAAAGATTGATGTAATATGACACAATAAACCATGTGGAGAAGTTTGAGACCAACGAAGAGAGATTTGGTCCAAGAATCATCCAACTTCACCAAGTTCGTCCATTTTGGTCTTTCTTCGTTTCGACTAGCTTCAAAGTGGACCGAAGCCAAATGTCTTGCATAGATTGATGTAAGATTACAAAATAAACCATGTGGAGAAGTTTGAGACCAACGAAGAGAGATTTGGTCCAAGAATCATCCAACTTCACCAAGTTCGTCCATTTTGGTCTTTCTTCGTTTCGACTAGCTTCAAAGTGGACCGAAGCCAAATGTCTTGCAAAGATTGATGTAATATGACACAATAAACCATGTGGAGAAGTTTGAGACCAACGAAGAGAGATTTGGTCCAAGAATCATCCAACTTCACCAAGTTCGTCCATTTTGGTCTTTCTTCGTTTCGACTAGCTTCAAAGTGGACCGAAGCCAAATGTCTTGCATAGATTGATGTAATATTACAAAATAAACCATGTGGAGAAGTTTGAGACCAACGAAGAGAGATTTGGTCCAAGAATCATCCAACTTCACCAAGTTCGTCCATTTTGGTCTTTCTTCGTTTCGACTAGCTTCAAAGTGGACCGAAGCCAAATGTCTTGCAAAGATTGATGTAATATGACACAATAAACCATGTGGAGAAGTTTGAGACCAACGAAGAGAGATTTGGTCCAAGAATCATCCAACTTCACCAAGTTCGTCCATTTTGGTCTTTCTTCGTTTCGACTAGCTTCAAAGTGGACCGAAGCCAAATGTCTTGCATAGATTGATGTAATATTACAAAATAAACCATGTGGAGAAGTTTGAGACCAACGAAGAGAGATTTGGTCCAAGAATCATCCAACTTCACCAAGTTCGTCCATTTTGGTCTTTCTTCGTTTCGACTAGCTTCAAAGTGGACCGAAGCCAAATGTCTTGCATAGATTGATGTAATATTACAAAATAAACCATGTGGAGAAGTTTGAGACCAACGAAGAGAGATTTGGTCCAAGAATCATCCAACTTCACCAAGTTCGTCCATTTTGGTCTTTCTTCGTTTCGACTAGCTTCAAAGTGGACCGAAGCCAAATGTCTTGCATAGATTGATGTAAGATTACAAAATAAACCATGTGGAGAAGTTTGAGACCAACGAAGAGAGATTTGGTCCAAGAATCATCCAACTTCACCAAGTTCGTCCATTTTGGTCTTTCTTCGTTTCGACTAGCTTCAAAGTGGACCGAAGCCAAATGTCTTGCAAAGATTGATGTAATATGACACAATAAACCATGTGGAGAAGTTTGAGACCAACGAAGAGAGATTTGGTCCAAGAATCATCCAACTTCACCAAGTTCGTCCATTTTGGTCTTTCTTCGTTTCGACTAGCTTCAAAGTGGACCGAAGCCAAATGTCTTGCATAGATTGATGTAAGATTACAAAATAAACCATGTGGAGAAGTTTGAGACCAACGAAGAGAGATTTGGTCCAAGAATCATCCAACTTCACCAAGTTCGTCCATTTTGGTCTTTCTTCGTTTCGACTAGCTTCAAAGTGGACCGAAGCCAAATGTCTTGCAAAGATTGATGTAATATGACACAATAAACCATGTGGAGAAGTTTGAGACCAACGAAGAGAGATTTGGTCCAAGAATCATCCAACTTCACCAAGTTCGTCCATTTTGGTCTTTCTTCGTTTCGACTAGCTTCAAAGTGGACCGAAGCCAAATGTCTTGCATAGATTGATGTAATATTACAAAATAAACCATGTGGAGAAGTTTGAGACCAACGAAGAGAGATTTGGTCCAAGAATCATCCAACTTCACCAAGTTCGTCCATTTTGGTCTTTCTTCGTTTTCACTAGCTTCAAAGTGGACCGAAGCCAAATGTCTTGCATAGATTGATGTAATATGACACAATAAACCATGTGGAGAAGTTTGAGACCAACGAAGAGAGATTTGGTCCAAGAATCATCCAACTTCACCAAGTTCGTCCATTTTGGTCTTTCTTCGTTTCGACTAGCTTCAAAGTGGACCGAAGCCAAATGTCTTGCATAGATTGATGTAATATTACAAAATAAACCATGTGGAGAAGTTTGAGACCAACGAAGAGAGATTTGGTCCAAGAATCATCCAACTTCACCAAGTTCGTCCATTTTGGTCTTTCTTCGTTTCGACTAGCTTCAAAGTGGACCGAAGCCAAATGTCTTGCAAAGATTGATGTAATATGACACAATAAACCATGTGGAGAAGTTTGAGACCAACGAAGAGAGATTTGGTCCAAGAATCATCCAACTTCACCAAGTTCGTCCATTTTGGTCTTTCTTCGTTTCGACTAGCTTCAAAGTGGACCGAAGCCAAATGTCTTGCAAAGATTGATGTAATATGACACAATAAACCATGTGGAGAAGTTTGAGACCAACGAAGAGAGATTTGGTCCAAGAATCATCCAACTTCACCAAGTTCGTCCATTTTGGTCTTTCTTCGTTTCACTAGCTTCAAAGTGGACCGAAGCCAAATGTCTTGCAAAGATTGATGTAATATGACACAATAAACCATGTGGAGAAGTTTGAGACCAACGAAGAGAGATTTGGTCCAAGAATCATCCAACTTCACCAAGTTCGTCCATTTTGGTCTTTCTTCGTTTCGACTAGCTTCAAAGTGGACCGAAGCCAAATGTCTTGCATAGATTGATGTAAGATTACAAAATAAACCATGTGGAGAAGTTTGAGACCAACGAAGAGAGATTTGGTCCAAGAATCATCCAACTTCACCAAGTTCGTCCATTTTGGTCTTTCTTCGTTTCGACTAGCTTCAAAGTGGACCGAAGCCAAATGTCTTGCAAAGATTGATGTAATATGACACAATAAACCATGTGGAGAAGTTTGAGACCAACGAAGAGAGATTTGGTCCAAGAATCATCCAACTTCACCAAGTTCGTCCATTTTGGTCTTTCTTCGTTTCACTAGCTTCAAAGTGGACCGAAGCCAAATGTCTTGCAAAGATTGATGTAATATGACACAATAAACCATGTGGAGAAGTTTGAGACCAACGAAGAGAGATTTGGTCCAAGAATCATCCAACTTCACCAAGTTCGTCCATTTTGGTCTTTCTTCGTTTCGACTAGCTTCAAAGTGGACCGAAGCCAAATGTCTTGCATAGATTGATGTAAGATTACAAAATAAACCATGTGGAGAAGTTTGAGACCGACGAAGAGAGATTTGGTCCAAGAATCATCCAACTTCACCAAGTTCGTCCATTTTGGTCTTTCTTCGTTTCGACTAGCTTCAAAGTGGACCGAAGCCAAATGTCTTGCAAAGATTGATGTAATATGACACAATAAACCATGTGGAGAAGTTTGAGACCAACGAAGAGAGATTTGGTCCAAGAATCATCCAACTTCACCAAGTTCGTCCATTTTGGTCTTTCTTCGTTTCACTAGCTTCAAAGTGGACCGAAGCCAAATGTCTTGCAAAGATTGATGTAATATGACACAATAAACCATGTGGAGAAGTTTGAGACCAACGAAGAGAGATTTGGTCCAAGAATCATCCAACTTCACCAAGTTCGTCCATTTTGGTCTTTCTTCGTTTCGACTAGCTTCAAAGTGGACCGAAGCCAAATGTCTTGCATAGATTGATGTAAGATTACAAAATAAACCATGTGGAGAAGTTTGAGACCAACGAAGAGAGATTTGGTCCAAGAATCATCCAACTTCACCAAGTTCGTCCATTTTGGTCTTTCTTCGTTTCGACTAGCTTCAAAGTGGACCGAAGCCAAATGTCTTGCAAAGATTGATGTAATATGACAAAATAAACCATGTGGAGAAGTTTGAGACCAACGAAGAGAGATTTGGTCCAAGAATCATCCAACTTCACCAAGTTCGTCCATTTTGGTCTTTCTTCGTTTCGACTAGCTTCAAAGTGGACCGAAGCCAAATGTCTTGCAAAGATTGATGTAATATTACAAAATAAACCATGTGGAGAAGTTTGAGACCAACGAAGAGAGATTTGGTCCAAGAATCATCCAACTTCACCAAGTTCGTCCATTTTGGTCTTTCTTCGTTTCGACTAGCTTCAAAGTGGACCGAAGCCAAATGTCTTGCATAGATTGATGTAATATTACAAAATAAACCATGTGGAGAAGTTTGAGACCAACGAAGAGAGATTTGGTCCAAGAATCATCCAACTTCACCAAGTTCGTCCATTTTGGTCTTTCTTCGTTTCGACTAGCTTCAAAGTGGACCGAAGCCAAATGTCTTGCAAAGATTGATGTAATATTACAAAATAAACCATGTGGAGAAGTTTGAGACCAACGAAGAGAGATTTGGTCCAAGAATCATCCAACTTCACCAAGTTCGTCCATTTTGGTCTTTCTTCGTTTCGACTAGCTTCAAAGTGGACCGAAGCCAAATGTCTTGCAAAGATTGATGTAATATTACAAAATAAACCATGTGGAGAAGTTTGAGACCAACGAAGAGAGATTTGGTCCAAGAATCATCCAACTTCACCAAGTTCGTCCATTTTGGTCTTTCTTCGTTTCGACTAGCTTCAAAGTGGACCGAAGCCAAATGTCTTGCATAGATTGATGTAATATTACAAAATAAACCATGTGGAGAAGTTTGAGACCAACGAAGAGAGATTTGGTCCAAGAATCATCCAACTTCACCAAGTTCGTCCATTTTGGTCTTTCTTCGTTTCGACTAGCTTCAAAGTGGACCGAAGCCAAATGTCTTGCAAAGATTGATGTAATATGACACAATAAACCATGTGGAGAAGTTTGAGACCAACGAAGAGAGATTTGGTCCAAGAATCATCCAACTTCACCAAGTTCGTCCATTTTGGTCTTTCTTCGTTTCGACTAGCTTCAAAGTGGACCGAAGCCAAATGTCTTGCATAGATTGATGTAAGATTACAAAATAAACCATGTGGAGAAGTTTGAGACCGACGAAGAGAGATTTGGTCCAAGAATCATCCAACTTCACCAAGTTCGTCCATTTTGGTCTTTCTTCGTTTCGACTAGCTTCAAAGTGGACCGAAGCCAAATGTCTTGCAAAGATTGATGTAATATGACACAATAAACCATGTGGAGAAGTTTGAGACCAACGAAGAGAGATTTGGTCCAAGAATCATCCAACTTCACCAAGTTCGTCCATTTTGGTCTTTCTTCGTTTCGACTAGCTTCAAAGTGGACCGAAGCCAAATGTCTTGCAAAGATTGATGTAATATTACAAAATAACCATGTGGAGAAGTTTGAGACCAACGAAGAGAGATTTGGTCCAAGAATCATCCAACTTCACCAAGTTCGTCCATTTTGGTCTTTCTTCGTTTCGACTAGCTTCAAAGTGGACCGAAGCCAAATGTCTTGCAAAGATTGATGTAATATGACAAAATAAACCATGTGGAGAAGTTTGAGACCAACGAAGAGAGATTTGGTCCAAGAATCATCCAACTTCACCAAGTTCGTCCATTTTGGTCTTTCTTCGTTTCGACTAGCTTCAAAGTGGACCGAAGCCAAATGTCTTGCAAAGATTGATGTAATATTGACAAAATAAACCATGTGGAGAAGTTTGAGACCGACGAAGAGAGATTTGGTCCAAGAATCATCCAACTTCACCAAGTTCGTCCATTTTGGTCTTTCTTCGTTTCGACTAGCTTCAAAGTGGACCGAAGCCAAATGTCTTGCAAAGATTGATGTAATATGACACAATAAACCATGTGGAGAAGTTTGAGACCAACGAAGAGAGATTTGGTCCAAGAATCATCCAACTTCACCAAGTTCGTCCATTTTGGTCTTTCTTCGTTTCGACTAGCTTCAAAGTGGACCGAAGCCAAATGTCTTGCATAGATTGATGTAAGATTACAAAATAAACCATGTGGAGAAGTTTGAGACCAACGAAGAGAGATTTGGTCCAAGAATCATCCAACTTCACCAAGTTCGTCCATTTTGGTCTTTCTTCGTTTCGACTAGCTTCAAAGTGGACCGAAGCCAAATGTCTTGCATAGATTGATGTAATATTACAAAATAAACCATGTGGAGAAGTTTGAGACCGACGAAGAGAGATTTGGTCCAAGAATCATCCAACTTCACCAAGTTCGTCCATTTTGGTCTTTCTTCGTTTCGACTAGCTTCAAAGTGGACCGAAGCCAAATGTCTTGCATAGATTGATGTAATATTACAAAATAAACCATGTGGAGAAGTTTGAGACCAACGAAGAGAGATTTGGTCCAAGAATCATCCAACTTCACCAAGTTCGTCCATTTTGGTCTTTCTTCGTTTCGACTAGCTTCAAAGTGGACCGAAGCCAAATGTCTTGCAAAGATTGATGTAATATGACAAAATAAACCATGTGGAGAAGTTTGAGACCAACGAAGAGAGATTTGGTCCAAGAATCATCCAACTTCACCAAGTTCGTCCATTTTGGTCTTTCTTCGTTTCGACTAGCTTCAAAGTGGACCGAAGCCAAATGTCTTGCAAAGATTGATGTAATATTACAAAATAAACCATGTGGAGAAGTTTGAGACCAACGAAGAGAGATTTGGTCCAAGAATCATCCAACTTCACCAAGTTCGTCCATTTTGGTCTTTCTTCGTTTCGACTAGCTTCAAAGTGGACCGAAGCCAAATGTCTTGCATAGATTGATGTAATATGACAAAATAAACCATGTGGAGAAGTTTGAGACCAACGAAGAGAGATTTGGTCCAAGAATCATCCAACTTCACCAAGTTCGTCCATTTTGGTCTTTCTTCGTTTCGACTAGCTTCAAAGTGGACCGAAGCCAAATGTCTTGCATAGATTGATGTAAGATTACAAATAAACCATGTGGAGAAGTTTGAGACCAACGAAGAGAGATTTGGTCCAAGAATCATCCAACTTCACCAAGTTCGTCCATTTTGGTCTTTCTTCGTTTCGACTAGCTTCAAAGTGGACCGAAGCCAAATGTCTTGCATAGATTGATGTAATATGACAAAATAAACCATGTGGAGAAGTTTGAGACCGACGAAGAGAGATTTGGTCCAAGAATCATCCAACTTCACCAAGTTCGTCCATTTTGGTCTTTCTTCGTTTCGACTAGCTTCAAAGTGGACCGAAGCCAAATGTCTTGCAAAGATTGATGTAATATGACACAATAAACCATGTGGAGAAGTTTGAGACCAACGAAGAGAGATTTGGTCCAAGAATCATCCAACTTCACCAAGTTCGTCCATTTTGGTCTTTCTTCGTTTCGACTAGCTTCAAAGTGGACCGAAGCCAAATGTCTTGCATAGATTGATGTAAGATTACAAAATAAACCATGTGGAGAAGTTTGAGACCGACGAAGAGAGATTTGGTCCAAGAATCATCCAACTTCACCAAGTTCGTCCATTTTGGTCTTTCTTCGTTTCGACTAGCTTCAAAGTGGACCGAAGCCAAATGTCTTGCAAAGATTGATGTAATATGACACAATAAACCATGTGGAGAAGTTTGAGACCAACGAAGAGAGATTTGGTCCAAGAATCATCCAACTTCACCAAGTTCGTCCATTTTGGTCTTTCTTCGTTTTCACTAGCTTCAAAGTAGACCGAAGCCAAATGTCTTGCAAAGATTGATGTAATATGACACAATAAACCATGTGGAGAAGTTTGAGACCAACGAAGAGAGATTTGGTCCAAGAATCATCCAACTTCACCAAGTTCGTCCATTTTGGTCTTTCTTCGTTTCGACTAGCTTCAAAGTGGACCGAAGCCAAATGTCTTGCAAAGATTGATGTAAGATTACAAAATAAACCATGTGGAGAAGTTTGAGACCAACGAAGAGAGATTTGGTCCAAGAATCATCCAACTTCACCAAGTTCGTCCATTTTGGTCTTTCTTCGTTTCGACTAGCTTCAAAGTGGACCGAAGCCAAATGTCTTGCAAAGATTGATGTAATATGACACAATAAACCATGTGGAGAAGTTTGAGACCAACGAAGAGAGATTTGGTCCAAGAATCATCCAACTTCACCAAGTTCGTCCATTTTGGTCTTTCTTCGTTTTCACTAGCTTCAAAGTGGACCGAAGCCAAATGTCTTGCAAAGATTGATGTAATATGACACAATAAACCATGTGGAGAAGTTTGAGACCAACGAAGAGAGATTTGGTCCAAGAATCATCCAACTTCACCAAGTTCGTCCATTTTGGTCTTTCTTCGTTTCGACTAGCTTCAAAGTGGACCGAAGCCAAATGTCTTGCATAGATTGATGTAAGATTACAAAATAAACCATGTGGAGAAGTTTGAGACCGACGAAGAGAGATTTGGTCCAAGAATCATCCAACTTCACCAAGTTCGTCCATTTTGGTCTTTCTTCGTTTCTACTAGCTTCAAAGTGGACCGAAGCCAAATGTCTTGCAAAGATTGATGTAATATGACACAATAAACCATGTGGAGAAGTTTGAGACCAACGAAGAGAGATTTGGTCCAAGAATCATCCAACTTCACCAAGTTCGTCCATTTTGGTCTTTCTTCGTTTTCACTAGCTTCAAAGTAGACCGAAGCCAAATGTCTTGCAAAGATTGATGTAATATGACACAATAAACCATGTGGAGAAGTTTGAGACCAACGAAGAGAGATTTGGTCCAAGAATCATCCAACTTCACCAAGTTCGTCCATTTTGGTCTTTCTTCGTTTCGACTAGCTTCAAAGTGGACCGAAGCCAAATGTCTTGCAAAGATTGATGTAAGATTACAAAATAAACCATGTGGAGAAGTTTGAGACCAACGAAGAGAGATTTGGTCCAAGAATCATCCAACTTCACCAAGTTCGTCCATTTTGGTCTTTCTTCGTTTCGACTAGCTTCAAAGTGGACCGAAGCCAAATGTCTTGCAAAGATTGATGTAATATGACACAATAAACCATGTGGAGAAGTTTGAGACCAACGAAGAGAGATTTGGTCCAAGAATCATCCAACTTCACCAAGTTCGTCCATTTTGGTCTTTCTTCGTTTTCACTAGCTTCAAAGTGGACCGAAGCCAAATGTCTTGCAAAGATTGATGTAATATGACACAATAAACCATGTGGAGAAGTTTGAGACCAACGAAGAGAGATTTGGTCCAAGAATCATCCAACTTCACCAAGTTCGTCCATTTTGGTCTTTCTTCGTTTCGACTAGCTTCAAAGTGGACCGAAGCCAAATGTCTTGCATAGATTGATGTAAGATTACAAAATAAACCATGTGGAGAAGTTTGAGACCGACGAAGAGAGATTTGGTCCAAGAATCATCCAACTTCACCAAGTTCGTCCATTTTGGTCTTTCTTCGTTTCTACTAGCTTCAAAGTGGACCGAAGCCAAATGTCTTGCAAAGATTGATGTAATATGACACAATAAACCATGTGGAGAAGTTTGAGACCAACGAAGAGAGATTTGGTCCAAGAATCATCCAACTTCACCAAGTTCGTCCATTTTGGTCTTTCTTCGTTTTCACTAGCTTCAAAGTGGACCGAAGCCAAATGTCTTGCAAAGATTGATGTAATATGACACAATAAACCATGTGGAGAAGTTTGAGACCAACGAAGAGAGATTTGGTCCAAGAATCATCCAACTTCACCAAGTTCGTCCATTTTGGTCTTTCTTCGTTTCGACTAGCTTCAAAGTGGACCGAAGCCAAATGTCTTGCAAAGATTGATGTAAGATTACAAAATAAACCATGTGGAGAAGTTTGAGACCAACGAAGAGAGATTTGGTCCAAGAATCATCCAACTTCACCAAGTTCGTCCATTTTGGTCTTTCTTCGTTTCGACTAGCTTCAAAGTGGACCGAAGCCAAATGTCTTGCAAAGATTGATGTAATATGACACAATAAACCATGTGGAGAAGTTTGAGACCAACGAAGAGAGATTTGGTCCAAGAATCATCCAACTTCACCAAGTTCGTCCATTTTGGTCTTTCTTCGTTTCACTAGCTTCAAAGTGGACCGAAGCCAAATGTCTTGCATAGATTGATGTAAGATTACAAAATAAACCATGTGGAGAAGTTTGAGACCAACGAAGAGAGATTTGGTCCAAGAATCATCCAACTTCACCAAGTTCGTCCATTTTGGTCTTTCTTCGTTTCGACTAGCTTCAAAGTGGACCGAAGCCAAATGTCTTGCATAGATTGATGTAATTACAAAATAAACCATGTGGAGAAGTTTGAGACCGACGAAGAGAGATTTGGTCCAAGAATCATCCAACTTCACCAAGTTCGTCCATTTTGGTCTTTCTTCGTTTCGACTAGCTTCAAAGTGGACCGAAGCCAAATGTCTTGCATAGATTGATGTAAGATTACAAAATAAACCATGTGGAGAAGTTTGAGACCAACGAAGAGAGATTTGGTCCAAGAATCATCCAACTTCACCAAGTTCGTCCATTTTGGTCTTTCTTCGTTTCGACTAGCTTCAAAGTGGACCGAAGCCAAATGTCTTGCATAGATTGATGTAATATTACAAAATAAACCATGTGGAGAAGTTTGAGACCAACGAAGAGAGATTTGGTCCAAGAATCATCCAACTTCACCAAGTTCGTCCATTTTGGTCTTTCTTCGTTTCGACTAGCTTCAAAGTGGACCGAAGCCAAATGTCTTGCAAAGATTGATGTAATATGACACAATAAACCATGTGGAGAAGTTTGAGACCAACGAAGAGAGATTTGGTCCAAGAATCATCCAACTTCACCAAGTTCGTCCATTTTGGTCTTTCTTCGTTTTCACTAGCTTCAAAGTGGACCGAAGCCAAATGTCTTGCAAAGATTGATGTAATATGACACAATAAACCATGTGGAGAAGTTTGAGACCAACGAAGAGAGATTTGGTCCAAGAATCATCCAACTTCACCAAGTTCGTCCATTTTGGTCTTTCTTCGTTTCGACTAGCTTCAAAGTGGACCGAAGCCAAATGTCTTGCAAAGATTGATGTAAGATTACAAAATAAACCATGTGGAGAAGTTTGAGACCAACGAAGAGAGATTTGGTCCAAGAATCATCCAACTTCACCAAGTTCGTCCATTTTGGTCTTTCTTCGTTTCGACTAGCTTCAAAGTGGACCGAAGCCAAATGTCTTGCATAGATTGATGTAAGATTACAAAATAAACCATGTGGAGAAGTTTGAGACCGACGAAGAGAGATTTGGTCCAAGAATCATCCAACTTCACCAAGTTCGTCCATTTTGGTCTTTCTTCGTTTCTACTAGCTTCAAAGTGGACCGAAGCCAAATGTCTTGCAAAGATTGATGTAATATGACACAATAAACCATGTGGAGAAGTTTGAGACCAACGAAGAGAGATTTGGTCCAAGAATCATCCAACTTCACCAAGTTCGTCCATTTTGGTCTTTCTTCGTTTTCACTAGCTTCAAAGTGGACCGAAGCCAAATGTCTTGCAAAGATTGATGTAATATGACACAATAAACCATGTGGAGAAGTTTGAGACCAACGAAGAGAGATTTGGTCCAAGAATCATCCAACTTCACCAAGTTCGTCCATTTTGGTCTTTCTTCGTTTCTACTAGCTTCAAAGTGGACCGAAGCCAAATGTCTTGCAAAGATTGATGTAAGATTACAAAATAAACCATGTGGAGAAGTTTGAGACCAACGAAGAGAGATTTGGTCCAAGAATCATCCAACTTCACCAAGTTCGTCCATTTTGGTCTTTCTTCGTTTCGACTAGCTTCAAAGTGGACCGAAGCCAAATGTCTTGCAAAGATTGATGTAATATGACACAATAAACCATGTGGAGAAGTTTGAGACCAACGAAGAGAGATTTGGTCCAAGAATCATCCAACTTCACCAAGTTCGTCCATTTTGGTCTTTCTTCGTTTTCACTAGCTTCAAAGTGGACCGAAGCCAAATGTCTTGCATAGATTGATGTAAGATTACAAAATAAACCATGTGGAGAAGTTTGAGACCGACGAAGAGAGATTTGGTCCAAGAATCATCCAACTTCACCAAGTTCGTCCATTTTGGTCTTTCTTCGTTTCGACTAGCTTCAAAGTGGACCGAAGCCAAATGTCTTGCATAGATTGATGTAATATTACAAAATAAACCATGTGGAGAAGTTTGAGACCGACGAAGAGAGATTTGGTCCAAGAATCATCCAACTTCACCAAGTTCGTCCATTTTGGTCTTTCTTCGTTTCGACTAGCTTCAAAGTGGACCGAAGCCAAATGTCTTGCATAGATTGATGTAATATTACAAAATAAACCATGTGGAGAAGTTTGAGACCAACGAAGAGAGATTTGGTCCAAGAATCATCCAACTTCACCAAGTTCGTCCATTTTGGTCTTTCTTCGTTTCGACTAGCTTCAAAGTGGACCGAAGCCAAATGTCTTGCATAGATTGATGTAAGATTACAAAATAAACCATGTGGAGAAGTTTGAGACCGACGAAGAGAGATTTGGTCCAAGAATCATCCAACTTCACCAAGTTCGTCCATTTTGGTCTTTCTTCGTTTCTACTAGCTTCAAAGTGGACCGAAGCCAAATGTCTTGCAAAGATTGATGTAATATGACACAATAAACCATGTGGAGAAGTTTGAGACAACGAAGAGAGATTTGGTCCAAGAATCATCCAACTTCACCAAGTTCGTCCATTTTGGTCTTTCTTCGTTTTCACTAGCTTCAAAGTGGACCGAAGCCAAATGTCTTGCAAAGATTGATGTAATATGACACAATAAACCATGTGGAGAAGTTTGAGACCAACGAAGAGAGATTTGGTCCAAGAATCATCCAACTTCACCAAGTTCGTCCATTTTGGTCTTTCTTCGTTTCGACTAGCTTCAAAGTGGACCGAAGCCAAATGTCTTGCATAGATTGATGTAAGATTACAAAATAAACCATGTGGAGAAGTTTGAGACAACGAAGAGAGATTTGGTCCAAGAATCATCCAACTTCACCAAGTTCGTCCATTTTGGTCTTTCTTCGTTTCTACTAGCTTCAAAGTGGACCGAAGCCAAATGTCTTGCAAAGATTGATGTAATATGACACAATAAACCATGTGGAGAAGTTTGAGACCGACGAAGAGAGATTTGGTCCAAGAATCATCCAACTTCACCAAGTTCGTCCATTTTGGTCTTTCTTCGTTTCGACTAGCTTCAAAGTGGACCGAAGCCAAATGTCTTGCATAGATTGATGTAAGATTACAAAATAAACCATGTGGAGAAGTTTGAGACCGACGAAGAGAGATTTGGTCCAAGAATCATCCAACTTCACCAAGTTCGTCCATTTTGGTCTTTCTTCGTTTCTACTAGCTTCAAAGTGGACCGAAGCCAAATGTCTTGCAAAGATTGATGTAATATGACACAATAAACCATGTGGAGAAGTTTGAGACCGACGAAGAGAGATTTGGTCCAAGAATCATCCAACTTCACCAAGTTCGTCCATTTTGGTCTTTCTTCGTTTCACTAGCTTCAAAGTGGACCGAAGCCAAATGTCTTGCAAAGATTGATGTAATATGACACAATAAACCATGTGGAGAAGTTTGAGACCAACGAAGAGAGATTTGGTCCAAGAATCATCCAACTTCACCAAGTTCGTCCATTTTGGTCTTTCTTCGTTTCGACTAGCTTCAAAGTGGACCGAAGCCAAATGTCTTGCATAGATTGATGTAATATGACACAATAAACCATGTGGAGAAGTTTGAGACCAACGAAGAGAGATTTGGTCCAAGAATCATCCAACTTCACCAAGTTCGTCCATTTTGGTCTTTCTTCGTTTCTACTAGCTTCAAAGTGGACCGAAGCCAAATGTCTTGCAAAGATTGATGTAATATGACACAATAAACCATGTGGAGAAGTTTGAGACCAACGAAGAGAGATTTGGTCCGAGAATCATCCAACTTCACCAAGTTCGTCCATTTTGGTCTTTCTTCGTTTCGACTAGCTTCAAAGTGGACCGAAGCCAAATGTCTTGCAAAGATTGATGTAATATGACACAATAAACCATGTGGAGAAGTTTGAGACCAACGAAGAGAGATTTGGTCCAAGAATCATCCAACTTCACCAAGTTCGTCCATTTTGGTCTTTCTTCGTTTCGACTAGCTTCAAAGTGGACCGAAGCCAAATGTCTTGCATAGATTGATGTAAGATTACAAATAAACCATGTGGAGAAGTTTGAGACAACGAAGAGAGATTTGGTCCAAGAATCATCCAACTTCACCAAGTTCGTCCATTTTGGTCTTTCTTCGTTTCGACTAGCTTCAAAGTGGACCGAAGCCAAATGTCTTGCATAGATTGATGTAAGATTACAAAATAAACCATGTGGAGAAGTTTGAGACAACGAAGAGAGATTTGGTCCAAGAATCATCCAACTTCACCAAGTTCGTCCATTTTGGTCTTTCTTCGTTTCTACTAGCTTCAAAGTGGACCGAAGCCAAATGTCTTGCAAAGATTGATGTAATATGACACAATAAACCATGTGGAGAAGTTTGAGACAACGAAGAGAGATTTGGTCCAAGAATCATCCAACTTCACCAAGTTCGTCCATTTTGGTCTTTCTTCGTTTCGACTAGCTTCAAAGTGGACCGAAGCCAAATGTCTTGCATAGATTGATGTAAGATTACAAAATAAACCATGTGGAGAAGTTTGAGACAACGAAGAGAGATTTGGTCCAAGAATCATCCAACTTCACCAAGTTCGTCCATTTTGGTCTTTCTTCGTTTCTACTAGCTTCAAAGTGGACCGAAGCCAAATGTCTTGCAAAGATTGATGTAATATGACACAATAAACCATGTGGAGAAGTTTGAGACAACGAAGAGAGATTTGGTCCAAGAATCATCCAACTTCACCAAGTTCGTCCATTTTGGTCTTTCTTCGTTTCGACTAGCTTCAAAGTGGACCGAAGCCAAATGTCTTGCAAAGATTGATGTAATATGACACAATAAACCATGTGGAGAAGTTTGAGACCGACGAAGAGAGATTTGGTCCAAGAATCATCCAACTTCACCAAGTTCGTCCATTTTGGTCTTTCTTCGTTTCGACTAGCTTCAAAGTGGACCGAAGCCAAATGTCTTGCATAGATTGATGTAAGATTACAAAATAAACCATGTGGAGAAGTTTGAGACAACGAAGAGAGATTTGGTCCAAGAATCATCCAACTTCACCAAGTTCGTCCATTTTGGTCTTTCTTCGTTTCTACTAGCTTCAAAGTGGACCGAAGCCAAATGTCTTGCAAAGATTGATGTAATATGACACAATAAACCATGTGGAGAAGTTTGAGACCGACGAAGAGAGATTTGGTCCAAGAATCATCCAACTTCACCAAGTTCGTCCATTTTGGTCTTTCTTCGTTTCGACTAGCTTCAAAGTGGACCGAAGCCAAATGTCTTGCATAGATTGATGTAAGATTACAAAATAAACCATGTGGAGAAGTTTGAGACCGACGAAGAGAGATTTGGTCCAAGAATCATCCAACTTCACCAAGTTCGTCCATTTTGGTCTTTCTTCGTTTCACTAGCTTCAAAGTGGACCGAAGCCAAATGTCTTGCAAAGATTGATGTAATATGACACAATAAACCATGTGGAGAAGTTTGAGACCAACGAAGAGAGATTTGGTCCAAGAATCATCCAACTTCACCAAGTTCGTCCATTTTGGTCTTTCTTCGTTTCTACTAGCTTCAAAGTGGACCGAAGCCAAATGTCTTGCAAAGATTGATGTAATATGACACAATAAACCATGTGGAGAAGTTTGAGACCGACGAAGAGAGATTTGGTCCAAGAATCATCCAACTTCACCAAGTTCGTCCATTTTGGTCTTTCTTCGTTTCGACTAGCTTCAAAGTGGACCGAAGCCAAATGTCTTGCATAGATTGATGTAAGATTACAAAATACTCCATGTGGAGAAGTTTGAGACCGACGAAGAGAGATTTGGTCCAAGAATCATCCAACTTCACCAAGTTCGTCCATTTTGGTCTTTCTTCGTTTCTACTAGCTTCAAAGTGGACCGAAGCCAAATGTCTTGCAAAGATTGATGTAATATGACACAATAAACCATGTGGAGAAGTTTGAGACCGACGAAGAGAGATTTGGTCCAAGAATCATCCAACTTCACCAAGTTCGTCCATTTTGGTCTTTCTTCGTTTCACTAGCTTCAAAGTGGACCGAAGCCAAATGTCTTGCAAAGATTGATGTAATATGACACAATAAACCATGTGGAGAAGTTTGAGACCAACGAAGAGAGATTTGGTCCAAGAATCATCCAACTTCACCAAGTTCGTCCATTTTGGTCTTTCTTCGTTTCGACTAGCTTCAAAGTGGACCGAAGCCAAATGTCTTGCATAGATTGATGTAAGATTACAAAATAAACCATGTGGAGAAGTTTGAGACAGACGAAGAGAGATTTGGTCCAAGAATCATCCAACTTCACCAAGTTCGTCCATTTTGGTCTTTCTTCGTTTCTACTAGCTTCAAAGTGGACCGAAGCCAAATGTCTTGCAAAGATTGATGTAATATGACACAATAAACCATGTGGAGAAGTTTGAGACAACGAAGAGAGATTTGGTCCAAGAATCATCCAACTTCACCAAGTTCGTCCATTTTGGTCTTTCTTCGTTTCGACTAGCTTCAAAGTGGACCGAAGCCAAATGTCTTGCATAGATTGATGTAAGATTACAAAATAAACCATGTGGAGAAGTTTGAGACAACGAAGAGAGATTTGGTCCAAGAATCATCCAACTTCACCAAGTTCGTCCATTTTGGTCTTTCTTCGTTTCTACTAGCTTCAAAGTGGACCGAAGCCAAATGTCTTGCAAAGATTGATGTAATATGACACAATAAACCATGTGGAGAAGTTTGAGACAACGAAGAGAGATTTGGTCCAAGAATCATCCAACTTCACCAAGTTCGTCCATTTTGGTCTTTCTTCGTTTCTACTAGCTTCAAAGTGGACCGAAGCCAAATGTCTTGCAAAGATTGATGTAAGATTACACAATAAACCATGTGGAGAAGTTTGAGACCAACGAAGAGAGATTTGGTCCAAGAATCATCCAACTTCACCAAGTTCGTCCATTTTGGTCTTTCTTCGTTTCGACTAGCTTCAAAGTGGACCGAAGCCAAATGTCTTGCATAGATTGATGTAAGATTACAAAATACTCCATGTGGAGAAGTTTGAGACAGACGAAGAGAGATTTGGTCCAAGAATCATCCAACTTCACCAAGTTCGTCCATTTTGGTCTTTCTTCGTTTCTACTAGCTTCAAAGTGGACCGAAGCCAAATGTCTTGCAAAGATTGATGTAATATGACACAATAAACCATGTGGAGAAGTTTGAGACAGACGAAGAGAGATTTGGTCCAAGAATCATCCAACTTCACCAAGTTCGTCCATTTTGGTCTTTCTTCGTTTCGACTAGCTTCAAAGTGGACCGAAGCCAAATGTCTTGCATAGATTGATGTAAGATTACAAAATACTCCATGTGGAGAAGTTTGAGACAGACGAAGAGAGATTTGGTCCAAGAATCATCCAACTTCACCAAGTTCGTCCATTTTGGTCTTTCTTCGTTTCTACTAGCTTCAAAGTGGACCGAAGCCAAATGTCTTGCAAAGATTGATGTAATATGACACAATAAACCATGTGGAGAAGTTTGAGACAGACGAAGAGAGATTTGGTCCAAGAATCATCCAACTTCACCAAGTTCGTCCATTTTGGTCTTTCTTCGTTTCGACTAGCTTCAAAGTGGACCGAAGCCAAATGTCTTGCATAGATTGATGTAAGATTACAAAATAAACCATGTGGAGAAGTTTGAGACCGACGAAGAGAGATTTGGTCCAAGAATCATCCAACTTCACCAAGTTCGTCCATTTTGGTCTTTCTTCGTTTCACTAGCTTCAAAGTGGACCGAAGCCAAATGTCTTGCAAAGATTGATGTAATATGACACAATAAACCATGTGGAGAAGTTTGAGACCAACGAAGAGAGATTTGGTCCAAGAATCATCCAACTTCACCAAGTTCGTCCATTTTGGTCTTTCTTCGTTTCTACTAGCTTCAAAGTGGACCGAAGCCAAATGTCTTGCAAAGATTGATGTAATATGACACAATAAACCATGTGGAGAAGTTTGAGACCGACGAAGAGAGATTTGGTCCAAGAATCATCCAACTTCACCAAGTTCGTCCATTTTGGTCTTTCTTCGTTTCGACTAGCTTCAAAGTGGACCGAAGCCAAATGTCTTGCAAAGATTGATGTAATATGACACAATAAACCATGTGGAGAAGTTTGAGACCGACGAAGAGAGATTTGGTCCAAGAATCATCCAACTTCACCAAGTTCGTCCATTTTGGTCTTTCTTCGTTTCGACTAGCTTCAAAGTGGACCGAAGCCAAATGTCTTGCATAGATTGATGTAAGATTACAAAATAAACCATGTGGAGAAGTTTGAGACAGACGAAGAGAGATTTGGTCCAAGAATCATCCAACTTCACCAAGTTCGTCCATTTTGGTCTTTCTTCGTTTCTACTAGCTTCAAAGTGGACCGAAGCCAAATGTCTTGCAAAGATTGATGTAATATGACACAATAAACCATGTGGAGAAGTTTGAGACCGACGAAGAGAGATTTGGTCCAAGAATCATCCAACTTCACCAAGTTCGTCCATTTTGGTCTTTCTTCGTTTCGACTAGCTTCAAAGTGGACCGAAGCCAAATGTCTTGCATAGATTGATGTAAGATTACAAAATACTCCATGTGGAGAAGTTTGAGACCGACGAAGAGAGATTTGGTCAAGAATCATCCAACTTCACCAAGTTCGTCCATTTTGGTCTTTCTTCGTTTCACTAGCTTCAAAGTGGACCGAAGCCAAATGTCTTGCAAAGATTGATGTAATATGACACAATAAACCATGTGGAGAAGTTTGAGACCAACGAAGAGAGATTTGGTCCAAGAATCATCCAACTTCACCAAGTTCGTCCATTTTGGTCTTTCTTCGTTTCTACTAGCTTCAAAGTGGACCGAAGCCAAATGTCTTGCAAAGATTGATGTAATATGACACAATAAACCATGTGGAGAAGTTTGAGACCAACGAAGAGAGATTTGGTCCAAGAATCATCCAACTTCACCAAGTTCGTCCATTTTGGTCTTTCTTCGTTTCGACTAGCTTCAAAGTGGACCGAAGCCAAATGTCTTGCATAGATTGATGTAAGATTACAAAATAAACCATGTGGAGAAGTTTGAGACAGACGAAGAGAGATTTGGTCCAAGAATCATCCAACTTCACCAAGTTCGTCCATTTTGGTCTTTCTTCGTTTCTACTAGCTTCAAAGTGGACCGAAGCCAAATGTCTTGCAAAGATTGATGTAATATGACACAATAAACCATGTGGAGAAGTTTGAGACAGACGAAGAGAGATTTGGTCCAAGAATCATCCAACTTCACCAAGTTCGTCCATTTTGGTCTTTCTTCGTTTCGACTAGCTTCAAAGTGGACCGAAGCCAAATGTCTTGCATAGATTGATGTAAGATTACAAAATAAACCATGTGGAGAAGTTTGAGACAACGAAGAGAGATTTGGTCCAAGAATCATCCAACTTCACCAAGTTCGTCCATTTTGGTCTTTCTTCGTTTCTACTAGCTTCAAAGTGGACCGAAGCCAAATGTCTTGCAAAGATTGATGTAATATGACACAATAAACCATGTGGAGAAGTTTGAGACAGACGAAGAGAGATTTGGTCCAAGAATCATCCAACTTCACCAAGTTCGTCCATTTTGGTCTTTCTTCGTTTCTACTAGCTTCAAAGTGGACCGAAGCCAAATGTCTTGCAAAGATTGATGTAATATTACACAATAAACCATGTGGAGAAGTTTGAGACCAACGAAGAGAGATTTGGTCCAAGAATCATCCAACTTCACCAAGTTCGTCCATTTTGGTCTTTCTTCGTTTCGACTAGCTTCAAAGTGGACCGAAGCCAAATGTCTTGCATAGATTGATGTAAGATTACAAAATACTCCATGTGGAGAAGTTTGAGACAGACGAAGAGAGATTTGGTCCAAGAATCATCCAACTTCACCAAGTTCGTCCATTTTGGTCTTTCTTCGTTTCTACTAGCTTCAAAGTGGACCGAAGCCAAATGTCTTGCAAAGATTGATGTAATATGACACAATAAACCATGTGGAGAAGTTTGAGACAACGAAGAGAGATTTGGTCCAAGAATCATCCAACTTCACCAAGTTCGTCCATTTTGGTCTTTCTTCGTTTCGACTAGCTTCAAAGTGGACCGAAGCCAAATGTCTTGCATAGATTGATGTAAGATTACAAAATACTCCATGTGGAGAAGTTTGAGACAGACGAAGAGAGATTTGGTCCAAGAATCATCCAACTTCACCAAGTTCGTCCATTTTGGTCTTTCTTCGTTTCTACTAGCTTCAAAGTGGACCGAAGCCAAATGTCTTGCAAAGATTGATGTAATATGACACAATAAACCATGTGGAGAAGTTTGAGACAGACGAAGAGAGATTTGGTCCAAGAATCATCCAACTTCACCAAGTTCGTCCATTTTGGTCTTTCTTCGTTTCGACTAGCTTCAAAGTGGACCGAAGCCAAATGTCTTGCATAGATTGATGTAAGATTACAAAATAACCATGTGGAGAAGTTTGAGACCGACGAAGAGAGATTTGGTCCAAGAATCATCCAACTTCACCAAGTTCGTCCATTTTGGTCTTTCTTCGTTTCACTAGCTTCAAAGTGGACCGAAGCCAAATGTCTTGCAAAGATTGATGTAATATGACACAATAAACCATGTGGAGAAGTTTGAGACCAACGAAGAGAGATTTGGTCCAAGAATCATCCAACTTCACCAAGTTCGTCCATTTTGGTCTTTCTTCGTTTCTACTAGCTTCAAAGTGGACCGAAGCCAAATGTCTTGCAAAGATTGATGTAATATGACACAATAAACCATGTGGAGAAGTTTGAGACCGACGAAGAGAGATTTGGTCCAAGAATCATCCAACTTCACCAAGTTCGTCCATTTTGGTCTTTCTTCGTTTCGACTAGCTTCAAAGTGGACCGAAGCCAAATGTCTTGCAAAGATTGATGTAATATGACACAATAAACCATGTGGAGAAGTTTGAGACCGACGAAGAGAGATTTGGTCCAAGAATCATCCAACTTCACCAAGTTCGTCCATTTTGGTCTTTCTTCGTTTCGACTAGCTTCAAAGTGGACCGAAGCCAAATGTCTTGCATAGATTGATGTAAGATTACAAAATAAACCATGTGGAGAAGTTTGAGACAGACGAAGAGAGATTTGGTCCAAGAATCATCCAACTTCACCAAGTTCGTCCATTTTGGTCTTTCTTCGTTTCTACTAGCTTCAAAGTGGACCGAAGCCAAATGTCTTGCAAAGATTGATGTAATATGACACAATAAACCATGTGGAGAAGTTTGAGACCGACGAAGAGAGATTTGGTCCAAGAATCATCCAACTTCACCAAGTTCGTCCATTTTGGTCTTTCTTCGTTTCGACTAGCTTCAAAGTGGACCGAAGCCAAATGTCTTGCATAGATTGATGTAAGATTACAAAATACTCCATGTGGAGAAGTTTGAGACCGACGAAGAGAGATTTGGTCAAGAATCATCCAACTTCACCAAGTTCGTCCATTTTGGTCTTTCTTCGTTTCACTAGCTTCAAAGTGGACCGAAGCCAAATGTCTTGCAAAGATTGATGTAATATGACACAATAAACCATGTGGAGAAGTTTGAGACCAACGAAGAGAGATTTGGTCCAAGAATCATCCAACTTCACCAAGTTCGTCCATTTTGGTCTTTCTTCGTTTCTACTAGCTTCAAAGTGGACCGAAGCCAAATGTCTTGCAAAGATTGATGTAATATGACACAATAAACCATGTGGAGAAGTTTGAGACCGACGAAGAGAGATTTGGTCCAAGAATCATCCAACTTCACCAAGTTCGTCCATTTTGGTCTTTCTTCGTTTCGACTAGCTTCAAAGTGGACCGAAGCCAAATGTCTTGCATAGATTGATGTAAGATTACAAAATACTCCATGTGGAGAAGTTTGAGACCGACGAAGAGAGATTTGGTCCAAGAATCATCCAACTTCACCAAGTTCGTCCATTTTGGTCTTTCTTCGTTTCTACTAGCTTCAAAGTGGACCGAAGCCAAATGTCTTGCAAAGATTGATGTAATATGACACAATAAACCATGTGGAGAAGTTTGAGACCGACGAAGAGAGATTTGGTCCAAGAATCATCCAACTTCACCAAGTTCGTCCATTTTGGTCTTTCTTCGTTTCACTAGCTTCAAAGTGGACCGAAGCCAAATGTCTTGCAAAGATTGATGTAATATGACACAATAAACCATGTGGAGAAGTTTGAGACCAACGAAGAGAGATTTGGTCCAAGAATCATCCAACTTCACCAAGTTCGTCCATTTTGGTCTTTCTTCGTTTCACTAGCTTCAAAGTGGACCGAAGCCAAATGTCTTGCAAAGATTGATGTAATATGACACAATAAACCATGTGGAGAAGTTTGAGACCAACGAAGAGAGATTTGGTCCAAGAATCATCCAACTTCACCAAGTTCGTCCATTTTGGTCTTTCTTCGTTTCGACTAGCTTCAAAGTGGACCGAAGCCAAATGTCTTGCAAAGATTGATGTAATATGACACAATAAACCATGTGGAGAAGTTTGAGACCAACGAAGAGAGATTTGGTCCAAGAATCATCCAACTTCACCAAGTTCGTCCATTTTGGTCTTTCTTCGTTTCGACTAGCTTCAAAGTGGACCGAAGCCAAATGTCTTGCATAGATTGATGTAAGATTACAAAATACTCCATGTGGAGAAGTTTGAGACAGACGAAGAGAGATTTGGTCCAAGAATCATCCAACTTCACCAAGTTCGTCCATTTTGGTCTTTCTTCGTTTCTACTAGCTTCAAAGTGGACCGAAGCCAAATGTCTTGCAAAGATTGATGTAATATGACACAATAAACCATGTGGAGAAGTTTGAGACCGACGAAGAGAGATTTGGTCCAAGAATCATCCAACTTCACCAAGTTCGTCCATTTTGGTCTTTCTTCGTTTCGACTAGCTTCAAAGTGGACCGAAGCCAAATGTCTTGCATAGATTGATGTAAGATTACAAAATAAACCATGTGGAGAAGTTTGAGACCGACGAAGAGAGATTTGGTCCAAGAATCATCCAACTTCACCAAGTTCGTCCATTTTGGTCTTTCTTCGTTTCACTAGCTTCAAAGTGGACCGAAGCCAAATGTCTTGCAAAGATTGATGTAATATGACACAATAAACCATGTGGAGAAGTTTGAGACCAACGAAGAGAGATTTGGTCCAAGAATCATCCAACTTCACCAAGTTCGTCCATTTTGGTCTTTCTTCGTTTCTACTAGCTTCAAAGTGGACCGAAGCCAAATGTCTTGCAAAGATTGATGTAATATGACACAATAAACCATGTGGAGAAGTTTGAGACCGACGAAGAGAGATTTGGTCCAAGAATCATCCAACTTCACCAAGTTCGTCCATTTTGGTCTTTCTTCGTTTCGACTAGCTTCAAAGTGGACCGAAGCCAAATGTCTTGCATAGATTGATGTAAGATTACAAAATAACCATGTGGAGAAGTTTGAGACCGACGAAGAGAGATTTGGTCCAAGAATCATCCAACTTCACCAAGTTCGTCCATTTTGGTCTTTCTTCGTTTCTACTAGCTTCAAAGTGGACCGAAGCCAAATGTCTTGCAAAGATTGATGTAATATGACACAATAAACCATGTGGAGAAGTTTGAGACCGACGAAGAGAGATTTGGTCCAAGAATCATCCAACTTCACCAAGTTCGTCCATTTTGGTCTTTCTTCGTTTCACTAGCTTCAAAGTGGACCGAAGCCAAATGTCTTGCAAAGATTGATGTAATATGACACAATAAACCATGTGGAGAAGTTTGAGACCAACGAAGAGAGATTTGGTCCAAGAATCATCCAACTTCACCAAGTTCGTCCATTTTGGTCTTTCTTCGTTTCACTAGCTTCAAAGTGGACCGAAGCCAAATGTCTTGCAAAGATTGATGTAATATGACACAATAAACCATGTGGAGAAGTTTGAGACCAACGAAGAGAGATTTGGTCCAAGAATCATCCAACTTCACCAAGTTCGTCCATTTTGGTCTTTCTTCGTTTCTACTAGCTTCAAAGTGGACCGAAGCCAAATGTCTTGCAAAGATTGATGTAATATGACACAATAAACCATGTGGAGAAGTTTGAGACCGACGAAGAGAGATTTGGTCCAAGAATCATCCAACTTCACCAAGTTCGTCCATTTTGGTCTTTCTTCGTTTCGACTAGCTTCAAAGTGGACCGAAGCCAAATGTCTTGCATAGATTGATGTAAGATTACAAAATAAACCATGTGGAGAAGTTTGAGACCGACGAAGAGAGATTTGGTCCAAGAATCATCCAACTTCACCAAGTTCGTCCATTTTGGTCTTTCTTCGTTTCTACTAGCTTCAAAGTGGACCGAAGCCAAATGTCTTGCAAAGATTGATGTAATATGACACAATAAACCATGTGGAGAAGTTTGAGACCGACGAAGAGAGATTTGGTCCAAGAATCATCCAACTTCACCAAGTTCGTCCATTTTGGTCTTTCTTCGTTTCACTAGCTTCAAAGTGGACCGAAGCCAAATGTCTTGCAAAGATTGATGTAATATGACACAATAAACCATGTGGAGAAGTTTGAGACCAACGAAGAGAGATTTGGTCCAAGAATCATCCAACTTCACCAAGTTCGTCCATTTTGGTCTTTCTTCGTTTCACTAGCTTCAAAGTGGACCGAAGCCAAATGTCTTGCAAAGATTGATGTAATATGACACAATAAACCATGTGGAGAAGTTTGAGACCAACGAAGAGAGATTTGGTCCAAGAATCATCCAACTTCACCAAGTTCGTCCATTTTGGTCTTTCTTCGTTTCGACTAGCTTCAAAGTGGACCGAAGCCAAATGTCTTGCATAGATTGATGTAATATGACACAATAAACCATGTGGAGAAGTTTGAGACCAACGAAGAGAGATTTGGTCCAAGAATCATCCAACTTCACCAAGTTCGTCCATTTTGGTCTTTCTTCGTTTCTACTAGCTTCAAAGTGGACCGAAGCCAAATGTCTTGCAAAGATTGATGTAATATGACACAATAAACCATGTGGAGAAGTTTGAGACCAACGAAGAGAGATTTGGTCCAAGAATCATCCAACTTCACCAAGTTCGTCCATTTTGGTCTTTCTTCGTTTCTACTAGCTTCAAAGTGGACCGAAGCCAAATGTCTTGCAAAGATTGATGTAATATGACACAATAAACCATGTGGAGAAGTTTGAGACCGACGAAGAGAGATTTGGTCCAAGAATCATCCAACTTCACCAAGTTCGTCCATTTTGGTCTTTCGTTTCGACTAGCTTCAAAGTGGACCGAAGCCAAATGTCTTGCAAAGATTGATGTAATATGACACAATAAACCATGTGGAGAAGTTTGAGACCGACGAAGAGAGATTTGGTCCAAGAATCATCCAACTTCACCAAGTTCGTCCATTTTGGTCTTTCTTCGTTTCACTAGCTTCAAAGTGGACCGAAGCCAAATGTCTTGCAAAGATTGATGTAATATGACACAATAAACCATGTGGAGAAGTTTGAGACCAACGAAGAGAGATTTGGTCCAAGAATCATCCAACTTCACCAAGTTCGTCCATTTTGGTCTTTCTTCGTTTCTACTAGCTTCAAAGTGGACCGAAGCCAAATGTCTTGCAAAGATTGATGTAATATGACACAATAAACCATGTGGAGAAGTTTGAGACCGACGAAGAGAGATTTGGTCCAAGAATCATCCAACTTCACCAAGTTCGTCCATTTTGGTCTTTCTTCGTTTCGACTAGCTTCAAAGTGGACCGAAGCCAAATGTCTTGCATAGATTGATGTAAGATTACAAAATAAACCATGTGGAGAAGTTTGAGACCGACGAAGAGAGATTTGGTCCAAGAATCATCCAACTTCACCAAGTTCGTCCATTTTGGTCTTTCTTCGTTTCACTAGCTTCAAAGTGGACCGAAGCCAAATGTCTTGCAAAGATTGATGTAATATGACACAATAAACCATGTGGAGAAGTTTGAGACCAACGAAGAGAGATTTGGTCCAAGAATCATCCAACTTCACCAAGTTCGTCCATTTTGGTCTTTCTTCGTTTCTACTAGCTTCAAAGTGGACCGAAGCCAAATGTCTTGCAAAGATTGATGTAATATGACACAATAAACCATGTGGAGAAGTTTGAGACCAACGAAGAGAGATTTGGTCCAAGAATCATCCAACTTCACCAAGTTCGTCCATTTTGGTCTTTCTTCGTTTCGACTAGCTTCAAAGTGGACCGAAGCCAAATGTCTTGCATAGATTGATGTAATATGACACAATAAACCATGTGGAGAAGTTTGAGACCAACGAAGAGAGATTTGGTCCAAGAATCATCCAACTTCACCAAGTTCGTCCATTTTGGTCTTTCTTCGTTTCGACTAGCTTCAAAGTGGACCGAAGCCAAATGTCTTGCAAAGATTGATGTAATATGACACAATAAACCATGTGGAGAAGTTTGAGACCAACGAAGAGAGATTTGGTCCAAGAATCATCCAACTTCACCAAGTTCGTCCATTTTGGTCTTTCTTCGTTTCACTAGCTTCAAAGTGGACCGAAGCCAAATGTCTTGCAAAGATTGATGTAATATGACACAATAAACCATGTGGAGAAGTTTGAGACCAACGAAGAGAGATTTGGTCCAAGAATCATCCAACTTCACCAAGTTCGTCCATTTTGGTCTTTCTTCGTTTCGACTAGCTTCAAAGTGGACCGAAGCCAAATGTCTTGCAAAGATTGATGTAATATGACACAATAAACCATGTGGAGAAGTTTGAGACCAACGAAGAGAGATTTGGTCCAAGAATCATCCAACTTCACCAAGTTCGTCCATTTTGGTCTTTCTTCGTTTCGACTAGCTTCAAAGTGGACCGAAGCCAAATGTCTTGCAAAGATTGATGTAATATGACACAATAAACCATGTGGAGAAGTTTGAGACCAACGAAGAGAGATTTGGTCCAAGAATCATCCAACTTCACCAAGTTCGTCCATTTTGGTCTTTCTTCGTTTCGACTAGCTTCAAAGTGGACCGAAGCCAAATGTCTTGCATAGATTGATGTAATATTACAAAATAAACCATGTGGAGAAGTTTGAGACCAACGAAGAGAGATTTGGTCCAAGAATCATCCAACTTCACCAAGTTCGTCCATTTTGGTCTTTCTTCGTTTCACTAGCTTCAAAGTGGACCGAAGCCAAATGTCTTGCAAAGATTGATGTAATATGACACAATAAACCATGTGGAGAAGTTTGAGACCAACGAAGAGAGATTTGGTCCAAGAATCATCCAACTTCACCAAGTTCGTCCATTTTGGTCTTTCTTCGTTTCGACTAGCTTCAAAGTGGACCGAAGCCAAATGTCTTGCATAGATTGATGTAATATTACACAATAAACCATGTGGAGAAGTTTGAGACCAACGAAGAGAGATTTGGTCCAAGAATCATCCAACTTCACCAAGTTCGTCCATTTTGGTCTTTCTTCGTTTCGACTAGCTTCAAAGTGGACCGAAGCCAAATGTCTTGCAAAGATTGATGTAATATGACACAATAAACCATGTGGAGAAGTTTGAGACCAACGAAGAGAGATTTGGTCCAAGAATCATCCAACTTCACCAAGTTCGTCCATTTTGGTCTTTCTTCGTTTCGACTAGCTTCAAAGTGGACCGAAGCCAAATGTCTTGCAAAGATTGATGTAATATGACACAATAAACCATGTGGAGAAGTTTGAGACCAACGAAGAGAGATTTGGTCCAAGAATCATCCAACTTCACCAAGTTCGTCCATTTTGGTCTTTCTTCGTTTCGACTAGCTTCAAAGTGGACCGAAGCCAAATGTCTTGCAAAGATTGATGTAATATGACACAATAAACCATGTGGAGAAGTTTGAGACCAACGAAGAGAGATTTGGTCCAAGAATCATCCAACTTCACCAAGTTCGTCCATTTTGGTCTTTCTTCGTTTCACTAGCTTCAAAGTGGACCGAAGCCAAATGTCTTGCAAAGATTGATGTAATATGACACAATAAACCATGTGGAGAAGTTTGAGACCAACGAAGAGAGATTTGGTCCAAGAATCATCCAACTTCACCAAGTTCGTCCATTTTGGTCTTTCTTCGTTTCGACTAGCTTCAAAGTGGACCGAAGCCAAATGTCTTGCAAAGATTGATGTAATATGACACAATAAACCATGTGGAGAAGTTTGAGACCGACGAAGAGAGATTTGGTCCAAGAATCATCCAACTTCACCAAGTTCGTCCATTTTGGTCTTTCTTCGTTTCGACTAGCTTCAAAGTGGACCGAAGCCAAATGTCTTGCATAGATTGATGTAATATTACAAAATAAACCATGTGGAGAAGTTTGAGACCGAACGAAGAGAGATTTGGTCCAAGAATCATCCAACTTCACCAAGTTCGTCCATTTTGGTCTTTCTTCGTTTCACTAGCTTCAAAGTGGACCGAAGCCAAATGTCTTGCAAAGATTGATGTAATATGACACAATAAACCATGTGGAGAAGTTTGAGACCAACGAAGAGAGATTTGGTCCAAGAATCATCCAACTTCACCAAGTTCGTCCATTTTGGTCTTTCTTCGTTTCGACTAGCTTCAAAGTGGACCGAAGCCAAATGTCTTGCATAGATTGATGTAATATGACACAATAAACCATGTGGAGAAGTTTGAGACCAACGAAGAGAGATTTGGTCCAAGAATCATCCAACTTCACCAAGTTCGTCCATTTTGGTCTTTCTTCGTTTCGACTAGCTTCAAAGTGGACCGAAGCCAAATGTCTTGCAAAGATTGATGTAATATGACACAATAAACCATGTGGAGAAGTTTGAGACCAACGAAGAGAGATTTGGTCCAAGAATCATCCAACTTCACCAAGTTCGTCCATTTTGGTCTTTCTTCGTTTCACTAGCTTCAAAGTGGACCGAAGCCAAATGTCTTGCAAAGATTGATGTAATATGACACAATAAACCATGTGGAGAAGTTTGAGACCAACGAAGAGAGATTTGGTCCAAGAATCATCCAACTTCACCAAGTTCGTCCATTTTGGTCTTTCTTCGTTTCGACTAGCTTCAAAGTGGACCGAAGCCAAATGTCTTGCAAAGATTGATGTAATATGACACAATAAACCATGTGGAGAAGTTTGAGACCGACGAAGAGAGATTTGGTCCAAGAATCATCCAACTTCACCAAGTTCGTCCATTTTGGTCTTTCTTCGTTTCGACTAGCTTCAAAGTGGACCGAAGCCAAATGTCTTGCATAGATTGATGTAAGATTACAAAATAAACCATGTGGAGAAGTTTGAGACCGACGAAGAGAGATTTGGTCCAAGAATCATCCAACTTCACCAAGTTCGTCCATTTTGGTCTTTCTTCGTTTCTACTAGCTTCAAAGTGGACCGAAGCCAAATGTCTTGCAAAGATTGATGTAATATGACACAATAAACCATGTGGAGAAGTTTGAGACCAACGAAGAGAGATTTGGTCCAAGAATCATCCAACTTCACCAAGTTCGTCCATTTTGGTCTTTCTTCGTTTCACTAGCTTCAAAGTGGACCGAAGCCAAATGTCTTGCAAAGATTGATGTAATATGACACAATAAACCATGTGGAGAAGTTTGAGACCAACGAAGAGAGATTTGGTCCAAGAATCATCCAACTTCACCAAGTTCGTCCATTTTGGTCTTTCTTCGTTTCGACTAGCTTCAAAGTGGACCGAAGCCAAATGTCTTGCATAGATTGATGTAATATGACACAATAAACCATGTGGAGAAGTTTGAGACCAACGAAGAGAGATTTGGTCCAAGAATCATCCAACTTCACCAAGTTCGTCCATTTTGGTCTTTCTTCGTTTCTACTAGCTTCAAAGTGGACCGAAGCCAAATGTCTTGCAAAGATTGATGTAATATGACACAATAAACCATGTGGAGAAGTTTGAGACCAACGAAGAGAGATTTGGTCCAAGAATCATCCAACTTCACCAAGTTCGTCCATTTTGGTCTTTCTTCGTTTCTACTAGCTTCAAAGTGGACCGAAGCCAAATGTCTTGCAAAGATTGATGTAATATGACACAATAAACCATGTGGAGAAGTTTGAGACCAACGAAGAGAGATTTGGTCCAAGAATCATCCAACTTCACCAAGTTCGTCCATTTTGGTCTTTCTTCGTTTCGACTAGCTTCAAAGTGGACCGAAGCCAAATGTCTTGCATAGATTGATGTAAGATTACACAATAAACCATGTGGAGAAGTTTGAGACCAACGAAGAGAGATTTGGTCCAAGAATCATCCAACTTCACCAAGTTCGTCCATTTTGGTCTTTCTTCGTTTCGACTAGCTTCAAAGTGGACCGAAGCCAAATGTCTTGCAAAGATTGATGTAATATGACACAATAAACCATGTGGAGAAGTTTGAGACCAACGAAGAGAGATTTGGTCCAAGAATCATCCAACTTCACCAAGTTCGTCCATTTTGGTCTTTCTTCGTTTCTACTAGCTTCAAAGTGGACCGAAGCCAAATGTCTTGCAAAGATTGATGTAATATGACACAATAAACCATGTGGAGAAGTTTGAGACCGACGAAGAGAGATTTGGTCCAAGAATCATCCAACTTCACCAAGTTCGTCCATTTTGGTCTTTCTTCGTTTCGACTAGCTTCAAAGTGGACCGAAGCCAAATGTCTTGCATAGATTGATGTAATATTACAAAATAAACCATGTGGAGAAGTTTGAGACCGACGAAGAGAGATTTGGTCCAAGAATCATCCAACTTCACCAAGTTCGTCCATTTTGGTCTTTCTTCGTTTCTACTAGCTTCAAAGTGGACCGAAGCCAAATGTCTTGCAAAGATTGATGTAATATGACACAATAAACCATGTGGAGAAGTTTGAGACCAACGAAGAGAGATTTGGTCCAAGAATCATCCAACTTCACCAAGTTCGTCCATTTTGGTCTTTCTTCGTTTCGACTAGCTTCAAAGTGGACCGAAGCCAAATGTCTTGCATAGATTGATGTAATATTACAAAATAAACCATGTGGAGAAGTTTGAGACCGACGAAGAGAGATTTGGTCCAAGAATCATCCAACTTCACCAAGTTCGTCCATTTTGGTCTTTCTTCGTTTCTACTAGCTTCAAAGTGGACCGAAGCCAAATGTCTTGCAAAGATTGATGTAATATGACACAATAAACCATGTGGAGAAGTTTGAGACCAACGAAGAGAGATTTGGTCCAAGAATCATCCAACTTCACCAAGTTCGTCCATTTTGGTCTTTCTTCGTTTCACTAGCTTCAAAGTGGACCGAAGCCAAATGTCTTGCAAAGATTGATGTAATATGACACAATAAACCATGTGGAGAAGTTTGAGACCAACGAAGAGAGATTTGGTCCAAGAATCATCCAACTTCACCAAGTTCGTCCATTTTGGTCTTTCTTCGTTTCGACTAGCTTCAAAGTGGACCGAAGCCAAATGTCTTGCAAAGATTGATGTAATATGACACAATAAACCATGTGGAGAAGTTTGAGACCAACGAAGAGAGATTTGGTCCAAGAATCATCCAACTTCACCAAGTTCGTCCATTTTGGTCTTTCTTCGTTTCGACTAGCTTCAAAGTGGACCGAAGCCAAATGTCTTGCAAAGATTGATGTAATATGACACAATAAACCATGTGGAGAAGTTTGAGACCAACGAAGAGAGATTTGGTCCAAGAATCATCCAACTTCACCAAGTTCGTCCATTTTGGTCTTTCTTCGTTTCGACTAGCTTCAAAGTGGACCGAAGCCAAATGTCTTGCAAAGATTGATGTAATATGACACAATAAACCATGTGGAGAAGTTTGAGACCAACGAAGAGAGATTTGGTCCAAGAATCATCCAACTTCACCAAGTTCGTCCATTTTGGTCTTTCTTCGTTTCTACTAGCTTCAAAGTGGACCGAAGCCAAATGTCTTGCAAAGATTGATGTAATATGACACAATAAACCATGTGGAGAAGTTTGAGACCAACGAAGAGAGATTTGGTCCAAGAATCATCCAACTTCACCAAGTTCGTCCATTTTGGTCTTTCTTCGTTTCGACTAGCTTCAAAGTGGACCGAAGCCAAATGTCTTGCAAAGATTGATGTAATATGACACAATAAACCATGTGGAGAAGTTTGAGACCAACGAAGAGAGATTTGGTCCAAGAATCATCCAACTTCACCAAGTTCGTCCATTTTGGTCTTTCTTCGTTTCGACTAGCTTCAAAGTGGACCGAAGCCAAATGTCTTGCAAAGATTGATGTAATATGACACAATAAACCATGTGGAGAAGTTTGAGACCAACGAAGAGAGATTTGGTCCAAGAATCATCCAACTTCACCAAGTTCGTCCATTTTGGTCTTTCTTCGTTTCGACTAGCTTCAAAGTGGACCGAAGCCAAATGTCTTGCATAGATTGATGTAATATTACAAAATAAACCATGTGGAGAAGTTTGAGACCGACGAAGAGAGATTTGGTCCAAGAATCATCCAACTTCACCAAGTTCGTCCATTTTGGTCTTTCTTCGTTTCGACTAGCTTCAAAGTGGACCGAAGCCAAATGTCTTGCAAAGATTGATGTAATATGACACAATAAACCATGTGGAGAAGTTTGAGACCAACGAAGAGAGATTTGGTCCAAGAATCATCCAACTTCACCAAGTTCGTCCATTTTGGTCTTTCTTCGTTTCACTAGCTTCAAAGTGGACCGAAGCCAAATGTCTTGCAAAGATTGATGTAATATGACACAATAAACCATGTGGAGAAGTTTGAGACCAACGAAGAGAGATTTGGTCCAAGAATCATCCAACTTCACCAAGTTCGTCCATTTTGGTCTTTCTTCGTTTCTACTAGCTTCAAAGTGGACCGAAGCCAAATGTCTTGCAAAGATTGATGTAATATGACACAATAAACCATGTGGAGAAGTTTGAGACCAACGAAGAGAGATTTGGTCCAAGAATCATCCAACTTCACCAAGTTCGTCCATTTTGGTCTTTCTTCGTTTCGACTAGCTTCAAAGTGGACCGAAGCCAAATGTCTTGCATAGATTGATGTAATATTACAAAATAAACCATGTGGAGAAGTTTGAGACCGACGAAGAGAGATTTGGTCCAAGAATCATCCAACTTCACCAAGTTCGTCCATTTTGGTCTTTCTTCGTTTCGACTAGCTTCAAAGTGGACCGAAGCCAAATGTCTTGCAAAGATTGATGTAATATGACACAATAAACCATGTGGAGAAGTTTGAGACCAACGAAGAGAGATTTGGTCCAAGAATCATCCAACTTCACCAAGTTCGTCCATTTTGGTCTTTCTTCGTTTCACTAGCTTCAAAGTGGACCGAAGCCAAATGTCTTGCAAAGATTGATGTAATATGACACAATAAACCATGTGGAGAAGTTTGAGACCAACGAAGAGAGATTTGGTCCAAGAATCATCCAACTTCACCAAGTTCGTCCATTTTGGTCTTTCTTCGTTTCGACTAGCTTCAAAGTGGACCGAAGCCAAATGTCTTGCATAGATTGATGTAATATGACACAATAAACCATGTGGAGAAGTTTGAGACCAACGAAGAGAGATTTGGTCCAAGAATCATCCAACTTCACCAAGTTCGTCCATTTTGGTCTTTCTTCGTTTCGACTAGCTTCAAAGTGGACCGAAGCCAAATGTCTTGCAAAGATTGATGTAATATGACACAATAAACCATGTGGAGAAGTTTGAGACCAACGAAGAGAGATTTGGTCCAAGAATCATCCAACTTCACCAAGTTCGTCCATTTTGGTCTTTCTTCGTTTCTACTAGCTTCAAAGTGGACCGAAGCCAAATGTCTTGCAAAGATTGATGTAATATGACACAATAAACCATGTGGAGAAGTTTGAGACCAACGAAGAGAGATTTGGTCCAAGAATCATCCAACTTCACCAAGTTCGTCCATTTTGGTCTTTCTTCGTTTCGACTAGCTTCAAAGTGGACCGAAGCCAAATGTCTTGCATAGATTGATGTAATATTACAAAATAAACCATGTGGAGAAGTTTGAGACAACGAAGAGAGATTTGGTCCAAGAATCATCCAACTTCACCAAGTTCGTCCATTTTGGTCTTTCTTCGTTTCGACTAGCTTCAAAGTGGACCGAAGCCAAATGTCTTGCATAGATTGATGTAATATGACAAAATAAACCATGTGGAGAAGTTTGAGACAACGAAGAGAGATTTGGTCCAAGAATCATCCAACTTCACCAAGTTCGTCCATTTTGGTCTTTCTTCGTTTCTACTAGCTTCAAAGTGGACCGAAGCCAAATGTCTTGCAAAGATTGATGTAATATGACACAATAAACCATGTGGAGAAGTTTGAGACCAACGAAGAGAGATTTGGTCCAAGAATCATCCAACTTCACCAAGTTCGTCCATTTTGGTCTTTCTTCGTTTCGACTAGCTTCAAAGTGGACCGAAGCCAAATGTCTTGCATAGATTGATGTAATATTACAAAATAAACCATGTGGAGAAGTTTGAGACCGACGAAGAGAGATTTGGTCCAAGAATCATCCAACTTCACCAAGTTCGTCCATTTTGGTCTTTCTTCGTTTCGACTAGCTTCAAAGTGGACCGAAGCCAAATGTCTTGCAAAGATTGATGTAATATGACACAATAAACCATGTGGAGAAGTTTGAGACCAACGAAGAGAGATTTGGTCCAAGAATCATCCAACTTCACCAAGTTCGTCCATTTTGGTCTTTCTTCGTTTCGACTAGCTTCAAAGTGGACCGAAGCCAAATGTCTTGCATAGATTGATGTAATATGACACAATAAACCATGTGGAGAAGTTTGAGACCGACGAAGAGAGATTTGGTCCAAGAATCATCCAACTTCACCAAGTTCGTCCATTTTGGTCTTTCTTCGTTTCGACTAGCTTCAAAGTGGACCGAAGCCAAATGTCTTGCAAAGATTGATGTAATATGACACAATAAACCATGTGGAGAAGTTTGAGACCAACGAAGAGAGATTTGGTCCAAGAATCATCCAACTTCACCAAGTTCGTCCATTTTGGTCTTTCTTCGTTTCGACTAGCTTCAAAGTGGACCGAAGCCAAATGTCTTGCAAAGATTGATGTAATATGACACAATAAACCATGTGGAGAAGTTTGAGACCAACGAAGAGAGATTTGGTCCAAGAATCATCCAACTTCACCAAGTTCGTCCATTTTGGTCTTTCTTCGTTTCGACTAGCTTCAAAGTGGACCGAAGCCAAATGTCTTGCAAAGATTGATGTAATATGACACAATAAACCATGTGGAGAAGTTTGAGACCAACGAAGAGAGATTTGGTCCAAGAATCATCCAACTTCACCAAGTTCGTCCATTTTGGTCTTTCTTCGTTTCGACTAGCTTCAAAGTGGACCGAAGCCAAATGTCTTGCAAAGATTGATGTAATATGACACAATAAACCATGTGGAGAAGTTTGAGACCAACGAAGAGAGATTTGGTCCAAGAATCATCCAACTTCACCAAGTTCGTCCATTTTGGTCTTTCTTCGTTTCGACTAGCTTCAAAGTGGACCGAAGCCAAATGTCTTGCATAGATTGATGTAATATGACAAAATAAACCATGTGGAGAAGTTTGAGACAACGAAGAGAGATTTGGTCCAAGAATCATCCAACTTCACCAAGTTCGTCCATTTTGGTCTTTCTTCGTTTCGACTAGCTTCAAAGTGACCGAAGCCAAATGTCTTGCAAAGATTGATGTAATATGACACAATAAACCATGTGGAGAAGTTTGAGACCAACGAAGAGAGATTTGGTCCAAGAATCATCCAACTTCACCAAGTTCGTCCATTTTGGTCTTTCTTCGTTTCGACTAGCTTCAAAGTGGACCGAAGCCAAATGTCTTGCAAAGATTGATGTAATATGACACAATAAACCATGTGGAGAAGTTTGAGACCAACGAAGAGAGATTTGGTCCAAGAATCATCCAACTTCACCAAGTTCGTCCATTTTGGTCTTTCTTCGTTTCGACTAGCTTCAAAGTGGACCGAAGCCAAATGTCTTGCATAGATTGATGTAATATTACAAAATAAACCATGTGGAGAAGTTTGAGACCGACGAAGAGAGATTTGGTCCAAGAATCATCCAACTTCACCAAGTTCGTCCATTTTGGTCTTTCTTCGTTTCTACTAGCTTCAAAGTGGACCGAAGCCAAATGTCTTGCAAAGATTGATGTAATATGACACAATAAACCATGTGGAGAAGTTTGAGACCACGAAGAGAGATTTGGTCCAAGAATCATCCAACTTCACCAAGTTCGTCCATTTTGGTCTTTCTTCGTTTCACTAGCTTCAAAGTGGACCGAAGCCAAATGTCTTGCAAAGATTGATGTAATATGACACAATAAACCATGTGGAGAAGTTTGAGACCAACGAAGAGAGATTTGGTCCAAGAATCATCCAACTTCACCAAGTTCGTCCATTTTGGTCTTTCTTCGTTTCGACTAGCTTCAAAGTGGACCGAAGCCAAATGTCTTGCATAGATTGATGTAATATGACACAATAAACCATGTGGAGAAGTTTGAGACCAACGAAGAGAGATTTGGTCCAAGAATCATCCAACTTCACCAAGTTCGTCCATTTTGGTCTTTCTTCGTTTCTACTAGCTTCAAAGTGGACCGAAGCCAAATGTCTTGCAAAGATTGATGTAATATGACACAATAAACCATGTGGAGAAGTTTGAGACCAACGAAGAGAGATTTGGTCCAAGAATCATCCAACTTCACCAAGTTCGTCCATTTTGGTCTTTCTTCGTTTCGACTAGCTTCAAAGTGGACCGAAGCCAAATGTCTTGCAAAGATTGATGTAATATGACACAATAAACCATGTGGAGAAGTTTGAGACCAACGAAGAGAGATTTGGTCCAAGAATCATCCAACTTCACCAAGTTCGTCCATTTTGGTCTTTCTTCGTTTCGACTAGCTTCAAAGTGGACCGAAGCCAAATGTCTTGCATAGATTGATGTAATATTACAAAATAAACCATGTGGAGAAGTTTGAGACAACGAAGAGAGATTTGGTCCAAGAATCATCCAACTTCACCAAGTTCGTCCATTTTGGTCTTTCTTCGTTTCGACTAGCTTCAAAGTGGACCGAAGCCAAATGTCTTGCATAGATTGATGTAATATGACACAATAAACCATGTGGAGAAGTTTGAGACAACGAAGAGAGATTTGGTCCAAGAATCATCCAACTTCACCAAGTTCGTCCATTTTGGTCTTTCTTCGTTTCGACTAGCTTCAAAGTGGACCGAAGCCAAATGTCTTGCAAAGATTGATGTAATATGACACAATAAACCATGTGGAGAAGTTTGAGACCAACGAAGAGAGATTTGGTCCAAGAATCATCCAACTTCACCAAGTTCGTCCATTTTGGTCTTTCTTCGTTTCGACTAGCTTCAAAGTGGACCGAAGCCAAATGTCTTGCATAGATTGATGTAATATTACAAAATAAACCATGTGGAGAAGTTTGAGACCACGAAGAGAGATTTGGTCCAAGAATCATCCAACTTCACCAAGTTCGTCCATTTTGGTCTTTCTTCGTTTCTACTAGCTTCAAAGTGGACCGAAGCCAAATGTCTTGCAAAGATTGATGTAATATGACACAATAAACCATGTGGAGAAGTTTGAGACCAACGAAGAGAGATTTGGTCCAAGAATCATCCAACTTCACCAAGTTCGTCCATTTTGGTCTTTCTTCGTTTCGACTAGCTTCAAAGTGGACCGAAGCCAAATGTCTTGCATAGATTGATGTAATATTACAAAATAAACCATGTGGAGAAGTTTGAGACCGACGAAGAGAGATTTGGTCCAAGAATCATCCAACTTCACCAAGTTCGTCCATTTTGGTCTTTCTTCGTTTCGACTAGCTTCAAAGTGGACCGAAGCCAAATGTCTTGCAAAGATTGATGTAATATGACACAATAAACCATGTGGAGAAGTTTGAGACCAACGAAGAGAGATTTGGTCCAAGAATCATCCAACTTCACCAAGTTCGTCCATTTTGGTCTTTCTTCGTTTCACTAGCTTCAAAGTGGACCGAAGCCAAATGTCTTGCAAAGATTGATGTAATATGACACAATAAACCATGTGGAGAAGTTTGAGACCAACGAAGAGAGATTTGGTCCAAGAATCATCCAACTTCACCAAGTTCGTCCATTTTGGTCTTTCTTCGTTTCGACTAGCTTCAAAGTGGACCGAAGCCAAATGTCTTGCAAAGATTGATGTAATATGACACAATAAACCATGTGGAGAAGTTTGAGACCAACGAAGAGAGATTTGGTCCAAGAATCATCCAACTTCACCAAGTTCGTCCATTTTGGTCTTTCTTCGTTTCGACTAGCTTCAAAGTGGACCGAAGCCAAATGTCTTGCAAAGATTGATGTAATATGACACAATAAACCATGTGGAGAAGTTTGAGACCAACGAAGAGAGATTTGGTCCAAGAATCATCCAACTTCACCAAGTTCGTCCATTTTGGTCTTTCTTCGTTTCGACTAGCTTCAAAGTGGACCGAAGCCAAATGTCTTGCAAAGATTGATGTAATATGACACAATAAACCATGTGGAGAAGTTTGAGACCAACGAAGAGAGATTTGGTCCAAGAATCATCCAACTTCACCAAGTTCGTCCATTTTGGTCTTTCTTCGTTTCTACTAGCTTCAAAGTGGACCGAAGCCAAATGTCTTGCAAAGATTGATGTAATATGACACAATAAACCATGTGGAGAAGTTTGAGACCGACGAAGAGAGATTTGGTCCAAGAATCATCCAACTTCACCAAGTTCGTCCATTTTGGTCTTTCTTCGTTTCGACTAGCTTCAAAGTGGACCGAAGCCAAATGTCTTGCATAGATTGATGTAATATGACAAAATAAACCATGTGGAGAAGTTTGAGACAACGAAGAGAGATTTGGTCCAAGAATCATCCAACTTCACCAAGTTCGTCCATTTTGGTCTTTCTTCGTTTCTACTAGCTTCAAAGTGGACCGAAGCCAAATGTCTTGCAAAGATTGATGTAATATGACACAATAAACCATGTGGAGAAGTTTGAGACCAACGAAGAGAGATTTGGTCCAAGAATCATCCAACTTCACCAAGTTCGTCCATTTTGGTCTTTCTTCGTTTCGACTAGCTTCAAAGTGGACCGAAGCCAAATGTCTTGCATAGATTGATGTAATATGACACAATAAACCATGTGGAGAAGTTTGAGACCAACGAAGAGAGATTTGGTCCAAGAATCATCCAACTTCACCAAGTTCGTCCATTTTGGTCTTTCTTCGTTTCTACTAGCTTCAAAGTGGACCGAAGCCAAATGTCTTGCAAAGATTGATGTAATATGACACAATAAACCATGTGGAGAAGTTTGAGACCAACGAAGAGAGATTTGGTCCAAGAATCATCCAACTTCACCAAGTTCGTCCATTTTGGTCTTTCTTCGTTTCGACTAGCTTCAAAGTGGACCGAAGCCAAATGTCTTGCAAAGATTGATGTAATATGACACAATAAACCATGTGGAGAAGTTTGAGACCAACGAAGAGAGATTTGGTCCAAGAATCATCCAACTTCACCAAGTTCGTCCATTTTGGTCTTTCTTCGTTTCGACTAGCTTCAAAGTGGACCGAAGCCAAATGTCTTGCAAAGATTGATGTAATATGACACAATAAACCATGTGGAGAAGTTTGAGACCAACGAAGAGAGATTTGGTCCAAGAATCATCCAACTTCACCAAGTTCGTCCATTTTGGTCTTTCTTCGTTTCTACTAGCTTCAAAGTGGACCGAAGCCAAATGTCTTGCAAAGATTGATGTAATATGACACAATAAACCATGTGGAGAAGTTTGAGACCAACGAAGAGAGATTTGGTCCAAGAATCATCCAACTTCACCAAGTTCGTCCATTTTGGTCTTTCTTCGTTTCGACTAGCTTCAAAGTGGACCGAAGCCAAATGTCTTGCAAAGATTGATGTAATATGACACAATAAACCATGTGGAGAAGTTTGAGACCAACGAAGAGAGATTTGGTCCAAGAATCATCCAACTTCACCAAGTTCGTCCATTTTGGTCTTTCTTCGTTTCGACTAGCTTCAAAGTGGACCGAAGCCAAATGTCTTGCAAAGATTGATGTAATATGACACAATAAACCATGTGGAGAAGTTTGAGACCAACGAAGAGAGATTTGGTCCAAGAATCATCCAACTTCACCAAGTTCGTCCATTTTGGTCTTTCTTCGTTTCGACTAGCTTCAAAGTGGACCGAAGCCAAATGTCTTGCAAAGATTGATGTAATATGACACAATAAACCATGTGGAGAAGTTTGAGACCAACGAAGAGAGATTTGGTCCAAGAATCATCCAACTTCACCAAGTTCGTCCATTTTGGTCTTTCTTCGTTTCGACTAGCTTCAAAGTGGACCGAAGCCAAATGTCTTGCAAAGATTGATGTAATATGACACAATAAACCATGTGGAGAAGTTTGAGACCAACGAAGAGAGATTTGGTCCAAGAATCATCCAACTTCACCAAGTTCGTCCATTTTGGTCTTTCTTCGTTTCTACTAGCTTCAAAGTGACCGAAGCCAAATGTCTTGCAAAGATTGATGTAATATGACACAATAAACCATGTGGAGAAGTTTGAGACCAACGAAGAGAGATTTGGTCCAAGAATCATCCAACTTCACCAAGTTCGTCCATTTTGGTCTTTCTTCGTTTCGACTAGCTTCAAAGTGGACCGAAGCCAAATGTCTTGCATAGATTGATGTAATATGACACAATAAACCATGTGGAGAAGTTTGAGACCAACGAAGAGAGATTTGGTCCAAGAATCATCCAACTTCACCAAGTTCGTCCATTTTGGTCTTTCTTCGTTTCTACTAGCTTCAAAGTGGACCGAAGCCAAATGTCTTGCAAAGATTGATGTAATATGACACAATAAACCATGTGGAGAAGTTTGAGACCAACGAAGAGAGATTTGGTCCAAGAATCATCCAACTTCACCAAGTTCGTCCATTTTGGTCTTTCTTCGTTTCGACTAGCTTCAAAGTGGACCGAAGCCAAATGTCTTGCAAAGATTGATGTAATATGACACAATAAACCATGTGGAGAAGTTTGAGACCAACGAAGAGAGATTTGGTCCAAGAATCATCCAACTTCACCAAGTTCGTCCATTTTGGTCTTTCTTCGTTTCGACTAGCTTCAAAGTGGACCGAAGCCAAATGTCTTGCAAAGATTGATGTAATATGACACAATAAACCATGTGGAGAAGTTTGAGACCAACGAAGAGAGATTTGGTCCAAGAATCATCCAACTTCACCAAGTTCGTCCATTTTGGTCTTTCTTCGTTTCTACTAGCTTCAAAGTGGACCGAAGCCAAATGTCTTGCAAAGATTGATGTAATATGACACAATAAACCATGTGGAGAAGTTTGAGACCAACGAAGAGAGATTTGGTCCAAGAATCATCCAACTTCACCAAGTTCGTCCATTTTGGTCTTTCTTCGTTTCTACTAGCTTCAAAGTGGACCGAAGCCAAATGTCTTGCAAAGATTGATGTAATATGACACAATAAACCATGTGGAGAAGTTTGAGACCAACGAAGAGAGATTTGGTCCAAGAATCATCCAACTTCACCAAGTTCGTCCATTTTGGTCTTTCTTCGTTTCGACTAGCTTCAAAGTGGACCGAAGCCAAATGTCTTGCAAAGATTGATGTAATATGACACAATAAACCATGTGGAGAAGTTTGAGACCAACGAAGAGAGATTTGGTCCAAGAATCATCCAACTTCACCAAGTTCGTCCATTTTGGTCTTTCTTCGTTTCTACTAGCTTCAAAGTGGACCGAAGCCAAATGTCTTGCAAAGATTGATGTAATATGACACAATAAACCATGTGGAGAAGTTTGAGACCAACGAAGAGAGATTTGGTCCAAGAATCATCCAACTTCACCAAGTTCGTCCATTTTGGTCTTTCTTCGTTTCGACTAGCTTCAAAGTGGACCGAAGCCAAATGTCTTGCAAAGATTGATGTAATATGACACAATAAACCATGTGGAGAAGTTTGAGACCAACGAAGAGAGATTTGGTCCAAGAATCATCCAACTTCACCAAGTTCGTCCATTTTGGTCTTTCTTCGTTTCTACTAGCTTCAAAGTGGACCGAAGCCAAATGTCTTGCAAAGATTGATGTAATATGACACAATAAACCATGTGGAGAAGTTTGAGACCAACGAAGAGAGATTTGGTCCAAGAATCATCCAACTTCACCAAGTTCGTCCATTTTGGTCTTTCTTCGTTTCGACTAGCTTCAAAGTGGACCGAAGCCAAATGTCTTGCAAAGATTGATGTAATATGACACAATAAACCATGTGGAGAAGTTTGAGACCAACGAAGAGAGATTTGGTCCAAGAATCATCCAACTTCACCAAGTTCGTCCATTTTGGTCTTTCTTCGTTTCGACTAGCTTCAAAGTGGACCGAAGCCAAATGTCTTGCAAAGATTGATGTAATATGACACAATAAACCATGTGGAGAAGTTTGAGACCAACGAAGAGAGATTTGGTCCAAGAATCATCCAACTTCACCAAGTTCGTCCATTTTGGTCTTTCTTCGTTTCGACTAGCTTCAAAGTGGACCGAAGCCAAATGTCTTGCAAAGATTGATGTAATATGACACAATAAACCATGTGGAGAAGTTTGAGACCAACGAAGAGAGATTTGGTCCAAGAATCATCCAACTTCACCAAGTTCGTCCATTTTGGTCTTTCTTCGTTTCGACTAGCTTCAAAGTGGACCGAAGCCAAATGTCTTGCATAGATTGATGTAATATTACAAAATAAACCATGTGGAGAAGTTTGAGACAACGAAGAGAGATTTGGTCCAAGAATCATCCAACTTCACCAAGTTCGTCCATTTTGGTCTTTCTTCGTTTCTACTAGCTTCAAAGTGACCGAAGCCAAATGTCTTGCAAAGATTGATGTAATATGACACAATAAACCATGTGGAGAAGTTTGAGACCAACGAAGAGAGATTTGGTCCAAGAATCATCCAACTTCACCAAGTTCGTCCATTTTGGTCTTTCTTCGTTTCGACTAGCTTCAAAGTGGACCGAAGCCAAATGTCTTGCATAGATTGATGTAATATTACACAATAAACCATGTGGAGAAGTTTGAGACCAACGAAGAGAGATTTGGTCCAAGAATCATCCAACTTCACCAAGTTCGTCCATTTTGGTCTTTCTTCGTTTCTACTAGCTTCAAAGTGGACCGAAGCCAAATGTCTTGCAAAGATTGATGTAATATGACACAATAAACCATGTGGAGAAGTTTGAGACCAACGAAGAGAGATTTGGTCCAAGAATCATCCAACTTCACCAAGTTCGTCCATTTTGGTCTTTCTTCGTTTCTACTAGCTTCAAAGTGGACCGAAGCCAAATGTCTTGCAAAGATTGATGTAATATGACACAATAAACCATGTGGAGAAGTTTGAGACCAACGAAGAGAGATTTGGTCCAAGAATCATCCAACTTCACCAAGTTCGTCCATTTTGGTCTTTCTTCGTTTCGACTAGCTTCAAAGTGGACCGAAGCCAAATGTCTTGCAAAGATTGATGTAATATGACACAATAAACCATGTGGAGAAGTTTGAGACCAACGAAGAGAGATTTGGTCCAAGAATCATCCAACTTCACCAAGTTCGTCCATTTTGGTCTTTCTTCGTTTCTACTAGCTTCAAAGTGGACCGAAGCCAAATGTCTTGCAAAGATTGATGTAATATGACACAATAAACCATGTGGAGAAGTTTGAGACCAACGAAGAGAGATTTGGTCCAAGAATCATCCAACTTCACCAAGTTCGTCCATTTTGGTCTTTCTTCGTTTCGACTAGCTTCAAAGTGGACCGAAGCCAAATGTCTTGCAAAGATTGATGTAATATGACACAATAAACCATGTGGAGAAGTTTGAGACCAACGAAGAGAGATTTGGTCCAAGAATCATCCAACTTCACCAAGTTCGTCCATTTTGGTCTTTCTTCGTTTCGACTAGCTTCAAAGTGGACCGAAGCCAAATGTCTTGCAAAGATTGATGTAATATGACACAATAAACCATGTGGAGAAGTTTGAGACCAACGAAGAGAGATTTGGTCCAAGAATCATCCAACTTCACCAAGTTCGTCCATTTTGGTCTTTCTTCGTTTCGACTAGCTTCAAAGTGGACCGAAGCCAAATGTCTTGCAAAGATTGATGTAATATGACACAATAAACCATGTGGAGAAGTTTGAGACCAACGAAGAGAGATTTGGTCCAAGAATCATCCAACTTCACCAAGTTCGTCCATTTTGGTCTTTCTTCGTTTCGACTAGCTTCAAAGTGGACCGAAGCCAAATGTCTTGCAAAGATTGATGTAATATGACACAATAAACCATGTGGAGAAGTTTGAGACCAACGAAGAGAGATTTGGTCCAAGAATCATCCAACTTCACCAAGTTCGTCCATTTTGGTCTTTCTTCGTTTCGACTAGCTTCAAAGTGGACCGAAGCCAAATGTCTTGCATAGATTGATGTAATATTACAAAATAAACCATGTGGAGAAGTTTGAGACCAACGAAGAGAGATTTGGTCCAAGAATCATCCAACTTCACCAAGTTCGTCCATTTTGGTCTTTCTTCGTTTCTACTAGCTTCAAAGTGGACCGAAGCCAAATGTCTTGCAAAGATTGATGTAATATGACACAATAAACCATGTGGAGAAGTTTGAGACCAACGAAGAGAGATTTGGTCCAAGAATCATCCAACTTCACCAAGTTCGTCCATTTTGGTCTTTCTTCGTTTTCACTTGCTTCAAAGTGGACCGAAGCCAAATGTCTTGCAAAGATTGATGTAATATGACACAATAAACCATGTGGAGAAGTTTGAGACCAACGAAGAGAGATTTGGTCCAAGAATCATCCAACTTCACCAAGTTCGTCCATTTTGGTCTTTCTTCGTTTCGACTAGCTTCAAAGTGGACCGAAGCCAAATGTCTTGCAAAGATTGATGTAATATGACACAATAAACCATGTGGAGAAGTTTGAGACCAACGAAGAGAGATTTGGTCCAAGAATCATCCAACTTCACCAAGTTCGTCCATTTTGGTCTTTCTTCGTTTCGACTAGCTTCAAAGTGGACCGAAGCCAAATGTCTTGCAAAGATTGATGTAATATGACACAATAAACCATGTGGAGAAGTTTGAGACCAACGAAGAGAGATTTGGTCCAAGAATCATCCAACTTCACCAAGTTCGTCCATTTTGGTCTTTCTTCGTTTCGACTAGCTTCAAAGTGGACCGAAGCCAAATGTCTTGCATAGATTGATGTAATATTACAAAATAAACCATGTGGAGAAGTTTGAGACCAACGAAGAGAGATTTGGTCCAAGAATCATCCAACTTCACCAAGTTCGTCCATTTTGGTCTTTCTTCGTTTCTACTAGCTTCAAAGTGGACCGAAGCCAAATGTCTTGCAAAGATTGATGTAATATGACACAATAAACCATGTGGAGAAGTTTGAGACCAACGAAGAGAGATTTGGTCCAAGAATCATCCAACTTCACCAAGTTCGTCCATTTTGGTCTTTCTTCGTTTTCACTTGCTTCAAAGTGGACCGAAGCCAAATGTCTTGCAAAGATTGATGTAATATGACACAATAAACCATGTGGAGAAGTTTGAGACCAACGAAGAGAGATTTGGTCCAAGAATCATCCAACTTCACCAAGTTCGTCCATTTTGGTCTTTCTTCGTTTCGACTAGCTTCAAAGTGGACCGAAGCCAAATGTCTTGCAAAGATTGATGTAATATGACACAATAAACCATGTGGAGAAGTTTGAGACCAACGAAGAGAGATTTGGTCCAAGAATCATCCAACTTCACCAAGTTCGTCCATTTTGGTCTTTCTTTGTTTCGACTAGCTTCAAAGTGGACCGAAGCCAAATGTCTTGCAAAGATTGATGTAATATGACACAATAAACCATGTGGAGAAGTTTGAGACCAACGAAGAGAGATTTGGTCCAAGAATCATCCAACTTCACCAAGTTCGTCCATTTTGGTCTTTCTTCGTTTCGACTAGCTTCAAAGTGGACCGAAGCCAAATGTCTTGCATAGATTGATGTAATATTACAAAATAAACCATGTGGAGAAGTTTGAGACAACGAAGAGAGATTTGGTCCAAGAATCATCCAACTTCACCAAGTTCGTCCATTTTGGTCTTTCTTCGTTTCTACTAGCTTCAAAGTGGACCGAAGCCAAATGTCTTGCAAAGATTGATGTAATATGACACAATAAACCATGTGGAGAAGTTTGAGACCAACGAAGAGAGATTTGGTCCAAGAATCATCCAACTTCACCAAGTTCGTCCATTTTGGTCTTTCTTCGTTTCGACTAGCTTCAAAGTGGACCGAAGCCAAATGTCTTGCATAGATTGATGTAATATTACAAAATAAACCATGTGGAGAAGTTTGAGACCGACGAAGAGAGATTTGGTCCAAGAATCATCCAACTTCACCAAGTTCGTCCATTTTGGTCTTTCTTCGTTTAACTAGCTTCAAAGTGGACCGAAGCCAAATGTCTTGCAAAGATTGATGTAATATGACACAATAAACCATGTGGAGAAGTTTGAGACCAACGAAGAGAGATTTGGTCCAAGAATCATCCAACTTCACCAAGTTCGTCCATTTTGGTCTTTCTTCGTTTCGACTAGCTTCAAAGTGGACCGAAGCCAAATGTCTTGCAAAGATTGATGTAATATGACACAATAAACCATGTGGAGAAGTTTGAGACCAACGAAGAGAGATTTGGTCCAAGAATCATCCAACTTCACCAAGTTCGTCCATTTTGGTCTTTCTTCGTTTCGACTAGCTTCAAAGTGGACCGAAGCCAAATGTCTTGCAAAGATTGATGTAATATGACACAATAAACCATGTGGAGAAGTTTGAGACCAACGAAGAGAGATTTGGTCCAAGAATCATCCAACTTCACCAAGTTCGTCCATTTTGGTCTTTCTTCGTTTCGACTAGCTTCAAAGTGGACCGAAGCCAAATGTCTTGCATAGATTGATGTAAGATTACAAAATACCCATGTGGAGAAGTTTGAGACCAACGAAGAGAGATTTGGTCCAAGAATCATCCAACTTCACCAAGTTCGTCCATTTTGGTCTTTCTTCGTTTCTACTAGCTTCAAAGTGGACCGAAGCCAAATGAATTGCAAAGATTGATGTAATATGACACAATAAACCATGTGGAGAAGTTTGAGACAAACGAAGAGAGATTTGGTCCAAGAATCATCCAACTTCACCAAGTTCGTCCATTTTGGTCTTTCTTTGTTTTCACTTGCTTCAAAGTGGACCGAAGCCAAATGTCTTGCAAAGATTGATGTAATATGACACAATAAACCATGTGGAGAAGTTTGAGACCAACGAAGAGAGATTTGGTCCAAGAATCATCCAACTTCACCAAGTTCGTCCATTTTGGTCTTTCTTCGTTTCGACTAGCTTCAAAGTGGACCGAAGCCAAATGTCTTGCAAAGATTGATGTAATATGACACAATAAACCATGTGGAGAAGTTTGAGACCAACGAAGAGAGATTTGGTCCAAGAATCATCCAACTTCACCAAGTTCGTCCATTTTGGTCTTTCTTTGTTTCGACTAGCTTCAAAGTGGACCGAAGCCAAATGTCTTGCAAAGATTGATGTAATATGACACAATAAACCATGTGGAGAAGTTTGAGACCAACGAAGAGAGATTTGGTCCAAGAATCATCCAACTTCACCAAGTTCGTCCATTTTGGTCTTTCTTCGTTTCGACTAGCTTCAAAGTGGACCGAAGCCAAATGTCTTGCATAGATTGATGTAATATTACAAAATAAACCATGTGGAGAAGTTTGAGACAGACGAAGAGAGATTTGGTCCAAGAATCATCCAACTTCACCAAGTTCGTCCATTTTGGTCTTTCTTCGTTTCTACTAGCTTCAAAGTGGACCGAAGCCAAATGTCTTGCAAAGATTGATGTAATATGACACAATAAACCATGTGGAGAAGTTTGAGACCAACGAAGAGAGATTTGGTCCAAGAATCATCCAACTTCACCAAGTTCGTCCATTTTGGTCTTTCTTCGTTTCGACTAGCTTCAAAGTGGACCGAAGCCAAATGTCTTGCATAGATTGATGTAAGATTACAAAATACTCCATGTGGAGAAGTTTGAGACCGACGAAGAGAGATTTGGTCCAAGAATCATCCAACTTCACCAAGTTCGTCCATTTTGGTCTTTCTTCGTTTTAACTAGCTTTAAAGTAGACCGAAGCCAAATGTCTTGCAAAGATTGATGTAATATGACACAATAAACCATGTGGAGAAGTTTGAGACCAACGAAGAGAGATTTGGTCCAAGAATCATCCAACTTCACCAAGTTCGTCCATTTTGGTCTTTCTTCGTTTCGACTAGCTTCAAAGTAGACCGAAGCCAAATGTCTTGCAAAGATTGATGTAATATGACACAATAAACCATGTGGAGAAGTTTGAGACCAACGAAGAGAGATTTGGTCCAAGAATCATCCAACTTCACCAAGTTCGTCCATTTTGGTCTTTCTTCGTTTCTACTAGCTTCAAAGTGGACCGAAGCCAAATGTCTTGCATAGATTGATGTAAGATTACAAAATACTCCATGTGGAGAAGTTTGAGACCGACGAAGAGAGATTTGGTCCAAGAATCATCCAACTTCACCAAGTTCGTCCATTTTGGTCTTTCTTCGTTTCTACTGCTTCAAAGAAGACCGAAGCCAAATGTTTGCAAAGATTGATGTAATATGACACAATAAACCATGTGGAGAAGTTTGAGACCGACGAGAGAGATTTGGTCCAAGAATCATCCAACTTCACCAAGTTCGTCCATTTTGGTCTTTCTTCTTTTTCACTTGCTTCAAAGAAGACCGAAGCCAAATGACTTGCAAAGATTGATGTAATATGACACAATAAACCATGTGGAGAAGTTTGAGACCAACGAAGAGAGATTTGGTCCAGAATCATCCAACTTCACCAAGTTCGTCCATTTTGGTCTTTCTTCGTTTTGACTAGCTTTAAAGTGGACCGAAGCCAAATGAATTGCAATGATTGATGTAATATGACACAATAAACCATGTGGAGAAGTTTGAGACCAACGAAGAGAGATTTGGTCCAAGAATTCCATCTTGGTCTTTCTTCGTTTTCACTTGTTTCAAAGTGGACCGAAGCCAAATGTCTTGCAAAGATTGATGTAATATGACACAATAAACCATGTGGAGAAGTTTGAGACCAACGAAGAGAGATTTGGTCCAAGAATCATCCAACTTCACCAAGTTCGTCCATTTTGGTCTTTCTTCGTTTCGACTAGCTTCAAAGTGGACCGAAGCCAAATGAATTGCAAAGATTGATGTAATATGACACAATAAACCATGTGGAGAAGTTTGAGACCAACGAAGAGAGATTTGGTCCAAGAATCATCCAACTTCACCAAGTTCGTCCATTTTGGTCTTTCTTCGTTTCTACTAGCTTCAAAGTGGACCGAAGCCAAATGTCTTGCATAGATTGATGTAAGATTACAAAATACTCCATGTGGAGAAGTTTGAGACCGACGAAGAGAGATTTGGTCCAAGAATCATCCAACTTCACCAAGTTCGTCCATTTTGGTCTTTCTTCGTTTCTACCAGCTTCAAAGTGGAACGAAGCCAAATGAATTGCAAAGATTGATGTAATATGACACAATAAACCATGTGGAGAAGTTTGAGACAAACGAAGAGAGATTTGGTCTAAGAATCATCCAACTTCACCAAGTTCGTCCATTTTGGTCTTTCTTTGTTTTCAGTTGCTGCAAAGTGGACCGAAGCCAAATGTCCTGCAAAGATTGATGTAATAAGACACAATAAACCATTGGAGAAGTTTGAGACCGACGAAGAGAGATTTGGTCCAAGAATCATCCAACTTCACCAAGTTCGTCCATTTTGGTCTTTCTTCGTTTTCAGTTGCTTCAAAGTGGACCGAAGCCTAATGTCTTGCAAAGATTGATGTAATAAGACACAATAAACCATGTGGAGAAGTTTGAGACCAACGAAGAGAGATTTTGTCCAAGAATCATCCAACTTCACCAAGTTGTCCATTTTGGTCTTTCTTCGTTTTCACTTGCTTCAAAGATGACCGAAGCCAAATGACTTGCAAAGATTGATGTAATATGACACAATAAACCATGTGGAGAAGTTTGAGAGCAACGAAGAGAGATTTGGTCCAAGAATTATCCAACTTCACCACGTTCGTCCATTTTGGTATTTATTCGTTTTCTTGCTTCAAAGTGGACCGAAGCCAAATGTCTTGCAAAGATTGATGTAATAAGACACAATAAACCATGTGGAGAAGTTTGAGACCGACTAAGAGAGATTTCGTCCAAGATCATCCAACTTCACCAAGTTCGTCCATTTTGGTCTTTCTTCGTTTCGACTAGCTTCAAAGAGGACCTGTAACATCCCAAAATTTCTAAGGAAGAATATAAATCAACATTAGAGTAATTTAATTAGTGGTATGTTTGCTAAATGCAAATGAGAAGTGTGGGAATATTGAGAATATATATGAGGATGACATTTATGTGTACATGCACATATAGCTAGAAAATGGATACTATGTATTTATATGATTGTATATTAGTGTAGCATCCTTCTATTTCATTCATGATAGTCACATATAAAGTGTAATGTGATTTCATAACATGACCAAAGACCATGGGATTTAAATTCTATCTTAATTGATGAAACATGACTGAAAGTTAATGGTGTGAACGCTTGGTTGCTTTCTATTGAATATGCTTAGGTAATTGTGATTCTCATTATCATAAAAATGAAGTGAACTAAGAGGAATGAACCTTGAACAATGAATCAAGGAATTAAAGAGTTAAAAATATGGTATAATTAGTGCAATTAGATTAAATAGCTGCCTAAGTGAACTACTAGTTAAGGAGATGGTTAGAATGTGACTAAATTGGTCCCAATTGGACCACATGGAGGCAGCAGCTAGCCTCCACAAGGACCCACGCCTCCTGCATGCTTGAGACATCTAGAAACCTTGCATTAAATAAGGGGACACTCCCACCAATCATAGCTTGATAAAATACCATAGATGATAATTGCACTTGTGGTGATATTTTGTAAGACTTGTGCATGAAAGGGAGACTTGTAACATCCCCTAATTGAGTAGTATGTAAGGTTACATGTGCATCATCCATACTTATATGCATGTTTAAGGTATTCCCTAATTGAACCTCTTGAATTGAATGGCTTATATGCATGTGATTATATTAGTTGTGTTTACAACTTCATGTGAACAAGCATGTGTGCATGTTTATGGCAAGTAGGAATTGAATACCTTGCATGAACATGTGTAATTAGAATTATGTTATTTCATTCATAAGGATCAAATTGAATAAGATTTTTATAAGTGGTGGCACATCCATAAATAACCAAAAGTGGGAAACAACTAGTTGGAATGGAATGAGGAAACTAGACTAAGCTAGTTGGATTGAAAGGATCTAGTCTCAATGGAGCCAAGAAGGCAGCAGCCTTTTGCCCTCTCATCCACGCCACTTGCCATGCATCAAGCCCCCAAACCTTTGTCTTGAACTTGGTCAAAGTGTCAACCAATGAAATAGTGACATTAGGCATGACTTGTGTGCATATTCCATGATATTTATGCATGTAATAAATGAAGGAAAATGGGAGAGAATTCTAGACCAAGTGAGAGGCGGCAAGCAGGGCTGCAAGGGGGAAAGAAAAGAAATAAAAAGGGGGAGAAGAGAGCTAGGCGTGCAAGAGAAAAGAAGGAGATGAAAGAAGAAAAACAAGAGAGGAAAGCAAGCTTGTGTGAACCCTAGTGTTCTTGCCTTTTCAACCACTTGAAGTAACCATCTAACTAGCCTCAAAAGAGAAAGGAAAGCTGCCATAGAGACCCTAGAAGAGAAACCCTAGGGCTGACAAGGAAGAAATTGAAGACAAAAGGTAGTTAGTTTAATTCAAGCATGGGTAGTTAGTTTAATTCAACCATAGGTTTTGGTGCCTTGTATGCTGAAAAGTATGAGCCCCTTACTATATTTATTTCTATTGTTTTGTATGATGAATTTCAATGTTATTTTGTGTCCTTGAATGGATGTTTATTGGCTGTTTATGGTTGTTTGATGCCACATATTTCTGCCTTGGATGAAAGTGTGCAAATCCACAAGAGGTGATGAGAAGAGTATGAAGAAAGTTGTATAACCATGGGGTATGGGGTATGCCAAAATGGTACCTAAAGTGGCATCTATGGACAGGGAATGATGACTGCCTCATAGGGGTAAGGAGTGCCAAAAGGGAGCACTAAATATGTCTCACCCTATGATAAGCAGTGGTGCCAAAAGGATGCACCAAACCTATGTATACTGTCCATAAAGACCTCTATGCATGGTTATGCCTTTTTCTTTATGTTCTCTTCAAACTACTTCAAATTATGCCATCCTTTAACCTTGTTTGAATGGACTAACTACTGAGAAATCATTGGTTTCTCATATTATTGGTGTTAATGATTTCATACAGGTGACAAAGGAAAAGAGGTAATTCAAGACTGATTGTGGTTGCTGGCTGTATTTTTGTAGTTGATTTATGATGACCTTTATGTGATGAAATTTTGAGAGCTATGTGATGTAATTTAATGTTATGTCTTGAACACTATGAAGTGGATATTTGTTATATGCATATTATGTATTAAGGTAACTCCTAAAGTTAATGAACATAGACTAGTGTACTAAATGGCTGTTTTCTGGCCAGCTTGAAATAAGGAATTATTAGTACCTTCAAACCATGAGATAATTACATGAAATTATTTTCCCAAGCTCACGAAACACTATATTTTATACATGCAAAATTGCAAGATTTTTGGCCTAGCCAATTAGTACAGAAAATTCTTCAAAGTTACACTTCAGGAGTTTTACCGGTAAACAGGACAGTTCACAATCTTTGTTTAATTGACCCACCAAGCCATCGAAATTTTGTATGAAATTTTTACCACATATTCTAGATACATTGAACTTGTATTCTGGAGCTTTTCATAATTTTTAGACATTTATACACCACGTTTCCATATTTTACAAAAACAGGACAGCAAGCTGTCTACAAAAGTAAACTGTCCAATTGAGGTCTAAACTTTTAATTGGTAATTTCCTTATGAAATAGAGCTAAATGAAAAGTGTTTTTCATAAGTATAAGGATTAAAGTAAGATGTTACAGGACCGAAGCCAAATGTCTTGCAAAGATTGATGTAATATGACACAATAAACCATGTGGAGAAGTTTGAGACCAACGAAGAGAGATTTGGCCAAGAATCATCCAACTTCACCAAGTTCGTCCATTTTGGTCTTTCTTCATTTCGACTAGCTTCAAAGTGGACCGAAGCCAAATGTCTTTCAAAGATTGATGTAATATGACACAATAAACCATGTGGAGAAGTTTAGACCAACGAAGAGAGATTTGGTCCAAGAATTCCATCTTGGTCTTTCTTCGTTTTCACTTGTTTCAAAGTGGACCGAAGCCAAATGTCTTGCAAAGATTGATGTAATATGACACAATAAACCATGTGGAGAAGTTTGAGACCAACGAAGAGAGATTTGGTCCAAGAATCATCCAACTTCACCAAGTTCGTCCATTTTGGTCTTTCTTCGTTTCGACTAGCTTCAAAGTGGACCGAAGCCAAATGTCTTGCATAGATTGATGTAAGATTACAAAATACTTCATGTGGAGAAGTTTGAGACCGACGAAGAGAGATTTGGTCCAAGAATCATCCAACTTCACCAAGTTCGTCCATTTTGGTCTTTCTTCGTTTCTACTAGCTTCAAAGTGGACCGAAGCCAAATGTCTTGCAAAGATTGATGTAATATGACACAATAAACCATGTGGAGAAGTTTGAGACCGACGAAGAGAGATTTGGTCCAAGAATCATCCAACTTCACCAAGTTCGTCCATTTTGGTCTTTCTTCGTTTCGACTAGCTTCAAAGTGGACCGAAGCCAAATGTCTTGCAAAGATTGATGTAATATGACACAATAAACCATGTGGAGAAGTTTGAGACTGACGAGGAGAGATTTGGTCCAAGAATCATCAACTTCACCAAGTTCGTCCATTTTGGTCTTTTTTCTTTTTCACTTGCTTCAAAGATGACCGAAGCCAAATGACTTGCAAAGATGGATGTAATATGACACAATAAACCATGTGGAGAAGTTTGAGACCAACGAAGAGAGATTTGGTCCAAGAATCATCCAACTTCACCAAGTTCGTCCATTTTGGTCTTTCTTCGTTTCTACTAGCTTCAAAGTGGACCGAAGCCAAATGTCTTGCAAAGATTGATGTAATATGACACAATAAACCATGTGGAGAAGTTTGAGACCAACGAAGAGAGATTTGGTCCAAGAATCATCCAACTTCACCAAGTTCGTCCATTTTGGTCTTTCTTCGTTTCGACTAGCTTTAAAGTGGACCGAAGCCAAATGAATTGCATAGATTGATGTAATATGACACAATAAACCATGTGGAGAAGTTTGAGACCAACGAAGAGAGATTTGGTCCAAGAATTCCATCTTGGTCTTTCTTCGTTTTCACTTGTTTCAAAGTGGACCGAAGCCAAATGTCTTGCAAAGATTGATGTAATATGACACAATAAACCATGTGGAGAAGTTTGAGACCAACGAAGAGAGATTTGGTCCAAGAATCATCCAACTTCACCAAGTTCGTCCATTTTGGTTTTCTTCGTTTTCACTTGTTTCAAAGTGGACCGAAGCCAAATGTCTTGCAAAGATTGATGTAATATGACACAATAAACCATGTGGAGAAGTTTGAGACCAACGAAGAGAGATTTGGTCCAAGAATCATCCAACTTCACCAAGTTCGTCCATTTTGGTCTTTCTTCGTTTCGACTAGCTTCAAAGTGGACCGAAGCAAAATGAATTGCAAAGATTGATGTAATATGACACAATAAACCATGTGGAGAAGTTTGAGACCAACGAAGAGAGATTTGGTCCAAGAATCATCCAACTTCACCAAGTTCGTCCATTTTGGTCTTTCTTCGTTTCGACTAGCTTCAAAGTGGACCGAAGCCAAATGTCTTGCATAGATTGATGTAAGATTACAAAATACTTCATGTGGAGAAGTTTGAGACCGACGAAGAGAGATTTGGTCCAAGAATCATCCAACTTCACCAAGTTCGTCCATTTTGGTCTTTCTTCGTTTCTACTAGCTTCAAAGTGGACCGAAGCCAAATGTCTTGCAAAGATTGATGTAATATGACACAATAAACCATGTGGAGAAGTTTGAGACCAACGAAGAGAGATTTGGTCCAAGAATCATCCAACTTCACCAAGTTCGTCCATTTTGGTCTTTCTTCGTTTCTACTAGCTTCAAAGTGGACCGAAGCCAAATGTCTTGCAAAGATTGATGTAATATGACACAATAAACCATGTGGAGAAGTTTGAGACCAACGAAGAGAGATTTGGTCCAAGAATCATCCAACTTCACCAAGTTCGTCCATTTTGGTCTTTCTTCGTTTCGACTAGCTTTAAAGTGGACCGAAGCCAAATGAATTGCAAAGATTGATGTAATATGACACAAAAAACCATGTGGAGAAGTTTGAGACCAACGAAGAGAGATTTGGTCCAAGAATTCCATCTTGGTCTTTCTTCGTTTTCACTTGTTTCAAAGTGGACCGAAGCCAAATGTCTTGCAAAGATTGATGTAATATGACACAATAAACCATGTGGAAAGTTTGAGACCAACGAAGAGAGATTTGGTCCAAGAATCATCCAACTTCACCAAGTTCGTCCATTTTGGTCTTTCTTCGTTTCGACTAGCTTCAAAGAGGACCGAAGCCAAATGTCTTGCAAAGATTGATGTAATATGACACAATAAACCATGTGGAGAAGTTTGAGACCAACGAAGAGAGATTTGGTCCAAGAATCATCAACTTCACCAAGTTCGTCCATTTTGGTCTTTTTTCTTTTTCACTTGCTTCAAAGTGACCGAAGCCAAATGTCTTGCAAAGATTGATGTAATATGACACAATAAACCATGTGGAGAAGTTTGAGACCAACGAAGAGAGATTTGGTCCAAGAATCATCCAACTTCACCAAGTTCGTCCATTTTGGTCTTTCTTCGTTTCTACTAGCTTCAAAGTGGACCAAAGCCAAATGTCTTGCAAAGATTGATGTAATATGACACAATAAACCATGTGGAGAAGTTTGAGACCAACGAAGAGAGATTTGGTCCAAGAATCATCCAACTTCACCAAGTTCGTCCATTTTGGTCTTTCTTCGTTTCGACTAGCTTCAAAGTGGACCGAAGCCAAATGAATTGCATAGATTGATGTAATATGACACAATAAACCATGTGGAGAAGTTTGAGACCAACGAAGAGAGATTTGGTCCAAGAATTCCATCTTGGTCTTTCTTCGTTTTCACTTGTTTCAAAGTGGACCGAAGCCAAATGTCTTGCAAAGATTGATGTAATATGACACAATAAACCATGTGGAGAAGTTTGAGACCAACGAAGAGAGATTTGGTCCAAGAATCATCCAACTTCACCAAGTTCGTCCATTTTGGTCTTTCTTCGTTTTCACTTGCTTTCAAAGTGGACCGAAGCCAAATGTCTTGCAAAGATTGATGTAATATGACACAATAAACCATGTGGAGAAGTTTGAGACCAACGAAGAGAGATTTGGTCCAAGAATCATCCAACTTCACCAAGTTCGTCCATTTTGGTCTTTCTTCGTTTCGACTAGCTTCAAAGTGGACCGAAGCAAAATGAATTGCAAAGATTGATGTAATATGACACAATAAACCATGTGGAGAAGTTTGAGACCAACGAAGAGAGATTTGGTCCAAGAATCATCCAACTTCACCAAGTTCGTCCATTTTGGTCTTTCTTCGTTTCGACTAGCTTCAAAGTGGACCGAAGCCAAATGTCTTGCATAGATTGATGTAATATTACAAAATACTTCATGTGGAGAAGTTTGAGACCGACGAAGAGAGATTTGGTCCAAGAATCATCCAACTTCACCAAGTTCGTCCATTTTGGTCTTTCTTCGTTTCTACTAGCTTCAAAGTGGACCGAAGCCAAATGTCTTGCAAAGATTGATGTAATATGACACAATAAACCATGTGGAGAAGTTTGAGACCAACGAAGAGAGATTTGGTCCAAGAATCATCCAACTTCACCAAGTTCGTCCATTTTGGTCTTTCTTCGTTTCTACTAGCTTCAAAGTGGACCGAAGCCAAATGTCTTGCAAAGATTGATGTAATATGACACAATAAACCATGTGGAGAAGTTTGAGACCAACGAAGAGAGATTTGGTCCAAGAATCATCCAACTTCACCAAGTTCGTCCATTTTGGTCTTTCTTCGTTTCGACTAGCTTTAAAGTGGACCGAAGCCAAATGAATTGCAAAGATTGATGTAATATGACACAATAAACCATGTGGAGAAGTTTGAGACCAACGAAGAGAGATTTGGTCCAAGAATTCCATCTTGGTCTTTCTTCGTTTTCACTTGTTTCAAAGTGGACCGAAGCCAAATGTCTTGCAAAGATTGATGTAATATGACACAATAAACCATGTGGAGAAGTTTGAGACCAACGAAGAGAGATTTGGTCCAAGAATCATCCAACTTCACCAAGTTCGTCCATTTTGGTCTTTCTTCGTTTCGACTAGCTTTAAAGTGGACCGAAGCCAAATGTCTTGCAAAGATTGATGTAATATGACACAATAAACCATGTGGAGAAGTTTGAGACCAACGAAGAGAGATTTGGTCCAAGAATCATCCAACTTCACCAAGTTCGTCCATTTTGGTCTTTCTTCGTTTCGACTAGCTTCAAAGTGGACCGAAGCCAAATGAATTGCAAAGATTGATGTAATATGACACAATAAACCATGTGGAGAAGTTTGAGACCAACGAAGAGAGATTTGGTCCAAGAATTCCATCTTGGTCTTTCTTCATTTTCACTTGTTTCAAAGTGGACCGAAGCCAAATGTCTTGCAAAGATTGATGTAATATGACACAATAAACCATGTGGAGAAGTTTGAGACCAACGAAGAGAGATTTGGTCCAAGAATCATCCAACTTCACCAAGTTCGTCCATTTTGGTCTTTCTTCGTTTTCACTTGCTTCAAAGTGGACCGAAGCCAAATGTCTTGCAAAGATTGATGTAATATGACAAAATAAACCATGTGGAGAAGTTTGAGACCAACGAAGAGAGATTTGGTCCAAGAATCATCCAACTTCACCAAGTTCGTCCATTTTGGTCTTTCTTCGTTTCGACTAGCTTCAAAGTGGACCGAAGCCAAATGAATTGCAAAGATTGATGTAATATGACACAATAAACCATGTGGAGAAGTTTGAGACCAACGAAGAGAGATTTGGTCCAAGAATTCCATCTTGGTCTTTCTTCATTTTCACTTGTTTCAAAGTGGACCGAAGCCAAATGTCTTGCAAAGATTGATGTAATATGACACAATAAACCATGTGGAGAAGTTTGAGACCAACGAAGAGAGATTTGGTCCAAGAATCATCCAACTTCACCAAGTTCGTCCATTTTGGTCTTTCTTCGTTTTCACTTGCTTCAAAGTGGACCGAAGCCAAATGTCTTGCAAAGATTGATGTAATATGACAAAATAAACCATGTGGAGAAGTTTGAGACCAACGAAGAGAGATTTGGTCCAAGAATCATCCAACTTCACCAAGTTCGTCCATTTTGGTCTTTCTTCGTTTTGACTAGCTTCAAAGTGGACCGAAGCCAAATGTCTTGCAAAGATTGATGTAATATGACACAATAAACCATGTGGAGAAGTTTGAGACCAACGAAGAGAGATTTGGTCCAAGAATCATCCAACTTCACCAAGTTCGTCCATTTTGGTCTTTCTTCGTTTCTACTAGCTTCAAAGTGGACCGAAGCCAAATGAATTGCAAAGATTGATGTAATATGACACAATAAACCATGTGGAGAAGTTTGAGACCAACGAAGAGAGATTTGGTCCAAGAATCATCCAACTTCACCAAGTTCGTCCATTTTGGTCTTTCTTCGTTTCGACTAGCTTCAAAGTGGACCGAAGCCAAATGTCTTGCAAAGATTGATGTAATATGACAAAATAAACCATGTGGAGAAGTTTGAGACCAACGAAGAGAGATTTGGTCCAAGAATCATCCAACTTCACCAAGTTCGTCCATTTTGGTCTTTCTTCGTTTCGACTAGCTTCAAAGTGGACCGAAGCCAAATGAATTGCAAAGATTGATGTAATATGACACAATAAACCATGTGGAGAAGTTTGAGACCAACGAAGAGAGATTTGGTCCAAAATCATCCAACTTCACCAAGTTCGTCCATTTTGGTCTTTCTTCGTTTCGACTAGCTTCAAAGTGGACCGAAGCCAAATGTCTTGCAAAGATTGATGTAATATGACACAATAAACCATGTGGAGAAGTTTGAGACCAACGAAGAGAGATTTGGTCCAAGAATCATCCAACTTCACCAAGTTCGTCCATTTTGGTCTTTCTTCGTTTTGACTAGCTTCAAAGTGGACCGAAGCCAAATGAATTGCAAAGATTGATGTAATATGACACAATAAACCATGTGGAGAAGTTTGAGACCAACGAAGAGAGATTTGGTCCAAGAATCATCCAACTTCACCAAGTTCGTCCATTTTGGTCTTTCTTCGTTTCGACTAGCTTCAAAGTGGACCGAAGCCAAATGTCTTGCATAGATTGATGTAATATGACAAAATAAACCATGTGGAGAAGTTTGAGACCAACGAAGAGAGATTTGGTCCAAGAATCATCCAACTTCACCAAGTTCGTCCATTTTGGTCTTTCTTCGTTTCGACTAGCTTCAAAGTGGACCGAAGCCAAATGAATTGCAAAGATTGATGTAATATGACACAATAAACCATGTGGAGAAGTTTGAGACCAACGAAGAGAGATTTGGTCCAAGAATCATCCAACTTCACCAAGTTCGTCCATTTTGGTCTTTCTTCGTTTCGACTAGCTTCAAAGTGGACCGAAGCCAAATGTCTTGCATAGATTGATGTAATATGACAAAATAAACCATGTGGAGAAGTTTGAGACCAACGAAGAGAGATTTGGTCCAAGAATCATCCAACTTCACCAAGTTCGTCCATTTTGGTCTTTCTTCGTTTTGACTAGCTTCAAAGTGGACCGAAGCCAAATGAATTGCAAAGATTGATGTAATATGACACAATAAACCATGTGGAGAAGTTTGAGACCAACGAAGAGAGATTTGGTCCAAGAATCATCCAACTTAACCAAGTTCGTCCATTTTGGTCTTTCTTCGTTTCGACTAGCTTCAAAGTGGACCGAAGCCAAATGTCTTGCATAGATTGATGTAATATGACAAAATAAACCATGTGGAGAAGTTTGAGACCAACGAAGAGAGATTTGGTCCAAGAATCATCCAACTTCACCAAGTTCGTCCATTTTGGTCTTTCTTCGTTTCGACTAGCTTCAAAGTGGACCGAAGCCAAATGAATTGCAAAGATTGATGTAATATGACACAATAAACCATGTGGAGAAGTTTGAGACCAACGAAGAGAGATTTGGTCCAAGAATCATCCAACTTCACCAAGTTCGTCCATTTTGGTCTTTCTTCGTTTCTACTAGCTTCAAAGTGGACCGAAGCCAAATGAATTGCAAAGATTGATGTAATATGACACAATAAACCATGTGGAGAAGTTTGAGACAACGAAGAGAGATTTGGTCCAAGAATCATCCAACTTCACCAAGTTCGTCCATTTTGGTCTTTCTTCGTTTCACTTGCTTCAAAGTGGACCGAAGCCAAATGTCTTGCAAAGATTGATGTAATATGACACAATAAACCATGTGGAGAAGTTTGAGACCAACGAAGAGAGATTTGGTCCAAGAATCATCCAACTTCACCAAGTTCGTCCATTTTGGTCTTTCTTCGTTTCGACTAGCTTCAAAGTGGACCGAAGCCAAATGAATTGCAAAGATTGATGTAATATGACACAATAAACCATGTGGAGAAGTTTGAGACCAACGAAGAGAGATTTGGTCCAAGAATCATCCAACTTCACCAAGTTCGTCCATTTTGGTCTTTCTTCGTTTTCACTTGCTTCAAAGTGGACCGAAGCCAAATGTCTTGCAAAGATTGATGTAATATGACACAATAAACCATGTGGAGAAGTTTGAGACCAACGAAGAGAGATTTGGTCCAAGAATCATCCAACTTCACCAAGTTCGTCCATTTTGGTCTTTCTTCGTTTCGACTAGCTTCAAAGTGGACCGAAGCCAAATGTCTTGCAAAGATTGATGTAATATGACACAATAAACCATGTGGAGAAGTTTGAGACCAACGAAGAGAGATTTGGTCCAAGAATCATCCAACTTCACCAAGTTCGTCCATTTTGGTCTTTCTTTGTTTTCACTTGCTTCAAAGTGGACCGAAGCCAAATGTCTTGCAAAGATTGATGTAATATGACACAATAAACCATGTGGAGAAGTTTGAGACCAACGAAGAGAGATTTGGTCCAAGAATCATCCAACTTCACCAAGTTCGTCCATTTTGGTCTTTCTTCGTTTCGACTAGCTTCAAAGTGGACCGAAGCCAAATGAATTGCAAAGATTGATGTAATATGACACAATAAACCATGTGGAGAAGTTTGAGACCAACGAAGAGAGATTTGGTCCAAGAATCATCCAACTTCACCAAGTTCGTCCATTTTGGTCTTTCTTCGTTTCGACTAGCTTCAAAGTGGACCGAAGCCAAATGTCTTGCAAAGATTGATGTAATATGACACAATAAACCATGTGGAGAAGTTTGAGACCAACGAAGAGAGATTTGGTCCAAGAATCATCCAACTTCACCAAGTTCGTCCATTTTGGTCTTTCTTCTTTTGACTAGCTTCAAAGTGGACCGAAGCCAAATGAATTGCAAAGATTGATGTAATATGACACAATAAACCATGTGGAGAAGTTTGAGACCAACGAAGAGAGATTTGGTCCAAGAATCATCCAACTTCACCAAGTTCGTCCATTTTGGTCTTTCTTCGTTTCGACTAGCTTCAAAGTGGACCGAAGCCAAATGTCTTGCAAAGATTGATGTAATATGACAAAATAAACCATGTGGAGAAGTTTGAGACCAACGAAGAGAGATTTGGTCCAAGAATCATCCAACTTCACCAAGTTCGTCCATTTTGGTCTTTCTTCGTTTTGACTAGCTTCAAAGTGGACCGAAGCCAAATGAATTGCAAAGATTGATGTAATATGACACAATAAACCATGTGGAGAAGTTTGAGACCAACGAAGAGAGATTTGGTCCAAGAATCATCCAACTTAACCAAGTTCGTCCATTTTGGTCTTTCTTCGTTTCGACTAGCTTCAAAGTGGACCGAAGCCAAATGTCTTGCATAGATTGATGTAATATGACAAAATACCATGTGGAGAAGTTTGAGACCAACGAAGAGAGATTTGGTCCAAGAATCATCCAACTTCACCAAGTTCGTCCATTTTGGTCTTTCTTCGTTTTGACTAGCTTCAAAGTGGACCGAAGCCAAATGAATTGCAAAGATTGATGTAATATGACACAATAAACCATGTGGAGAAGTTTGAGACCAACGAAGAGAGATTTGGTCCAAGAATCATCCAACTTCACCAAGTTCGTCCATTTTGGTCTTTCTTCGTTTCGACTAGCTTCAAAGTGGACCGAAGCCAAATGAATTGCAAAGATTGATGTAATATGACACAATAAACCATGTGGAGAAGTTTGAGACAAACGAAGAGAGATTTGGTCCAAGAATCATCCAACTTCACCAAGTTCGTCCATTTTGGTCTTTCTTCGTTTTCACTTGCTTCAAAGTGGACCGAAGCCAAATGTCTTGCAAAGATTGATGTAATATGACACAATAAACCATGTGGAGAAGTTTGAGACCAACGAAGAGAGATTTGGTCCAAGAATCATCCAACTTCACCAAGTTCGTCCATTTTGGTCTTTCTTCGTTTCGACTAGCTTCAAAGTGGACCGAAGCCAAATGTCTTGCAAAGATTGATGTAATATGACACAATAAACCATGTGGAGAAGTTTGAGACCAACGAAGAGAGATTTGGTCCAAGAATCATCCAACTTCACCAAGTTCGTCCATTTTGGTCTTTCTTTGTTTTCACTTGCTTCAAAGTGGACCGAAGCCAAATGTCTTGCAAAGATTGATGTAATATGACACAATAAACCATGTGGAGAAGTTTGAGACCAACGAAGAGAGATTTGGTCCAAGAATCATCCAACTTCACCAAGTTCGTCCATTTTGGTCTTTCTTTGTTTCGACTAGCTTCAAAGTGGACCGAAGCCAAATGTCTTGCAAAGATTGATGTAATATGACACAATAAACCATGTGGAGAAGTTTGAGACCAACGAAGAGAGATTTGGTCCAAGAATCATCCAACTTCACCAAGTTCGTCCATTTTGGTCTTTCTTCGTTTCGACTAGCTTCAAAGTGGACCGAAGCCAAATGTCTTGCAAAGATTGATGTAATATGACACAATAAACCATGTGGAGAAGTTTGAGACCAACGAAGAGAGATTTGGTCCAAGAATCATCCAACTTCACCAAGTTCGTCCATTTTGGTCTTTCTTCGTTTTGACTAGCTTCAAAGTGGACCGAAGCCAAATGAATTGCAAAGATTGATGTAATATGACACAATAAACCATGTGGAGAAGTTTGAGACCAACGAAGAGAGATTTGGTCCAAGAATCATCCAACTTCACCAAGTTCGTCCATTTTGGTCTTTCTTCGTTTCGACTAGCTTCAAAGTGGACCGAAGCCAAATGTCTTGCATAGATTGATGTAATATGACAAAATAAACCATGTGGAGAAGTTTGAGACCAACGAAGAGAGATTTGGTCCAAGAATCATCCAACTTCACCAAGTTCGTCCATTTTGGTCTTTCTTCGTTTTGACTAGCTTCAAAGTGGACCGAAGCCAAATGAATTGCAAAGATTGATGTAATATGACACAATAAACCATGTGGAGAAGTTTGAGACCAACGAAGAGAGATTTGGTCCAAGAATCATCCAACTTCACCAAGTTCGTCCATTTTGGTCTTTCTTCGTTTCGACTAGCTTCAAAGTGGACCGAAGCCAAATGTCTTGCAAAGATTGATGTAATATGACAAAATAAACCATGTGGAGAAGTTTGAGACCAACGAAGAGAGATTTGGTCCAAGAATCATCCAACTTCACCAAGTTCGTCCATTTTGGTCTTTCTTCGTTTTGACTAGCTTCAAAGTGGACCGAAGCCAAATGAATTGCAAAGATTGATGTAATATGACACAATAAACCATGTGGAGAAGTTTGAGACCAACGAAGAGAGATTTGGTCCAAGAATCATCCAACTTCACCAAGTTCGTCCATTTTGGTCTTTCTTCGTTTCGACTAGCTTCAAAGTGGACCGAAGCCAAATGTCTTGCAAAGATTGATGTAATATGACACAATAAACCATGTGGAGAAGTTTGAGACCAACGAAGAGAGATTTGGTCCAAGAATCATCCAACTTCACCAAGTTCGTCCATTTTGGTCTTTCTTCGTTTCACTAGCTTCAAAGTGGACCGAAGCCAAATGTCTTGCAAAGATTGATGTAATATGACACAATAAACCATGTGGAGAAGTTTGAGACCAACGAAGAGAGATTTGGTCCAAGAATCATCCAACTTCACCAAGTTCGTCCATTTTGGTCTTTCTTCGTTTCGACTAGCTTCAAAGTGGACCGAAGCCAAATGTCTTGCAAAGATTGATGTAATATGACACAATAAACCATGTGGAGAAGTTTGAGACCAACGAAGAGAGATTTGGTCCAAGAATCATCCAACTTCACCAAGTTCGTCCATTTTGGTCTTTCTTCGTTTTCACTTGCTTCAAAGTGGACCGAAGCCAAATGTCTTGCAAAGATTGATGTAATATGACACAATAAACCATGTGGAGAAGTTTGAGACCAACGAAGAGAGATTTGGTCCAAGAATCATCCAACTTCACCAAGTTCGTCCATTTTGGTCTTTCTTCGTTTTCACTTGCTTCAAAGTGGACCGAAGCCAAATGTCTTGCAAAGATTGATGTAATATGACACAATAAACCATGTGGAGAAGTTTGAGACCAACGAAGAGAGATTTGGTCCAAGAATCATCCAACTTCACCAAGTTCGTCCATTTTGGTCTTTCTTCGTTTCGACTAGCTTCAAAGTGGACCGAAGCCAAATGTCTTGCAAAGATTGATGTAATATGACACAATAAACCATGTGGAGAAGTTTGAGACCAACGAAGAGAGATTTGGTCCAAGAATCATCCAACTTCACCAAGTTCGTCCATTTTGGTCTTTCTTCGTTTTCACTTGCTTCAAAGTGACCGAAGCCAAATGTCTTGCAAAGATTGATGTAATATGACACAATAAACCATGTGGAGAAGTTTGAGACCAACGAAGAGAGATTTGGTCCAAGAATCATCCAACTTCACCAAGTTCGTCCATTTTGGTCTTTCTTCGTTTCGACTAGCTTCAAAGTGGACCGAAGCCAAATGTCTTGCAAAGATTGATGTAATATGACACAATAAACCATGTGGAGAAGTTTGAGACCAACGAAGAGAGATTTGGTCCAAGAATCATCCAACTTCACCAAGTTCGTCCATTTTGGTCTTTCTTCGTTTCGACTAGCTTCAAAGTGGACCGAAGCCAAATGTCTTGCAAAGATTGATGTAATATGACACAATAAACCATGTGGAGAAGTTTGAGACCAACGAAGAGAGATTTGGTCCAAGAATCATCCAACTTCACCAAGTTCGTCCATTTTGGTCTTTCTTCGTTTCGACTAGCTTCAAAGTGGACCGAAGCCAAATGTCTTGCAAAGATTGATGTAATATGACACAATAAACCATGTGGAGAAGTTTGAGACCAACGAAGAGAGATTTGGTCCAAGAATCATCCAACTTCACCAAGTTCGTCCATTTTGGTCTTTCTTCGTTTCGACTAGCTTCAAAGTGGACCGAAGCCAAATGAATTGCAAAGATTGATGTAATATGACACAATAAACCATGTGGAGAAGTTTGAGACCAACGAAGAGAGATTTGGTCCAAGAATCATCCAACTTCACCAAGTTCGTCCATTTTGGTCTTTCTTCGTTTCGACTAGCTTCAAAGTGGACCGAAGCCAAATGAATTGCAAAGATTGATGTAATATGACACAATAAACCATGTGGAGAAGTTTGAGACCAACGAAGAGAGATTTGGTCCAAGAATCATCCAACTTCACCAAGTTCGTCCATTTTGGTCTTTCTTCGTTTTCACTTACTTCAAAGTGGACCGAAGCCAAATGTCTTGCAAAGATTGATGTAATATGACACAATAAACCATGTGGAGAAGTTTGAGACCAACGAAGAGAGATTTGGTCCAAGAATCATCCAACTTCACCAAGTTCGTCCATTTTGGTCTTTCTTCGTTTTCACTTGCTTCAAAGTGGACCGAAGCCAAATGTCTTGCAAAGATTGATGTAATATGACACAATAAACCATGTGGAGAAGTTTGAGACCAACGAAGAGAGATTTGGTCCAAGAATCATCCAACTTCACCAAGTTCGTCCATTTTGGTCTTTCTTCGTTTCGACTAGCTTCAAAGTGGACCGAAGCCAAATGAATTGCAAAGATTGATGTAATATGACACAATAAACCATGTGGAGAAGTTTGAGACCAACGAAGAGAGATTTGGTCCAAGAATCATCCAACTTCACCAAGTTCGTCCATTTTGGTCTTTCTTCGTTTCACTTGCTTCAAAGTGGACCGAAGCCAAATGTCTTGCAAAGATTGATGTAATATGACACAATAAACCATGTGGAGAAGTTTGAGACCAACGAAGAGAGATTTGGTCCAAGAATCATCCAACTTCACCAAGTTCGTCCATTTTGGTCTTTCTTCGTTTCGACTAGCTTCAAAGTGGACCGAAGCCAAATGTCTTGCAAAGATTGATGTAATATGACACAATAAACCATGTGGAGAAGTTTGAGACCAACGAAGAGAGATTTGGTCCAAGAATCATCCAACTTCACCAAGTTCGTCCATTTTGGTCTTTCTTCGTTTCGACTAGCTTCAAAGTGGACCGAAGCCAAATGTCTTGCAAAGATTGATGTAATATGACACAATAAACCATGTGGAGAAGTTTGAGACCAACGAAGAGAGATTTGGTCCAAGAATCATCCAACTTCACCAAGTTCGTCCATTTTGGTCTTTCTTCGTTTCGACTAGCTTCAAAGTGGACCGAAGCCAAATGAATTGCAAAGATTGATGTAATATGACACAATAAACCATGTGGAGAAGTTTGAGACCAACGAAGAGAGATTTGGTCCAAGAATCATCCAACTTCACCAAGTTCGTCCATTTTGGTCTTTCTTCGTTTCACTTGCTTCAAAGTGGACCGAAGCCAAATGTCTTGCAAAGATTGATGTAATATGACACAATAAACCATGTGGAGAAGTTTGAGACCAACGAAGAGAGATTTGGTCCAAGAATCATCCAACTTCACCAAGTTCGTCCATTTTGGTCTTTCTTCGTTTCGACTAGCTTCAAAGTGGACCGAAGCCAAATGAATTGCAAAGATTGATGTAATATGACACAATAAACCATGTGGAGAAGTTTGAGACCAACGAAGAGAGATTTGGTCCAAGAATCATCCAACTTCACCAAGTTCGTCCATTTTGGTCTTTCTTCGTTTCGACTAGCTTCAAAGTGGACCGAAGCCAAATGTCTTGCAAAGATTGATGTAATATGACACAATAAACCATGTGGAGAAGTTTGAGACCAACGAAGAGAGATTTGGTCCAAGAATCATCCAACTTCACCAAGTTCGTCCATTTTGGTCTTTCTTCGTTTCGACTAGCTTCAAAGTGGACCGAAGCCAAATGAATTGCAAAGATTGATGTAATATGACACAATAAACCATGTGGAGAAGTTTGAGACCAACGAAGAGAGATTTGGTCCAAGAATCATCCAACTTCACCAAGTTCGTCCATTTTGGTCTTTCTTCGTTTTCACTTGCTTCAAAGTGGACCGAAGCCAAATGTCTTGCAAAGATTGATGTAATATGACACAATAAACCATGTGGAGAAGTTTGAGACCAACGAAGAGAGATTTGGTCCAAGAATCATCCAACTTCACCAAGTTCGTCCATTTTGGTCTTTCTTCGTTTCGACTAGCTTCAAAGTGGACCGAAGCCAAATGTCTTGCATAGATTGATGTAATATGACAAAATAAACCATGTGGAGAAGTTTGAGACCAACGAAGAGAGATTTGGTCCAAGAATCATCCAACTTCACCAAGTTCGTCCATTTTGGTCTTTCTTCGTTTCGACTAGCTTCAAAGTGGACCGAAGCCAAATGTCTTGCAAAGATTGATGTAATATGACACAATAAACCATGTGGAGAAGTTTGAGACCAACGAAGAGAGATTTGGTCCAAGAATCATCCAACTTCACCAAGTTCGTCCATTTTGGTCTTTCTTCGTTTCGACTAGCTTCAAAGTGGACCGAAGCCAAATGTAATTGCAAAGATTGATGTAATATGACACAATAAACCATGTGGAGAAGTTTGAGACCAACGAAGAGAGATTTGGTCCAAGAATCATCCAACTTCACCAAGTTCGTCCATTTTGGTCTTTCTTCGTTTTCACTTGCTTCAAAGTGGACCGAAGCCAAATGTCTTGCAAAGATTGATGTAATATGACACAATAAACCATGTGGAGAAGTTTGAGACCAACGAAGAGAGATTTGGTCCAAGAATCATCCAACTTCACCAAGTTCGTCCATTTTGGTCTTTCTTCGTTTCGACTAGCTTCAAAGTGGACCGAAGCCAAATGAATTGCAAAGATTGATGTAATATGACACAATAAACCATGTGGAGAAGTTTGAGACCAACGAAGAGAGATTTGGTCCAAGAATTCCATCTTGGTCTTTCTTCGTTTTCACTTGCTTCAAAGTGGACCGAAGCCAAATGTCTTGCAAAGATTGATGTAATATGACACAATAAACCATGTGGAGAAGTTTGAGACCAACGAAGAGAGATTTGGTCCAAGAATCATCCAACTTCACCAAGTTCGTCCATTTTGGTCTTTCTTCGTTTCGACTAGCTTCAAAGTGGACCGAAGCCAAATGTCTTGCAAAGATTGATGTAATATGACACAATAAACCATGTGGAGAAGTTTGAGACCAACGAAGAGAGATTTGGTCCAAGAATCATCCAACTTCACCAAGTTCGTCCATTTTGGTCTTTCTTCGTTTCGACTAGCTTCAAAGTGGACCGAAGCCAAATGTCTTGCAAAGATTGATGTAATATGACACAATAAACCATGTGGAGAAGTTTGAGACCAACGAAGAGAGATTTGGTCCAAGAATCATCCAACTTCACCAAGTTCGTCCATTTTGGTCTTTCTTCGTTTCGACTAGCTTCAAAGTGGACCGAAGCCAAATGTCTTGCAAAGATTGATGTAATATGACACAATAAACCATGTGGAGAAGTTTGAGACCAACGAAGAGAGATTTGGTCCAAGAATCATCCAACTTCACCAAGTTCGTCCATTTTGGTCTTTCTTCGTTTCGACTAGCTTCAAAGTGGACCGAAGCCAAATGAATTGCAAAGATTGATGTAATATGACACAATAAACCATGTGGAGAAGTTTGAGACCAACGAAGAGAGATTTGGTCCAAGAATTCCATCTTGGTCTTTCTTCGTTTTCACTTGCTTCAAAGTGGACCGAAGCCAAATGTCTTGCAAAGATTGATGTAATATGACACAATAAACCATGTGGAGAAGTTTGAGACCAACGAAGAGAGATTTGGTCCAAGAATCATCCAACTTCACCAAGTTCGTCCATTTTGGTCTTTCTTCGTTTCGACTAGCTTCAAAGTGGACCGAAGCCAAATGTCTTGCAAAGATTGATGTAATATGACACAATAAACCATGTGGAGAAGTTTGAGACCAACGAAGAGAGATTTGGTCCAAGAATCATCCAACTTCACCAAGTTCGTCCATTTTGGTCTTTCTTCGTTTCGACTAGCTTCAAAGTGGACCGAAGCCAAATGTCTTGCAAAGATTGATGTAATATGACACAATAAACCATGTGGAGAAGTTTGAGACCAACGAAGAGAGATTTGGTCCAAGAATCATCCAACTTCACCAAGTTCGTCCATTTTGGTCTTTCTTCGTTTCGACTAGCTTCAAAGTGGACCGAAGCCAAATGTCTTGCAAAGATTGATGTAATATGACACAATAAACCATGTGGAGAAGTTTGAGACCAACGAAGAGAGATTTGGTCCAAGAATCATCCAACTTCACCAAGTTCGTCCATTTTGGTCTTTCTTCGTTTCGACTAGCTTCAAAGTGGACCGAAGCCAAATGTCTTGCAAAGATTGATGTAATATGACACAATAAACCATGTGGAGAAGTTTGAGACCAACGAAGAGAGATTTGGTCCAAGAATCATCCAACTTCACCAAGTTCGTCCATTTTGGTCTTTCTTCGTTTCGACTAGCTTCAAAGTGGACCGAAGCCAAATGTCTTGCAAAGATTGATGTAATATGACACAATAAACCATGTGGAGAAGTTTGAGACCAACGAAGAGAGATTTGGTCCAAGAATCATCCAACTTCACCAAGTTCGTCCATTTTGGTCTTTCTTCGTTTCGACTAGCTTCAAAGTGGACCGAAGCCAAATGTCTTGCAAAGATTGATGTAATATGACACAATAAACCATGTGGAGAAGTTTGAGACCAACGAAGAGAGATTTGGTCCAAGAATCATCCAACTTCACCAAGTTCGTCCATTTTGGTCTTTCTTCGTTTCGACTAGCTTCAAAGTGGACCGAAGCCAAATGTCTTGCAAAGATTGATGTAATATGACACAATAAACCATGTGGAGAAGTTTGAGACCAACGAAGAGAGATTTGGTCCAAGAATCATCCAACTTCACCAAGTTCGTCCATTTTGGTCTTTCTTCGTTTCGACTAGCTTCAAAGTGGACCGAAGCCAAATGTCTTGCAAAGATTGATGTAATATGACACAATAAACCATGTGGAGAAGTTTGAGACCAACGAAGAGAGATTTGGTCCAAGAATCATCCAACTTCACCAAGTTCGTCCATTTTGGTCTTTCTTCGTTTCGACTAGCTTCAAAGTGGACCGAAGCCAAATGTCTTGCAAAGATTGATGTAATATGACACAATAAACCATGTGGAGAAGTTTGAGACCAACGAAGAGAGATTTGGTCCAAGAATCATCCAACTTCACCAAGTTCGTCCATTTTGGTCTTTCTTCGTTTCGACTAGCTTCAAAGTGGACCGAAGCCAAATGTCTTGCAAAGATTGATGTAATATGACACAATAAACCATGTGGAGAAGTTTGAGACCAACGAAGAGAGATTTGGTCCAAGAATCATCCAACTTCACCAAGTTCGTCCATTTTGGTCTTTCTTCGTTTCGACTAGCTTCAAAGTGGACCGAAGCCAAATGTCTTGCAAAGATTGATGTAATATGACACAATAAACCATGTGGAGAAGTTTGAGACCAACGAAGAGAGATTTGGTCCAAGAATCATCCAACTTCACCAAGTTCGTCCATTTTGGTCTTTCTTCGTTTCGACTAGCTTCAAAGTGGACCGAAGCCAAATGTCTTGCAAAGATTGATGTAATATGACACAATAAACCATGTGGAGAAGTTTGAGACCAACGAAGAGAGATTTGGTCCAAGAATCATCCAACTTCACCAAGTTCGTCCATTTTGGTCTTTCTTCGTTTCGACTAGCTTCAAAGTGGACCGAAGCCAAATGTCTTGCAAAGATTGATGTAATATGACACAATAAACCATGTGGAGAAGTTTGAGACCAACGAAGAGAGATTTGGTCCAAGAATCATCCAACTTCACCAAGTTCGTCCATTTTGGTCTTTCTTCGTTTCGACTAGCTTCAAAGTGGACCGAAGCCAAATGTCTTGCAAAGATTGATGTAATATGACACAATAAACCATGTGGAGAAGTTTGAGACCAACGAAGAGAGATTTGGTCCAAGAATCATCCAACTTCACCAAGTTCGTCCATTTTGGTCTTTCTTCGTTTCGACTAGCTTCAAAGTGGACCGAAGCCAAATGTCTTGCAAAGATTGATGTAATATGACACAATAAACCATGTGGAGAAGTTTGAGACCAACGAAGAGAGATTTGGTCCAAGAATCATCCAACTTCACCAAGTTCGTCCATTTTGGTCTTTCTTCGTTTCGACTAGCTTCAAAGTGGACCGAAGCCAAATGAATTGCAAAGATTGATGTAATATGACACAATAAACCATGTGGAGAAGTTTGAGACCAACGAAGAGAGATTTGGTCCAAGAATCATCCAACTTCACCAAGTTCGTCCATTTTGGTCTTTCTTCGTTTCGACTAGCTTCAAAGTGGACCGAAGCCAAATGTCTTGCAAAGATTGATGTAATATGACACAATAAACCATGTGGAGAAGTTTGAGACCAACGAAGAGAGATTTGGTCCAAGAATCATCCAACTTCACCAAGTTCGTCCATTTTGGTCTTTCTTCGTTTTCACTTGCTTCAAAGTGGACCGAAGCCAAATGTTTGCAAAGATTGATGTAATATGACACAATAAACCATGTGGAGAAGTTTGAGACCAACGAAGAGAGATTTGGTCCAAGAATCATCCAACTTCACCAAGTTCGTCCATTTTGGTCTTTCTTCGTTTTCACTTGCTTCAAAGTGGACCGAAGCCAAATGTCTTGCAAAGATTGATGTAATATGACACAATAAACCATGTGGAGAAGTTTGAGACCAACGAAGAGAGATTTGGTCCAAGAATCATCCAACTTCACCAAGTTCGTCCATTTTGGTCTTTCTTCGTTTCGACTAGCTTCAAAGTGGACCGAAGCCAAATGTCTTGCAAAGATTGATGTAATATGACACAATAAACCATGTGGAGAAGTTTGAGACCAACGAAGAGAGATTTGGTCCAAGAATCATCCAACTTCACCAAGTTCGTCCATTTTGGTCTTTCTTCGTTTTCACTTGCTTCAAAGTGGACCGAAGCCAAATGTCTTGCAAAGATTGATGTAATATGACACAATAAACCATGTGGAGAAGTTTGAGACCAACGAAGAGAGATTTGGTCCAAGAATCATCCAACTTCACCAAGTTCGTCCATTTTGGTCTTTCTTCGTTTCGACTAGCTTCAAAGTGGACCGAAGCCAAATGTCTTGCAAAGATTGATGTAATATGACACAATAAACCATGTGGAGAAGTTTGAGACCAACGAAGAGAGATTTGGTCCAAGAATCATCCAACTTCACCAAGTTCGTCCATTTTGGTCTTTCTTCGTTTCGACTAGCTTCAAAGTGGACCGAAGCCAAATGTCTTGCAAAGATTGATGTAATATGACACAATAAACCATGTGGAGAAGTTTGAGACCAACGAAGAGAGATTTGGTCCAAGAATCATCCAACTTCACCAAGTTCGTCCATTTTGGTCTTTCTTCGTTTTCACTTGCTTCAAAGTGGACCGAAGCCAAATGTCTTGCAAAGATTGATGTAATATGACACAATAAACCATGTGGAGAAGTTTGAGACCAACGAAGAGAGATTTGGTCCAAGAATCATCCAACTTCACCAAGTTCGTCCATTTTGGTCTTTCTTCGTTTCGACTAGCTTCAAAGTGGACCGAAGCCAAATGTCTTGCAAAGATTGATGTAATATGACACAATAAACCATGTGGAGAAGTTTGAGACCAACGAAGAGAGATTTGGTCCAAGAATCATCCAACTTCACCAAGTTCGTCCATTTTGGTCTTTCTTCGTTTCGACTAGCTTCAAAGTGGACCGAAGCCAAATGTCTTGCAAAGATTGATGTAATATGACACAATAAACCATGTGGAGAAGTTTGAGACCAACGAAGAGAGATTTGGTCCAAGAATCATCCAACTTCACCAAGTTCGTCCATTTTGGTCTTTCTTCGTTTCGACTAGCTTCAAAGTGGACCGAAGCCAAATGTCTTGCAAAGATTGATGTAATATGACACAATAAACCATGTGGAGAAGTTTGAGACCAACGAAGAGAGATTTGGTCCAAGAATCATCCAACTTCACCAAGTTCGTCCATTTTGGTCTTTCTTCGTTTCGACTAGCTTCAAAGTGGACCGAAGCCAAATGTCTTGCAAAGATTGATGTAATATGACACAATAAACCATGTGGAGAAGTTTGAGACCAACGAAGAGAGATTTGGTCCAAGAATCATCCAACTTCACCAAGTTCGTCCATTTTGGTCTTTCTTCGTTTCGACTAGCTTCAAAGTGGACCGAAGCCAAATGTCTTGCAAAGATTGATGTAATATGACACAATAAACCATGTGGAGAAGTTTGAGACCAACGAAGAGAGATTTGGTCCAAGAATCATCCAACTTCACCAAGTTCGTCCATTTTGGTCTTTCTTCGTTTCGACTAGCTTCAAAGTGGACCGAAGCCAAATGTCTTGCAAAGATTGATGTAATATGACACAATAAACCATGTGGAGAAGTTTGAGACCAACGAAGAGAGATTTGGTCCAAGAATCATCCAACTTCACCAAGTTCGTCCATTTTGGTCTTTCTTCGTTTCGACTAGCTTCAAAGTGGACCGAAGCCAAATGAATTGCAAAGATTGATGTAATATGACACAATAAACCATGTGGAGAAGTTTGAGACCAACGAAGAGAGATTTGGTCCAAGAATTCCATCTTGGTCTTTCCTTGTTTTCACTTGTTTCAAAGTGGACCGAAGCCAAATGTCTTGCAAAGATTGATGTAATATGACACAATAAACCATGTGGAGAAGTTTGAGACCAACGAAGAGAGATTTGGTCCAAGAATCATCCAACTTCACCAAGTTCGTCCATTTTGGTCTTTCTTCGTTTCGACTAGCTTCAAAGTGGACCGAAGCCAAATGTCTTGCAAAGATTGATGTAATATGACACAATAAACCATGTGGAGAAGTTTGAGACCAACGAAGAGAGATTTGGTCCAAGAATCATCCAACTTCACCAAGTTCGTCCATTTTGGTCTTTCTTCGTTTTCACTTGCTTCAAAGTGGACCGAAGCCAAATGTCTTGCAAAGATTGATGTAATATGACACAATAAACCATGTGGAGAAGTTTGAGACCAACGAAGAGAGATTTGGTCCAAGAATCATCCAACTTCACCAAGTTCGTCCATTTTGGTCTTTCTTCGTTTCGACTAGCTTCAAAGTGGACCGAAGCCAAATGTCTTGCAAAGATTGATGTAATATGACACAATAAACCATGTGGAGAAGTTTGAGACCAACGAAGAGAGATTTGGTCCAAGAATCATCCAACTTCACCAAGTTCGTCCATTTTGGTCTTTCTTCGTTTCGACTAGCTTCAAAGTGGACCGAAGCCAAATGTCTTGCAAAGATTGATGTAATATGACACAATAAACCATGTGGAGAAGTTTGAGACCAACGAAGAGAGATTTGGTCCAAGAATTCCATCTTGGTCTTTCCTTGTTTTCACTTGTTTCAAAGTGGACCGAAGCCAAATGTCTTGCAAAGATTGATGTAATATGACACAATAAACCATGTGGAGAAGTTTGAGACCAACGAAGAGAGATTTGGTCCAAGAATCATCCAACTTCACCAAGTTCGTCCATTTTGGTCTTTCTTCGTTTCGACTAGCTTCAAAGTGGACCGAAGCCAAATGTCTTGCAAAGATTGATGTAATATGACACAATAAACCATGTGGAGAAGTTTGAGACCAACGAAGAGAGATTTGGTCCAAGAATCATCCAACTTCACCAAGTTCGTCCATTTTGGTCTTTCTTCGTTTTCACTTGCTTCAAAGTGGACCGAAGCCAAATGTCTTGCAAAGATTGATGTAATATGACACAATAAACCATGTGGAGAAGTTTGAGACCAACGAAGAGAGATTTGGTCCAAGAATCATCCAACTTCACCAAGTTCGTCCATTTTGGTCTTTCTTCGTTTCGACTAGCTTCAAAGTGGACCGAAGCCAAATGTCTTGCAAAGATTGATGTAATATGACACAATAAACCATGTGGAGAAGTTTGAGACCAACGAAGAGAGATTTGGTCCAAGAATCATCCAACTTCACCAAGTTCGTCCATTTTGGTCTTTCTTCGTTTCGACTAGCTTCAAAGTGGACCGAAGCCAAATGTCTTGCAAAGATTGATGTAATATGACACAATAAACCATGTGGAGAAGTTTGAGACCAACGAAGAGAGATTTGGTCCAAGAATCATCCAACTTCACCAAGTTCGTCCATTTTGGTCTTTCTTCGTTTCGACTAGCTTCAAAGTGGACCGAAGCCAAATGTCTTGCAAAGATTGATGTAATATGACACAATAAACCATGTGGAGAAGTTTGAGACCAACGAAGAGAGATTTGGTCCAAGAATCATCCAACTTCACCAAGTTCGTCCATTTTGGTCTTTCTTCGTTTCGACTAGCTTCAAAGTGGACCGAAGCCAAATGAATTGCAAAGATTGATGTAATATGACACAATAAACCATGTGGAGAAGTTTGAGACCAACGAAGAGAGATTTGGTCCAAGAATTCCATCTTGGTCTTTCCTTGTTTTCACTTGTTTCAAAGTGGACCGAAGCCAAATGTCTTGCAAAGATTGATGTAATATGACACAATAAACCATGTGGAGAAGTTTGAGACCAACGAAGAGAGATTTGGTCCAAGAATCATCCAACTTCACCAAGTTCGTCCATTTTGGTCTTTCTTCGTTTTCACTTGCTTCAAAGTGGACCGAAGCCAAATGTCTTGCAAAGATTGATGTAATATGACACAATAAACCATGTGGAGAAGTTTGAGACCAACGAAGAGAGATTTGGTCCAAGAATCATCCAACTTCACCAAGTTCGTCCATTTTGGTCTTTCTTCGTTTCGACTAGCTTCAAAGTGGACCGAAGCCAAATGTCTTGCAAAGATTGATGTAATATGACACAATAAACCATGTGGAGAAGTTTGAGACCAACGAAGAGAGATTTGGTCCAAGAATCATCCAACTTCACCAAGTTCGTCCATTTTGGTCTTTCTTCGTTTCGACTAGCTTCAAAGTGGACCGAAGCCAAATGTCTTGCAAAGATTGATGTAATATGACACAATAAACCATGTGGAGAAGTTTGAGACCAACGAAGAGAGATTTGGTCCAAGAATCATCCAACTTCACCAAGTTCGTCCATTTTGGTCTTTCTTCGTTTTCACTTGCTTCAAAGTGGACCGAAGCCAAATGTCTTGCAAAGATTGATGTAATATGACACAATAAACCATGTGGAGAAGTTTGAGACCAACGAAGAGAGATTTGGTCCAAGAATCATCCAACTTCACCAAGTTCGTCCATTTTGGTCTTTCTTCGTTTCGACTAGCTTCAAAGTGGACCGAAGCCAAATGTCTTGCAAAGATTGATGTAATATGACACAATAAACCATGTGGAGAAGTTTGAGACCAACGAAGAGAGATTTGGTCCAAGAATCATCCAACTTCACCAAGTTCGTCCATTTTGGTCTTTCTTCGTTTCGACTAGCTTCAAAGTGGACCGAAGCCAAATGAATTGCAAAGATTGATGTAATATGACACAATAAACCATGTGGAGAAGTTTGAGACCAACGAAGAGAGATTTGGTCCAAGAATTCCATCTGGTCTTTCCTCGTTTTCACTTGTTTCAAAGTGGACCGAAGCCAAATGTCTTGCAAAGATTGATGTAATATGACACAATAAACCATGTGGAGAAGTTTGAGACCAACGAAGAGAGATTTGGTCCAAGAATCATCCAACTTCACCAAGTTCGTCCATTTTGGTCTTTCTTCGTTTTCACTTGCTTCAAAGTGGACCGAAGCCAAATGTCTTGCAAAGATTGATGTAATATGACACAATAAACCATGTGGAGAAGTTTGAGACCAACGAAGAGAGATTTGGTCCAAGAATCATCCAACTTCACCAAGTTCGTCCATTTTGGTCTTTCTTCGTTTCGACTAGCTTCAAAGTGGACCGAAGCCAAATGTCTTGCAAAGATTGATGTAATATGACACAATAAACCATGTGGAGAAGTTTGAGACCAACGAAGAGAGATTTGGTCCAAGAATCATCCAACTTCACCAAGTTCGTCCATTTTGGTCTTTCTTCGTTTCGACTAGCTTCAAAGTGGACCGAAGCCAAATGTCTTGCAAAGATTGATGTAATATGACACAATAAACCATGTGGAGAAGTTTGAGACCAACGAAGAGAGATTTGGTCCAAGAATCATCCAACTTCACCAAGTTCGTCCATTTTGGTCTTTCTTCGTTTCGACTAGCTTCAAAGTGGACCGAAGCCAAATGTCTTGCAAAGATTGATGTAATATGACACAATAAACCATGTGGAGAAGTTTGAGACCAACGAAGAGAGATTTGGTCCAAGAATCATCCAACTTCACCAAGTTCGTCCATTTTGGTCTTTCTTCGTTTCGACTAGCTTCAAAGTGGACCGAAGCCAAATGTCTTGCAAAGATTGATGTAATATGACACAATAAACCATGTGGAGAAGTTTGAGACCAACGAAGAGAGATTTGGTCCAAGAATCATCCAACTTCACCAAGTTCGTCCATTTTGGTCTTTCTTCGTTTCGACTAGCTTCAAAGTGGACCGAAGCCAAATGTCTTGCAAAGATTGATGTAATATGACACAATAAACCATGTGGAGAAGTTTGAGACCAACGAAGAGAGATTTGGTCCAAGAATCATCCAACTTCACCAAGTTCGTCCATTTTGGTCTTTCTTCGTTTCGACTAGCTTCAAAGTGGACCGAAGCCAAATGTCTTGCAAAGATTGATGTAATATGACACAATAAACCATGTGGAGAAGTTTGAGACCAACGAAGAGAGATTTGGTCCAAGAATCATCCAACTTCACCAAGTTCGTCCATTTTGGTCTTTCTTCGTTTCGACTAGCTTCAAAGAGGACCGAAGCCAAATGTCTTGCAAAGATTGATGTAATATGACACAATAAACCATGTGGAGAAGTTTGAGACCAACGAAGAGAGATTTGGTCCAAGAATCATCCAACTTCACCAAGTTCGTCCATTTTGGTCTTTCTTCGTTTTCACTTGCTTCAAAGTGGACCGAAGCCAAATGTCTTGCAAAGATTGATGTAATATGACACAATAAACCATGTGGAGAAGTTTGAGACCAACGAAGAGAGATTTGGTCCAAGAATCATCCAACTTCACCAAGTTCGTCCATTTTGGTCTTTCTTCGTTTTCACTTGCTTCAAAGTGGACCGAAGCCAAATGTCTTGCAAAGATTGATGTAATATGACACAATAAACCATGTGGAGAAGTTTGAGACCAACGAAGAGAGATTTGGTCCAAGAATTCCATCTTGGTCTTTCCTCGTTTTCACTTGTTTCAAAGTGGACCGAAGCCAAATGTCTTGCAAAGATTGATGTAATATGACACAATAAACCATGTGGAGAAGTTTGAGACCAACGAAGAGAGATTTGGTCCAAGAATTCCATCTTGGTCTTTCCTCGTTTTCACTTGTTTCAAAGTGGACCGAAGCCAAATGTCTTGCAAAGATTGATGTAATATGACACAATAAACCATGTGGAGAAGTTTGAGACCAACGAAGAGAGATTTGGTCCAAGAATCATCCAACTTCACCAAGTTCGTCCATTTTGGTCTTTCTTCGTTTCGACTAGCTTCAAAGTGGACCGAAGCCAAATGTCTTGCAAAGATTGATGTAATATGACACAATAAACCATGTGGAGAAGTTTGAGACCAACGAAGAGAGATTTGGTCCAAGAATCATCCAACTTCACCAAGTTCGTCCATTTTGGTCTTTCTTCGTTTTCACTTGCTTCAAAGTGGACCGAAGCCAAATGTCTTGCAAAGATTGATGTAATATGACACAATAAACCATGTGGAGAAGTTTGAGACCAACGAAGAGAGATTTGGTCCAAGAATCATCCAACTTCACCAAGTTCGTCCATTTTGGTCTTTCTTCGTTTCGACTAGCTTCAAAGTGGACCGAAGCCAAATGTCTTGCAAAGATTGATGTAATATGACACAATAAACCATGTGGAGAAGTTTGAGACCAACGAAGAGAGATTTGGTCCAAGAATCATCCAACTTCACCAAGTTCGTCCATTTTGGTCTTTCTTCGTTTCGACTAGCTTCAAAGTGGACCGAAGCCAAATGAATTGCAAAGATTGATGTAATATGACACAATAAACCATGTGGAGAAGTTTGAGACCAACGAAGAGAGATTTGGTCCAAGAATCCATCTGGGTCTTTCCTCGTTTTCACTTGTTTCAAAGTGGACCGAAGCCAAATGTCTTGCAAAGATTGATGTAATATGACACAATAAACCATGTGGAGAAGTTTGAGACCAACGAAGAGAGATTTGGTCCAAGAATCATCCAACTTCACCAAGTTCGTCCATTTTGGTCTTTCTTCGTTTTCACTTGCTTCAAAGTGGACCGAAGCCAAATGTCTTGCAAAGATTGATGTAATATGACACAATAAACCATGTGGAGAAGTTTGAGACCAACGAAGAGAGATTTGGTCCAAGAATCATCCAACTTCACCAAGTTCGTCCATTTTGGTCTTTCTTCGTTTCGACTAGCTTCAAAGTGGACCGAAGCCAAATGTCTTGCAAAGATTGATGTAATATGACACAATAAACCATGTGGAGAAGTTTGAGACCAACGAAGAGAGATTTGGTCCAAGAATCATCCAACTTCACCAAGTTCGTCCATTTTGGTCTTTCTTCGTTTCGACTAGCTTCAAAGTGGACCGAAGCCAAATGTCTTGCAAAGATTGATGTAATATGACACAATAAACCATGTGGAGAAGTTTGAGACCAACGAAGAGAGATTTGGTCCAAGAATCATCCAACTTCACCAAGTTCGTCCATTTTGGTCTTTCTTCGTTTCGACTAGCTTCAAAGTACCGAAGCCAAATGTCTTGCAAAGATTGATGTAATATGACACAATAAACCATGTGGAGAAGTTTGAGACCAACGAAGAGAGATTTGGTCCAAGAATCATCCAACTTCACCAAGTTCGTCCATTTTGGTCTTTCTTCGTTTTCACTTGCTTCAAAGTGGACCGAAGCCAAATGTCTTGCAAAGATTGATGTAATATGACACAATAAACCATGTGGAGAAGTTTGAGACCAACGAAGAGAGATTTGGTCCAAGAATCATCCAACTTCACCAAGTTCGTCCATTTTGGTCTTTCTTCGTTTCGACTAGCTTCAAAGTGGACCGAAGCCAAATGTCTTGCAAAGATTGATGTAATATGACACAATAAACCATGTGGAGAAGTTTGAGACCAACGAAGAGAGATTTGGTCCAAGAATCATCCAACTTCACCAAGTTCGTCCATTTTGGTCTTTCTTCGTTTCGACTAGCTTCAAAGTGGACCGAAGCCAAATGTCTTGCAAAGATTGATGTAATATGACACAATAAACCATGTGGAGAAGTTTGAGACCAACGAAGAGAGATTTGGTCCAAGAATCATCCAACTTCACCAAGTTCGTCCATTTTGGTCTTTCTTCGTTTCGACTAGCTTCAAAGTGGACCGAAGCCAAATGTCTTGCAAAGATTGATGTAATATGACACAATAAACCATGTGGAGAAGTTTGAGACCAACGAAGAGAGATTTGGTCCAAGAATCATCCAACTTCACCAAGTTCGTCCATTTTGGTCTTTCTTCGTTTCGACTAGCTTCAAAGTGGACCGAAGCCAAATGTCTTGCAAAGATTGATGTAATATGACACAATAAACCATGTGGAGAAGTTTGAGACCAACGAAGAGAGATTTGGTCCAAGAATCATCCAACTTCACCAAGTTCGTCCATTTTGGTCTTTCTTCGTTTTCACTTGCTTCAAAGTGGACCGAAGCCAAATGTCTTGCAAAGATTGATGTAATATGACACAATAAACCATGTGGAGAAGTTTGAGACCAACGAAGAGAGATTTGGTCCAAGAATCATCCAACTTCACCAAGTTCGTCCATTTTGGTCTTTCTTCGTTTTCACTTGCTTCAAAGTGGACCGAAGCCAAATGTCTTGCAAAGATTGATGTAATATGACACAATAAACCATGTGGAGAAGTTTGAGACCAACGAAGAGAGATTTGGTCCAAGAATTCCATCTTGGTCTTTCCTCGTTTTCACTTGTTTCAAAGTGGACCGAAGCCAAATGTCTTGCAAAGATTGATGTAATATGACACAATAAACCATGTGGAGAAGTTTGAGACCAACGAAGAGAGATTTGGTCCAAGAATTCCATCTTGGTCTTTCCTCGTTTTTTCACTTGTTTCAAAGTGGACCGAAGCCAAATGTCTTGCAAAGATTGATGTAATATGACACAATAAACCATGTGGAGAAGTTTGAGACCAACGAAGAGAGATTTGGTCCAAGAATCATCCAACTTCACCAAGTTCGTCCATTTTGGTCTTTCTTCGTTTTCACTGCTTCAAAGTGGACCGAAGCCAAATGTCTTGCAAAGATTGATGTAATATGACACAATAAACCATGTGGAGAAGTTTGAGACCAACGAAGAGAGATTTGGTCCAAGAATCATCCAACTTCACCAAGTTCGTCCATTTTGGTCTTTCTTCGTTTTCACTTGCTTCAAAGTGGACCGAAGCCAAATGTCTTGCAAAGATTGATGTAATATGACACAATAAACCATGTGGAGAAGTTTGAGACCAACGAAGAGAGATTTGGTCCAAGAATCATCCAACTTCACCAAGTTCGTCCATTTTGGTCTTTCTTCGTTTCGACTAGCTTCAAAGTGGACCGAAGCCAAATGAATTGCAAAGATTGATGTAATATGACACAATAAACCATGTGGAGAAGTTTGAGACCAACGAAGAGAGATTTGGTCCAAGAATTCCATCTTGGTCTTTCCTCGTTTTCACTTGTTTCAAAGTGGACCGAAGCCAAATGTCTTGCAAAGATTGATGTAATATGACACAATAAACCATGTGGAGAAGTTTGAGACCAACGAAGAGAGATTTGGTCCAAGAATCATCCAACTTCACCAAGTTCGTCCATTTTGGTCTTTCTTCGTTTTCACTTGCTTCAAAGTGGACCGAAGCCAAATGTCTTGCAAAGATTGATGTAATATGACACAATAAACCATGTGGAGAAGTTTGAGACCAACGAAGAGAGATTTGGTCCAAGAATCATCCAACTTCACCAAGTTCGTCCATTTTGGTCTTTCTTCGTTTCGACTAGCTTCAAAGTGGACCGAAGCCAAATGTCTTGCAAAGATTGATGTAATATGACACAATAAACCATGTGGAGAAGTTTGAGACCAACGAAGAGAGATTTGGTCCAAGAATCATCCAACTTCACCAAGTTCGTCCATTTTGGTCTTTCTTCGTTTCGACTAGCTTCAAAGAGGACCGAAGCCAAATGTCTTGCAAAGATTGATGTAATATGACACAATAAACCATGTGGAGAAGTTTGAGACCAACGAAGAGAGATTTGGTCCAAGAATCATCCAACTTCACCAAGTTCGTCCATTTTGGTCTTTCTTCGTTTTCACTTGCTTCAAAGTGGACCGAAGCCAAATGTCTTGCAAAGATTGATGTAATATGACACAATAAACCATGTGGAGAAGTTTGAGACCAACGAAGAGAGATTTGGTCCAAGAATCATCCAACTTCACCAAGTTCGTCCATTTTGGTCTTTCTTCGTTTTCACTTGCTTCAAAGTGGACCGAAGCCAAATGTCTTGCAAAGATTGATGTAATATGACACAATAAACCATGTGGAGAAGTTTGAGACCAACGAAGAGAGATTTGGTCCAAGAATTCCATCTTGGTCTTTCCTCGTTTTCACTTGTTTCAAAGTGGACCGAAGCCAAATGTCTTGCAAAGATTGATGTAATATGACACAATAAACCATGTGGAGAAGTTTGAGACCAACGAAGAGAGATTTGGTCCAAGAATTCCATCTTGGTCTTTCCTCGTTTTCACTTGTTTCAAAGTGGACCGAAGCCAAATGTCTTGCAAAGATTGATGTAATATGACACAATAAACCATGTGGAGAAGTTTGAGACCAACGAAGAGAGATTTGGTCCAAGAATCATCCAACTTCACCAAGTTCGTCCATTTTGGTCTTTCTTCGTTTCGACTAGCTTCAAAGTGGACCGAAGCCAAATGTCTTGCAAAGATTGATGTAATATGACACAATAAACCATGTGGAGAAGTTTGAGACCAACGAAGAGAGATTTGGTCCAAGAATCATCCAACTTCACCAAGTTCGTCCATTTTGGTCTTTCTTCGTTTTCACTTGCTTCAAAGTGGACCGAAGCCAAATGTCTTGCAAAGATTGATGTAATATGACACAATAAACCATGTGGAGAAGTTTGAGACCAACGAAGAGAGATTTGGTCCAAGAATCATCCAACTTCACCAAGTTCGTCCATTTTGGTCTTTCTTCGTTTCGACTAGCTTCAAAGTGGACCGAAGCCAAATGTCTTGCAAAGATTGATGTAATATGACACAATAAACCATGTGGAGAAGTTTGAGACCAACGAAGAGAGATTTGGTCCAAGAATCATCCAACTTCACCAAGTTCGTCCATTTTGGTCTTTCTTCGTTTCGACTAGCTTCAAAGTGGACCGAAGCCAAATGAATTGCAAAGATTGATGTAATATGACACAATAAACCATGTGGAGAAGTTTGAGACCAACGAAGAGAGATTTGGTCCAAGAATTCCATCTTGGTCTTTCCTCGTTTTCACTTGTTTCAAAGTGGACCGAAGCCAAATGTCTTGCAAAGATTGATGTAATATGACACAATAAACCATGTGGAGAAGTTTGAGACCAACGAAGAGAGATTTGGTCCAAGAATCATCCAACTTCACCAAGTTCGTCCATTTTGGTCTTTCTTCGTTTTCACTTGCTTCAAAGTGGACCGAAGCCAAATGTCTTGCAAAGATTGATGTAATATGACACAATAAACCATGTGGAGAAGTTTGAGACCAACGAAGAGAGATTTGGTCCAAGAATCATCCAACTTCACCAAGTTCGTCCATTTTGGTCTTTCTTCGTTTCGACTAGCTTCAAAGTGGACCGAAGCCAAATGTCTTGCAAAGATTGATGTAATATGACACAATAAACCATGTGGAGAAGTTTGAGACCAACGAAGAGAGATTTGGTCCAAGAATCATCCAACTTCACCAAGTTCGTCCATTTTGGTCTTTCTTCGTTTCGACTAGCTTCAAAGTGGACCGAAGCCAAATGTCTTGCAAAGATTGATGTAATATGACACAATAAACCATGTGGAGAAGTTTGAGACCAACGAAGAGAGATTTGGTCCAAGAATCATCCAACTTCACCAAGTTCGTCCATTTTGGTCTTTCTTCGTTTTCACTTGCTTCAAAGTGGACCGAAGCCAAATGTCTTGCAAAGATTGATGTAATATGACACAATAAACCATGTGGAGAAGTTTGAGACCAACGAAGAGAGATTTGGTCCAAGAATCATCCAACTTCACCAAGTTCGTCCATTTTGGTCTTTCTTCGTTTTCACTTGCTTCAAAGTGGACCGAAGCCAAATGTCTTGCAAAGATTGATGTAATATGACACAATAAACCATGTGGAGAAGTTTGAGACCAACGAAGAGAGATTTGGTCCAAGAATTCCATCTTGGTCTTTCCTCGTTTTCACTTGTTTCAAAGTGGACCGAAGCCAAATGTCTTGCAAAGATTGATGTAATATGACACAATAAACCATGTGGAGAAGTTTGAGACCAACGAAGAGAGATTTGGTCCAAGAATTCCATCTTGGTCTTTCCTCGTTTTCACTTGTTTCAAAGTGGACCGAAGCCAAATGTCTTGCAAAGATTGATGTAATATGACACAATAAACCATGTGGAGAAGTTTGAGACCAACGAAGAGAGATTTGGTCCAAGAATCATCCAACTTCACCAAGTTCGTCCATTTTGGTCTTTCTTCGTTTTCACTGCTTCAAAGTGGACCGAAGCCAAATGTCTTGCAAAGATTGATGTAATATGACACAATAAACCATGTGGAGAAGTTTGAGACCAACGAAGAGAGATTTGGTCCAAGAATCATCCAACTTCACCAAGTTCGTCCATTTTGGTCTTTCTTCGTTTTCACTTGCTTCAAAGTGGACCGAAGCCAAATGTCTTGCAAAGATTGATGTAATATGACACAATAAACCATGTGGAGAAGTTTGAGACCAACGAAGAGAGATTTGGTCCAAGAATCATCCAACTTCACCAAGTTCGTCCATTTTGGTCTTTCTTCGTTTCGACTAGCTTCAAAGTGGACCGAAGCCAAATGAATTGCAAAGATTGATGTAATATGACACAATAAACCATGTGGAGAAGTTTGAGACCAACGAAGAGAGATTTGGTCCAAGAATTCCATCTTGGTCTTTCCTCGTTTTCACTTGTTTCAAAGTGGACCGAAGCCAAATGTCTTGCAAAGATTGATGTAATATGACACAATAAACCATGTGGAGAAGTTTGAGACCAACGAAGAGAGATTTGGTCCAAGAATCATCCAACTTCACCAAGTTCGTCCATTTTGGTCTTTCTTCGTTTTCACATGCTTCAAAGTGGACCGAAGCCAAATGTCTTGCAAAGATTGATGTAATATGACACAATAAACCATGTGGAGAAGTTTGAGACCAACGAAGAGAGATTTGGTCCAAGAATCATCCAACTTCACCAAGTTCGTCCATTTTGGTCTTTCTTCGTTTCGACTAGCTTCAAAGTGGACCGAAGCCAAATGTCTTGCAAAGATTGATGTAATATGACACAATAAACCATGTGGAGAAGTTTGAGACCAACGAAGAGAGATTTGGTCCAAGAATCATCCAACTTCACCAAGTTCGTCCATTTTGGTCTTTCTTCGTTTCGACTAGCTTCAAAGTGGACCGAAGCCAAATGTCTTGCAAAGATTGATGTAATATGACACAATAAACCATGTGGAGAAGTTTGAGACCAACGAAGAGAGATTTGGTCCAAGAATCATCCAACTTCACCAAGTTCGTCCATTTTGGTCTTTCTTCGTTTCGACTAGCTTCAAAGTGGACCGAAGCCAAATGTCTTGCAAAGATTGATGTAATATGACACAATAAACCATGTGGAGAAGTTTGAGACCAACGAAGAGAGATTTGGTCCAAGAATTCCAACTTGGTCTTTCCTCGTTTTCACTTGTTTCAAAGTGGACCGAAGCCAAATGTCTTGCAAAGATTGATGTAATATGACACAATAAACCATGTGGAGAAGTTTGAGACCAACGAAGAGAGATTTGGTCCAAGAATCATCCAACTTCACCAAGTTCGTCCATTTTGGTCTTTCTTCGTTTTCACTTGTTTCAAAGTGGACCGAAGCCAAATGTCTTGCAAAGATTGATGTAATATGACACAATAAACCATGTGGAGAAGTTTGAGACCAACGAAGAGAGATTTGGTCCAAGAATCATCCAACTTCACCAAGTTCGTCCATTTTGGTCTTTCTTCGTTTCGACTAGCTTCAAAGTGGACCGAAGCCAAATGTCTTGCAAAGATTGATGTAATATGACACAATAAACCATGTGGAGAAGTTTGAGACCAACGAAGAGAGATTTGGTCCAAGAATCATCCAACTTCACCAAGTTCGTCCATTTTGGTCTTTCTTCGTTTCGACTAGCTTCAAAGTGGACCGAAGCCAAATGTCTTGCAAAGATTGATGTAATATGACACAATAAACCATGTGGAGAAGTTTGAGACCAACGAAGAGAGATTTGGTCCAAGAATCATCCAACTTCACCAAGTTCGTCCATTTTGGTCTTTCTTCGTTTCGACTAGCTTCAAAGTGGACCGAAGCCAAATGAATTGCAAAGATTGATGTAATATGACACAATAAACCATGTGGAGAAGTTTGAGACCAACGAAGAGAGATTTGGTCCAAGAATTCCATCTTGGTCTTTCTTCGTTTTCACTTGTTTCAAAGTGGACCGAAGCCAAATGTCTTGCAAAGATTGATGTAATATGACACAATAAACCATGTGGAGAAGTTTGAGACCAACGAAGAGAGATTTGGTCCAAGAATCATCCAACTTCACCAAGTTCGTCCATTTTGGTCTTTCTTCGTTTTCACTTGCTTCAAAGTGGACCGAAGCCAAATGTCTTGCAAAGATTGATGTAATATGACACAATAAACCATGTGGAGAAGTTTGAGACCAACGAAGAGAGATTTGGTCCAAGAATCATCCAACTTCACCAAGTTCGTCCATTTTGGTCTTTCTTCGTTTCGACTAGCTTCAAAGTGGACCGAAGCCAAATGTCTTGCAAAGATTGATGTAATATGACACAATAAACCATGTGGAGAAGTTTGAGACCAACGAAGAGAGATTTGGTCCAAGAATTCCATCTTGGTCTTTCCTCGTTTTCATTTGTTTCAAAGTGGACCGAAGCCAAATGTCTTGCAAAGATTGATGTAATATGACACAATAAACCATGTGGAGAAGTTTGAGACCAACGAAGAGAGATTTGGTCCAAGAATCATCCAACTTCACCAAGTTCGTCCATTTTGGTCTTTCTTCGTTTTCACTTGCTTCAAAGTGGACCGAAGCCAAATGTCTTGCAAAGATTGATGTAATATGACACAATAAACCATGTGGAGAAGTTTGAGACCAACGAAGAGAGATTTGGTCCAAGAATCATCCAACTTCACCAAGTTCGTCCATTTTGGTCTTTCTTCGTTTCGACTAGCTTCAAAGTGGACCGAAGCCAAATGTCTTGCAAAGATTGATGTAATATGACACAATAAACCATGTGGAGAAGTTTGAGACCAACGAAGAGAGATTTGGTCCAAGAATCATCCAACTTCACCAAGTTCGTCCATTTTGGTCTTTCTTCGTTTCGACTAGCTTCAAAGTGGACCGAAGCCAAATGTCTTGCAAAGATTGATGTAATATGACACAATAAACCATGTGGAGAAGTTTGAGACCAACGAAGAGAGATTTGGTCCAAGAATCATCCAACTTCACCAAGTTCGTCCATTTTGGTCTTTCTTCGTTTTCACTTGCTTCAAAGTGGACCGAAGCCAAATGTCTTGCAAAGATTGATGTAATATGACACAATAAACCATGTGGAGAAGTTTGAGACCAACGAAGAGAGATTTGGTCCAAGAATCATCCAACTTCACCAAGTTCGTCCATTTTGGTCTTTCTTCGTTTCGACTAGCTTCAAAGTGGACCGAAGCCAAATGTCTTGCAAAGATTGATGTAATATGACACAATAAACCATGTGGAGAAGTTTGAGACCAACGAAGAGAGATTTGGTCCAAGAATTCCATCTTGGTCTTTCTTCGTTTTCACTTGTTTCAAAGTGGACCGAAGCCAAATGTCTTGCAAAGATTGATGTAATATGACACAATAAACCATGTGGAGAAGTTTGAGACCAACGAAGAGAGATTTGGTCCAAGAATCATCCAACTTCACCAAGTTCGTCCATTTTGGTCTTTCTTCGTTTCGACTAGCTTCAAAGTGGACCGAAGCCAAATGTCTTGCAAAGATTGATGTAATATGACACAATAAACCATGTGGAGAAGTTTGAGACCAACGAAGAGAGATTTGGTCCAAGAATCATCCAACTTCACCAAGTTCGTCCATTTTGGTCTTTCTTCGTTTTCACTTGCTTCAAAGTGGACCGAAGCCAAATGTCTTGCAAAGATTGATGTAATATGACACAATAAACCATGTGGAGAAGTTTGAGACCAACGAAGAGAGATTTGGTCCAAGAATCATCCAACTTCACCAAGTTCGTCCATTTTGGTCTTTCTTCGTTTTCACTTGCTTCAAAGTGGACCGAAGCCAAATGTCTTGCAAAGATTGATGTAATATGACACAATAAACCATGTGGAGAAGTTTGAGACCAACGAAGAGAGATTTGGTCCAAGAATCATCCAACTTCACCAAGTTCGTCCATTTTGGTCTTTCTTCGTTTCGACTAGCTTCAAAGTGGACCGAAGCCAAATGTCTTGCAAAGATTGATGTAATATGACACAATAAACCATGTGGAGAAGTTTGAGACCAACGAAGAGAGATTTGGTCCAAGAATCATCCAACTTCACCAAGTTCGTCCATTTTGGTCTTTCTTCGTTTCGACTAGCTTCAAAGTGGACCGAAGCCAAATGAATTGCAAAGATTGATGTAATATGACACAATAAACCATGTGGAGAAGTTTGAGACCAACGAAGAGAGATTTGGTCCAAGAATTCCATCTTGGTCTTTCTTCGTTTTCACTTGTTTCAAAGTGGACCGAAGCCAAATGTCTTGCAAAGATTGATGTAATATGACACAATAAACCATGTGGAGAAGTTTGAGACCAACGAAGAGAGATTTGGTCCAAGAATCATCCAACTTCACCAAGTTCGTCCATTTTGGTCTTTCTTCGTTTCGACTAGCTTCAAAGTGGACCGAAGCCAAATGTCTTGCAAAGATTGATGTAATATGACACAATAAACCATGTGGAGAAGTTTGAGACCAACGAAGAGAGATTTGGTCCAAGAATCATCCAACTTCACCAAGTTCGTCCATTTTGGTCTTTCTTCGTTTTCACTTGCTTCAAAGTGGACCGAAGCCAAATGTCTTGCAAAGATTGATGTAATATGACACAATAAACCATGTGGAGAAGTTTGAGACCAACGAAGAGAGATTTGGTCCAAGAATCATCCAACTTCACCAAGTTCGTCCATTTTGGTCTTTCTTCGTTTTCACTTGCTTCAAAGTGGACCGAAGCCAAATGTCTTGCAAAGATTGATGTAATATGACACAATAAACCATGTGGAGAAGTTTGAGACCAACGAAGAGAGATTTGGTCCAAGAATCATCCAACTTCACCAAGTTCGTCCATTTTGGTCTTTCTTCGTTTCGACTAGCTTCAAAGTGGACCGAAGCCAAATGTCTTGCAAAGATTGATGTAATATGACACAATAAACCATGTGGAGAAGTTTGAGACCAACGAAGAGAGATTTGGTCCAAGAATCATCCAACTTCACCAAGTTCGTCCATTTTGGTCTTTCTTCGTTTCGACTAGCTTCAAAGTGGACCGAAGCCAAATGTCTTGCAAAGATTGATGTAATATGACACAATAAACCATGTGGAGAAGTTTGAGACCAACGAAGAGAGATTTGGTCCAAGAATCATCCAACTTCACCAAGTTCGTCCATTTTGGTCTTTCTTCGTTTCGACTAGCTTCAAAGTGGACCGAAGCCAAATGATTTGCAAAGATTGATGTAATATGACACAATAAACCATGTGGAGAAGTTTGAGACCAACGAAGAGAGATTTGGTCCAAGAATCATCCAACTTCACCAAGTTCGTCCATTTTGGTCTTTCTTCGTTTCGACTAGCTTCAAAGTGGACCGAAGCCAAATGTCAAGCATAGATTGATGTAATATGACACAATAAACCATGTGGAGAAGTTTGAGACCAACGAAGAGAGATTTGGTCCAAGAATCATCCAACTTCACCAAGTTCGTCCATTTTGGTCTTTCTTCGTTTTCACTTGCTTCAAAGTAGACCGAAGCCAAATGTCTTGCAAAGATTGATGTAATATGACACAATAAACCATGTGGAGAAGTTTGAGACCAACGAAGAGAGATTTGGTCCAAGAATCATCCAACTTCACCAAGTTCGTCCATTTTGGTCTTTCTTCGTTTCGACTAGCTTCAAAGTGGACCGAAGCCAAATGTCTTGCAAAGATTGATGTAATATGACACAATAAACCATGTGGAGAAGTTTGAGACCAACGAAGAGAGATTTGGTCCAAGAATCATCCAACTTCACCAAGTTCGTCCATTTTGGTCTTTCTTCGTTTCGACTAGCTTCAAAGTGGACCGAAGCCAAATGTCTTGCAAAGATTGATGTAATATGACAAAATAAACCATGTGGAGAAGTTTGAGACCAACGAAGAGAGATTTGGTCCAAGAATCATCCAACTTCACCAAGTTCGTCCATTTTGGTCTTTCTTCGTTTCGACTAGCTTCAAAGTGGACCGAAGCCAAATGTTTGCAAAGATTGATGTAATATGACACAATAAACCATGTGGAGAAGTTTGAGACCAACGAAGAGAGATTTGGTCCAAGAATCATCCAACTTCACCAAGTTCGTCCATTTTGGTCTTTCTTCGTTTCGACTAGCTTCAAAGTGGACCGAAGCCAAATGTCTTGCAAAGATTGATGTAATATGACACAATAAACCATGTGGAGAAGTTTGAGACCAACGAAGAGAGATTTGGTCCAAGAATCATCCAACTTCACCAAGTTCGTCCATTTTGGTCTTTCTTCGTTTCGACTAGCTTCAAAGTGGACCGAAGCCAAATGTCTTGCAAAGATTGATGTAATATGACACAATAAACCATGTGGAGAAGTTTGAGACCAACGAAGAGAGATTTGGTCCAAGAATCATCCAACTTCACCAAGTTCGTCCATTTTGGTCTTTCTTCGTTTCGACTAGCTTCAAAGTGGACCGAAGCCAAATGTTTGCAAAGATTGATGTAATATGACACAATAAACCATGTGGAGAAGTTTGAGACCAACGAAGAGAGATTTGGTCCAAGAATCATCCAACTTCACCAAGTTCGTCCATTTTGGTCTTTCTTCGTTTCGACTAGCTTCAAAGTGGACCGAAGCCAAATGTCTTGCATAGATTGATGTAATATGACACAATAAACCATGTGGAGAAGTTTGAGACCAACAAAGAGAGATTTGGTCCAAGAATCATCCAACTTCACCAAGTTCGTCCATTTTGGTCTTTCTTCGTTTCGACTAGCTTTAAAGTGGACCGAAGCCAAATGTTTGCAAAGATTGATGTAATATGACACAATAAACCATGTGGAGAAGTTTGAGACCAACGAAGAGAGATTTGGTCCAAGAATCATCCAACTTCACCAAGTTCGTCCATTTTGGTCTTTCTTCGTTTCGACTAGCTTCAAAGTGGACCGAAGCCAAATGTCTTGCAAAGATTGATGTAATATGACACAATAAACCATGTGGAGAAGTTTGAGACCAACGAAGAGAGATTTGGTCCAAGAATCATCCAACTTCACCAAGTTCGTCCATTTTGGTCTTTCTTCGTTTCGACTAGCTTCAAAGTGGACCGAAGCCAAATGTTTGCAAAGATTGATGTAATATGACACAATAAACCATGTGGAGAAGTTTGAGACCAACGAAGAGAGATTTGGTCCAAGAATCATCCAACTTCACCAAGTTCGTCCATTTTGGTCTTTCTTCGTTTCGACTAGCTTCAAAGTGGACCGAAGCCAAATGTCTTGCAAAGATTGATGTAATATGACACAATAAACCATGTGGAGAAGTTTGAGACCAACGAAGAGAGATTTGGTCCAAGAATCATCCAACTTCACCAAGTTCGTCCATTTTGGTCTTTCTTCGTTTCGACTAGCTTCAAAGTGGACCGAAGCCAAATGTCTTGCAAAGATTGATGTAATATGACACAATAAACCATGTGGAGAAGTTTGAGACCAACGAAGAGAGATTTGGTCCAAGAATCATCCAACTTCACCAAGTTCGTCCATTTTGGTCTTTCTTCGTTTCGACTAGCTTCAAAGTGGACCGAAGCCAAATGTTTGCAAAGATTGATGTAATATGACACAATAAACCATGTGGAGAAGTTTGAGACCAACGAAGAGAGATTTGGTCCAAGAATCATCCAACTTCACCAAGTTCGTCCATTTTGGTCTTTCTTCGTTTCGACTAGCTTCAAAGTGGACCGAAGCCAAATGTCTTGCAAAGATTGATGTAATATGACAAAATAAACCATGTGGAGAAGTTTGAGACCAACGAAGAGAGATTTGGTCCAAGAATCATCCAACTTCACCAAGTTCGTCCATTTTGGTCTTTCTTCGTTTCGACTAGCTTCAAAGTGGACCGAAGCCAAATGTTTGCAAAGATTGATGTAATATGACACAATAAACCATGTGGAGAAGTTTGAGACCAACGAAGAGAGATTTGGTCCAAGAATCATCCAACTTCACCAAGTTCGTCCATTTTGGTCTTTCTTCGTTTCGACTAGCTTCAAAGTGGACCGAAGCCAAATGTCTTGCAAAGATTGATGTAATATGACACAATAAACCATGTGGAGAAGTTTGAGACCAACGAAGAGAGATTTGGTCCAAGAATCATCCAACTTCACCAAGTTCGTCCATTTTGGTCTTTCTTCGTTTCGACTAGCTTCAAAGTGGACCGAAGCCAAATGTCTTGCAAAGATTGATGTAATATGACACAATAAACCATGTGGAGAAGTTTGAGACCAACGAAGAGAGATTTGGTCCAAGAATCATCCAACTTCACCAAGTTCGTCCATTTTGGTCTTTCTTCGTTTCGACTAGCTTCAAAGTGGACCGAAGCCAAATGTTTGCAAAGATTGATGTAATATGACACAATAAACCATGTGGAGAAGTTTGAGACCAACGAAGAGAGATTTGGTCCAAGAATCATCCAACTTCACCAAGTTCGTCCATTTTGGTCTTTCTTCGTTTCGACTAGCTTCAAAGTGGACCGAAGCCAAATGTCTTGCAAAGATTGATGTAATATGACACAATAAACCATGTGGAGAAGTTTGAGACCAACGAAGAGAGATTTGGTCCAAGAATCATCCAACTTCACCAAGTTCGTCCATTTTGGTCTTTCTTCGTTTCGACTAGCTTCAAAGTGGACCGAAGCCAAATGTTTGCAAAGATTGATGTAATATGACACAATAAACCATGTGGAGAAGTTTGAGACCAACGAAGAGAGATTTGGTCCAAGAATCATCCAACTTCACCAAGTTCGTCCATTTTGGTCTTTCTTCGTTTCGACTAGCTTCAAAGTGGACCGAAGCCAAATGTCTTGCAAAGATTGATGTAATATGACACAATAAACCATGTGGAGAAGTTTGAGACCAACGAAGAGAGATTTGGTCCAAGAATCATCCAACTTCACCAAGTTCGTCCATTTTGGTCTTTCTTCGTTTCGACTAGCTTCAAAGTGGACCGAAGCCAAATGTCTTGCAAAGATTGATGTAATATGACACAATAAACCATGTGGAGAAGTTTGAGACCAACGAAGAGAGATTTGGTCCAAGAATCATCCAACTTCACCAAGTTCGTCCATTTTGGTCTTTCTTCGTTTCACTTGCTTCAAAGTGGACCGAAGCCAAATGTCTTGCAAAGATTGATGTAATATGACACAATAAACCATGTGGAGAAGTTTGAGACCAACGAAGAGAGATTTGGTCCAAGAATCATCCAACTTCACCAAGTTCGTCCATTTTGGTCTTTCTTCGTTTCGACTAGCTTCAAAGTGGACCGAAGCCAAATGTCTTGCAAAGATTGATGTAATATGACACAATAAACCATGTGGAGAAGTTTGAGACCAACGAAGAGAGATTTGGTCCAAGAATCATCCAACTTCACCAAGTTCGTCCATTTTGGTCTTTCTTCGTTTCGACTAGCTTCAAAGTAGGACCGAAGCCAAATGTCTTGCAAAGATTGATGTAATATGACACAATAAACCATGTGGAGAAGTTTGAGACCAACGAAGAGAGATTTGGTCCAAGAATCATCCAACTTCACCAAGTTCGTCCATTTTGGTCTTTCTTCGTTTCACTTGCTTCAAAGTGGACCGAAGCCAAATGTCTTGCAAAGATTGATGTAATATGACACAATAAACCATGTGGAGAAGTTTGAGACCAACGAAGAGAGATTTGGTCCAAGAATCATCCAACTTCACCAAGTTCGTCCATTTTGGTCTTTCTTCGTTTTCGACTAGCTTCAAAGTGGACCGAAGCCAAATGTCTTGCAAAGATTGATGTAATATGACACAATAAACCATGTGGAGAAGTTTGAGACCAACGAAGAGAGATTTGGTCCAAGAATCATCCAACTTCACCAAGTTCGTCCATTTTGGTCTTTCTTCGTTTCGACTAGCTTCAAAGTGGACCGAAGCCAAATGTCTTGCAAAGATTGATGTAATATGACACAATAAACCATGTGGAGAAGTTTGAGACCAACGAAGAGAGATTTGGTCCAAGAATCATCCAACTTCACCAAGTTCGTCCATTTTGGTCTTTCTTCGTTTTCACTTGCTTCAAAGTGGACCGAAGCCAAATGTCTTGCAAAGATTGATGTAATATGACACAATAAACCATGTGGAGAAGTTTGAGACCAACGAAGAGAGATTTGGTCCAAGAATCATCCAACTTCACCAAGTTCGTCCATTTTGGTCTTTCTTCGTTTTCACTTGCTTCAAAGTGGACCGAAGCCAAATGTCTTGCAAAGATTGATGTAATATGACACAATAAACCATGTGGAGAAGTTTGAGACCAACGAAGAGAGATTTGGTCCAAGAATCATCCAACTTCACCAAGTTCGTCCATTTTGGTCTTTCTTCGTTTTCACTTGCTTCAAAGTGGACCGAAGCCAAATGTCTTGCAAAGATTGATGTAATATGACACAATAAACCATGTGGAGAAGTTTGAGACCAACGAAGAGAGATTTGGTCCAAGAATCATCCAACTTCACCAAGTTCGTCCATTTTGGTCTTTCTTCGTTTCGACTAGCTTCAAAGTGGACCGAAGCCAAATGTCTTGCAAAGATTGATGTAATATGACACAATAAACCATGTGGAGAAGTTTGAGACCAACGAAGAGAGATTTGGTCCAAGAATCATCCAACTTCACCAAGTTCGTCCATTTTGGTCTTTCTTCGTTTTCACTTGCTTCAAAGAGGACCGAAGCCAAATGTCTTGCAAAGATTGATGTAATATGACACAATAAACCATGTGGAGAAGTTTGAGACCAACGAAGAGAGATTTGGTCCAAGAATCATCCAACTTCACCAAGTTCGTCCATTTTGGTCTTTCTTCGTTTCGACTAGCTTCAAAGTGGACCGAAGCCAAATGTCTTGCAAAGATTGATGTAATATGACACAATAAACCATGTGGAGAAGTTTGAGACCAACGAAGAGAGATTTGGTCCAAGAATCATCCAACTTCACCAAGTTCGTCCATTTTGGTCTTTCTTCGTTTTCGACTTGCTTCAAAGAGGACCGAAGCCAAATGTCTTGCAAAGATTGATGTAATATGACACAATAAACCATGTGGAGAAGTTTGAGACCAACGAAGAGAGATTTGGTCCAAGAATCATCCAACTTCACCAAGTTCGTCCATTTTGGTCTTTCTTCGTTTCGACTAGCTTCAAAGAGGACCGAAGCCAAATGTCTTGCAAAGATTGATGTAATATGACACAATAAACCATGTGGAGAAGTTTGAGACCAACGAAGAGAGATTTGGTCCAAGAATCATCCAACTTCACCAAGTTCGTCCATTTTGGTCTTTCTTCGTTTTCACTTGCTTCAAAGAGGACCGAAGCCAAATGTCTTGCAAAGATTGATGTAATATGACACAATAAACCATGTGGAGAAGTTTGAGACCAACGAAGAGAGATTTGGTCCAAGAATCATCCAACTTCACCAAGTTCGTCCATTTTGGTCTTTCTTCGTTTCGACTAGCTTCAAAGAGGACCGAAGCCAAATGTCTTGCAAAGATTGATGTAATATGACACAATAAACCATGTGGAGAAGTTTGAGACCAACGAAGAGAGATTTGGTCCAAGAATCATCCAACTTCACCAAGTTCGTCCATTTTGGTCTTTCTTCGTTTCGACTAGCTTCAAAGAGGACCGAAGCCAAATGTCTTGCAAAGATTGATGTAATATGACACAATAAACCATGTGGAGAAGTTTGAGACCAACGAAGAGAGATTTGGTCCAAGAATCATCCAACTTCACCAAGTTCGTCCATTTTGGTCTTTCTTCGTTTCGACTAGCTTCAAAGTGGACCGAAGCCAAATGTCTTGCAAAGATTGATGTAATATGACACAATAAACCATGTGGAGAAGTTTGAGACCAACGAAGAGAGATTTGGTCCAAGAATCATCCAACTTCACCAAGTTCGTCCATTTTGGTCTTTCTTCGTTTTCACTTGCTTCAAAGTGGACCGAAGCCAAATGTCTTGCAAAGATTGATGTAATATGACACAATAAACCATGTGGAGAAGTTTGAGACCAACGAAGAGAGATTTGGTCCAAGAATCATCCAACTTCACCAAGTTCGTCCATTTTGGTCTTTCTTCGTTTCGACTAGCTTCAAAGTGGACCGAAGCCAAATGACTTGCAAAGATTGATGTAATATGACACAATAAACCATGTGGAGAAGTTTGAGACCAACGAAGAGAGATTTGGTCCAAGAATCATCCAACTTCACCAAGTCGTCCATTTTGGTCTTTCTTCGTTTTCACTTGCTTCAAAGTGGACCGAAGCCAAATGTCTTGCAAAGATTGATGTAATATGACACAATAAACCATGTGGAGAAGTTTGAGACCAACGAAGAGAGATTTGGTCCAAGAATCATCCAACTTCACCAAGTTCGTCCATTTTGGTCTTTCTTCGTTTCGACTAGCTTCAAAGTGGACCGAAGCCAAATGTCTTGCAAAGATTGATGTAATATGACACAATAAACCATGTGGAGAAGTTTGAGACCAACGAAGAGAGATTTGGTCCAAGAATCATCCAACTTCACCAAGTTCGTCCATTTTGGTCTTTCTTCGTTTTCACTTGCTTCAAAGAGGACCGAAGCCAAATGTCTTGCAAAGATTGATGTAATATGACACAATAAACCATGTGGAGAAGTTTGAGACCAACGAAGAGAGATTTGGTCCAAGAATCATCCAACTTCACCAAGTTCGTCCATTTTGGTCTTTCTTCGTTTCGACTAGCTTCAAAGTGGACCGAAGCCAAATGTCTTGCAAAGATTGATGTAATATGACACAATAAACCATGTGGAGAAGTTTGAGACCAACGAAGAGAGATTTGGTCCAAGAATCATCCAACTTCACCAAGTTCGTCCATTTTGGTCTTTCTTCGTTTCGACTAGCTTCAAAGTGGACCGAAGCCAAATGTCTTGCAAAGATTGATGTAATATGACACAATAAACCATGTGGAGAAGTTTGAGACCAACGAAGAGAGATTTGGTCCAAGAATCATCCAACTTCACCAAGTTCGTCCATTTTGGTCTTTCTTCGTTTCGACTAGCTTCAAAGTGGACCGAAGCCAAATGTCTTGCAAAGATTGATGTAATATGACACAATAAACCATGTGGAGAAGTTTGAGACCAACGAAGAGAGATTTGGTCCAAGAATCATCCAACTTCACCAAGTTCGTCCATTTTGGTCTTTCTTCGTTTTCACTAGCTTCAAAGTGGACCGAAGCCAAATGTCTTGCAAAGATTGATGTAATATGACACAATAAACCATGTGGAGAAGTTTGAGACCAACGAAGAGAGATTTGGTCCAAGAATCATCCAACTTCACCAAGTTCGTCCATTTTGGTCTTTCTTCGTTTCGACTAGCTTCAAAGTGGACCGAAGCCAAATGTCTTGCAAAGATTGATGTAATATGACACAATAAACCATGTGGAGAAGTTTGAGACCAACGAAGAGAGATTTGGTCCAAGAATCATCCAACTTCACCAAGTTCGTCCATTTTGGTCTTTCTTCGTTTTCACTTGCTTCAAAGTGGACCGAAGCCAAATGTCTTGCAAAGATTGATGTAATATGACACAATAAACCATGTGGAGAAGTTTGAGACCAACGAAGAGAGATTTGGTCCAAGAATCATCCAACTTCACCAAGTTCGTCCATTTTGGTCTTTCTTCGTTTTCACTAGCTTCAAAGTGGACCGAAGCCAAATGTCTTGCAAAGATTGATGTAATATGACACAATAAACCATGTGGAGAAGTTTGAGACCAACGAAGAGAGATTTGGTCCAAGAATCATCCAACTTCACCAAGTTCGTCCATTTTGGTCTTTCTTCGTTTCGACTAGCTTCAAAGTGGACCGAAGCCAAATGTCTTGCAAAGATTGATGTAATATGACACAATAAACCATGTGGAGAAGTTTGAGACCAACGAAGAGAGATTTGGTCCAAGAATCATCCAACTTCACCAAGTTCGTCCATTTTGGTCTTTCTTCGTTTTCACTTGCTTCAAAGTGGACCGAAGCCAAATGTCTTGCAAAGATTGATGTAATATGACACAATAAACCATGTGGAGAAGTTTGAGACCAACGAAGAGAGATTTGGTCCAAGAATCATCCAACTTCACCAAGTTCGTCCATTTTGGTCTTTCTTCGTTTCGACTAGCTTCAAAGAGGACCGAAGCCAAATGTCTTGCAAAGATTGATGTAATATGACACAATAAACCATGTGGAGAAGTTTGAGACCAACGAAGAGAGATTTGGTCCAAGAATCATCCAACTTCACCAAGTTCGTCCATTTTGGTCTTTCTTCGTTTTCACTTGCTTCAAAGTGGACCGAAGCCAAATGTCTTGCAAAGATTGATGTAATATGACACAATAAACCATGTGGAGAAGTTTGAGACCAACGAAGAGAGATTTGGTCCAAGAATCATCCAACTTCACCAAGTTCGTCCATTTTGGTCTTTCTTCGTTTCGACTAGCTTCAAAGTGGACCGAAGCCAAATGTCTTGCAAAGATTGATGTAATATGACACAATAAACCATGTGGAGAAGTTTGAGACCAACGAAGAGAGATTTGGTCCAAGAATCATCCAACTTCACCAAGTTCGTCCATTTTGGTCTTTCTTCGTTTCGACTAGCTTCAAAGTGGACCGAAGCCAAATGTCTTGCAAAGATTGATGTAATATGACACAATAAACCATGTGGAGAAGTTTGAGACCAACGAAGAGAGATTTGGTCCAAGAATCATCCAACTTCACCAAGTTCGTCCATTTTGGTCTTTCTTCGTTTTCACTTGCTTCAAAGTGGACCGAAGCCAAATGTCTTGCAAAGATTGATGTAATATGACACAATAAACCATGTGGAGAAGTTTGAGACCAACGAAGAGAGATTTGGTCCAAGAATCATCCAACTTCACCAAGTTCGTCCATTTTGGTCTTTCTTCGTTTCGACTAGCTTCAAAGTGGACCGAAGCCAAATGTCTTGCAAAGATTGATGTAATATGACACAATAAACCATGTGGAGAAGTTTGAGACCAACGAAGAGAGATTTGGTCCAAGAATCATCCAACTTCACCAAGTTCGTCCATTTTGGTCTTTCTTCGTTTTCACTTGCTTCAAAGAGGACCGAAGCCAAATGTCTTGCAAAGATTGATGTAATATGACACAATAAACCATGTGGAGAAGTTTGAGACCAACGAAGAGAGATTTGGTCCAAGAATCATCCAACTTCACCAAGTTCGTCCATTTTGGTCTTTCTTCGTTTCGACTAGCTTCAAAGAGGACCGAAGCCAAATGTCTTGCAAAGATTGATGTAATATGACACAATAAACCATGTGGAGAAGTTTGAGACCAACGAAGAGAGATTTGGTCCAAGAATCATCCAACTTCACCAAGTTCGTCCATTTTGGTCTTTCTTCGTTTTCACTTGCTTCAAAGAGGACCGAAGCCAAATGTCTTGCAAAGATTGATGTAATATGACACAATAAACCATGTGGAGAAGTTTGAGACCAACGAAGAGAGATTTGGTCCAAGAATCATCCAACTTCACCAAGTTCGTCCATTTTGGTCTTTCTTCGTTTCGACTAGCTTCAAAGTTGACCGAAGCCAAATGTCTTGCAAAGATTGATGTAATATGACACAATAAACCATGTGGAGAAGTTTGAGACCAACGAAGAGAGATTTGGTCCAAGAATCATCCAACTTCACCAAGTTCGTCCATTTTGGTCTTTCTTCGTTTCGACTAGCTTCAAAGTGGACCGAAGCCAAATGTCTTGCAAAGATTGATGTAATATGACACAATAAACCATGTGGAGAAGTTTGAGACCAACGAAGAGAGATTTGGTCCAAGAATCATCCAACTTCACCAAGTTCGTCCATTTTGGTCTTTCTTCGTTTTCACTTGCTTCAAAGTGGACCGAAGCCAAATGTCTTGCAAAGATTGATGTAATATGACACAATAAACCATGTGGAGAAGTTTGAGACCAACGAAGAGAGATTTGGTCCAAGAATCATCCAACTTCACCAAGTTCGTCCATTTTGGTCTTTCTTCGTTTCGACTAGCTTCAAAGTGGACCGAAGCCAAATGTCTTGCAAAGATTGATGTAATATGACACAATAAACCATGTGGAGAAGTTTGAGACCAACGAAGAGAGATTTGGTCCAAGAATCATCCAACTTCACCAAGTTCGTCCATTTTGGTCTTTCTTCGTTTTCACTTGCTTCAAAGAAGACCGAAGCCAAATGTCTTGCAAAGATTGATGTAATATGACACAATAAACCATGTGGAGAAGTTTGAGACCAACGAAGAGAGATTTGGTCCAAGAATCATCCAACTTCACCAAGTTCGTCCATTTTGGTCTTTCTTCGTTTCGACTAGCTTCAAAGAGGACCGAAGCCAAATGTCTTGCAAAGATTGATGTAATATGACACAATAAACCATGTGGAGAAGTTTGAGACCAACGAAGAGAGATTTGGTCCAAGAATCATCCAACTTCACCAAGTTCGTCCATTTTGGTCTTTCTTCGTTTCGACTAGCTTCAAAGTGGACCGAAGCCAAATGTCTTGCAAAGATTGATGTAATATGACACAATAAACCATGTGGAGAAGTTTGAGACCAACGAAGAGAGATTTGGTCCAAGAATCATCCAACTTCACCAAGTTCGTCCATTTTGGTCTTTCTTCGTTTCGACTAGCTTCAAAGTGGACCGAAGCCAAATGTCTTGCAAAGATTGATGTAATATGACACAATAAACCATGTGGAGAAGTTTGAGACCAACGAAGAGAGATTTGGTCCAAGAATCATCCAACTTCACCAAGTTCGTCCATTTTGGTCTTTCTTCGTTTCGACTAGCTTCAAAGTGGACCGAAGCCAAATGTCTTGCATAGATTGATGTAATATGACACAATAAACCATGTGGAGAAGTTTGAGACCAACGAAGAGAGATTTGGTCCAAGAATCATCCAACTTCACCAAGTTCGTCCATTTTGGTCTTTCTTCGTTTCGACTAGCTTCAAAGTGGACCGAAGCCAAATGTCTTGCAAAGATTGATGTAATATGACACAATAAACCATGTGGAGAAGTTTGAGACCAACGAAGAGAGATTTGGTCCAAGAATCATCCAACTTCACCAAGTTCGTCCATTTTGGTCTTTCTTCGTTTTCACTTGCTTCAAAGAAGACCGAAGCCAAATGTCTTGCAAAGATTGATGTAATATGACACAATAAACCATGTGGAGAAGTTTGAGACCAACGAAGAGAGATTTGGTCCAAGAATCATCCAACTTCACCAAGTTCGTCCATTTTGGTCTTTCTTCGTTTCGACTAGCTTCAAAGTGGACCGAAGCCAAATGTCTTGCAAAGATTGATGTAATATGACACAATAAACCATGTGGAGAAGTTTGAGACCAACGAAGAGAGATTTGGTCCAAGAATCATCCAACTTCACCAAGTTCGTCCATTTTGGTCTTTCTTCGTTTCGACTAGCTTCAAAGTGGACCGAAGCCAAATGTCTTGCAAGATTGATGTAATATGACACAATAAACCATGTGGAGAAGTTTGAGACCAACGAAGAGAGATTTGGTCCAAGAATCATCCAACTTCACCAAGTTCGTCCATTTTGGTCTTTCTTCGTTTTCACTTGCTTCAAAGAAGACCGAAGCCAAATGTCTTGCAAAGATTGATGTAATATGACACAATAAACCATGTGGAGAAGTTTGAGACCAACGAAGAGAGATTTGGTCCAAGAATCATCCAACTTCACCAAGTTCGTCCATTTTGGTCTTTCTTCGTTTCGACTAGCTTCAAAGTGGACCGAAGCCAAATGTCTTGCAAAGATTGATGTAATATGACACAATAAACCATGTGGAGAAGTTTGAGACCAACGAAGAGAGATTTGGTCCAAGAATCATCCAACTTCACCAAGTTCGTCCATTTTGGTCTTTCTTCGTTTTCACTTGCTTCAAAGAAGACCGAAGCCAAATGTCTTGCAAAGATTGATGTAATATGACACAATAAACCATGTGGAGAAGTTTGAGACCAACGAAGAGAGATTTGGTCCAAGAATCATCCAACTTCACCAAGTTCGTCCATTTTGGTCTTTCTTCGTTTCACTTGCTTCAAAGAGGACCGAAGCCAAATGTCTTGCAAAGATTGATGTAATATGACACAATAAACCATGTGGAGAAGTTTGAGACCAACGAAGAGAGATTTGGTCCAAGAATCATCCAACTTCACCAAGTTCGTCCATTTTGGTCTTTCTTCGTTTTCACTTGCTTCAAAGAAGACCGAAGCCAAATGTCTTGCAAAGATTGATGTAATATGACACAATAAACCATGTGGAGAAGTTTGAGACCAACGAAGAGAGATTTGGTCCAAGAATCATCCAACTTCACCAAGTTCGTCCATTTTGGTCTTTCTTCATTTTCACTTGCTTCAAAGAGGACCGAAGCCAAATGTCTTGCAAAGATTGATGTAATATGACACAATAAACCATGTGGAGAAGTTTGAGACCAACGAAGAGAGATTTGGTCCAAGAATCATCCAACTTCACCAAGTTCGTCCATTTTGGTCTTTCTTCGTTTCGACTAGCTTCAAAGTGGACCGAAGCCAAATGTCTTGCAAAGATTGATGTAATATGACACAATAAACCATGTGGAGAAGTTTGAGACCAACGAAGAGAGATTTGGTCCAAGAATCATCCAACTTCACCAAGTTCGTCCATTTTGGTCTTTCTTCGTTTCGACTAGCTTCAAAGTGGACCGAAGCCAAATGTCTTGCAAAGATTGATGTAATATGACACAATAAACCATGTGGAGAAGTTTGAGACCAACGAAGAGAGATTTGGTCCAAGAATCATCCAACTTCACCAAGTTCGTCCATTTTGGTCTTTCTTCGTTTCGACTAGCTTCAAAGTGGACCGAAGCCAAATGTCTTGCAAAGATTGATGTAATATGACACAATAAACCATGTGGAGAAGTTTGAGACCAACGAAGAGAGATTTGGTCCAAAATCATCCAACTTCACCAAGTTCGTCCATTTTGGTCTTTCTTCGTTTCGACTAGCTTCAAAGTGGACCGAAGCCAAATGTCTTGCAAAGATTGATGTAATATGACACAATAAACCATGTGGAGAAGTTTGAGACCAACGAAGAGAGATTTGGTCCAAGAATCATCCAACTTCACCAAGTTCGTCCATTTTGGTCTTTCTTCGTTTCGACTAGCTTCAAAGTTGACCGAAGCCAAATGTCTTGCAAAGATTGATGTAATATGACACAATAAACCATGTGGAGAAGTTTGAGACCAACGAAGAGAGATTTGGTCCAAGAATCATCCAACTTCACCAAGTTCGTCCATTTTGGTCTTTCTTCGTTTCGACTAGCTTCAAAGTGGACCGAAGCCAAATGTCTTGCAAAGATTGATGTAATATGACACAATAAACCATGTGGAGAAGTTTGAGACCAACGAAGAGAGATTTGGTCCAAGAATCATCCAACTTCACCAAGTTCGTCCATTTTGGTCTTTCTTCGTTTTCACTTGCTTCAAAGAAGACCGAAGCCAAATGTCTTGCAAAGATTGATGTAATATGACACAATAAACCATGTGGAGAAGTTTGAGACCAACGAAGAGAGATTTGGTCCAAGAATCATCCAACTTCACCAAGTTCGTCCATTTTGGTCTTTCTTCGTTTCGACTAGCTTCAAAGAGGACCGAAGCCAAATGTCTTGCAAAGATTGATGTAATATGACACAATAAACCATGTGGAGAAGTTTGAGACCAACGAAGAGAGATTTGGTCCAAGAATCATCCAACTTCACCAAGTTCGTCCATTTTGGTCTTTCTTCGTTTCGACTAGCTTCAAAGTGGACCGAAGCCAAATGTCTTGCAAAGATTGATGTAATATGACACAATAAACCATGTGGAGAAGTTTGAGACCAACGAAGAGAGATTTGGTCCAGAATCATCCAACTTCACCAAGTTCGTCCATTTTGGTCTTTCTTCGTTTCGACTAGCTTCAAAGTGGACCGAAGCCAAATGTCTTGCAAAGATTGATGTAATATGACACAATAAACCATGTGGAGAAGTTTGAGACCAACGAAGAGAGATTTGGTCCAAGAATCATCCAACTTCACCAAGTTCGTCCATTTTGGTCTTTCTTCGTTTTGACTAGCTTCAAAGTGGACCGAAGCCAAATGTCTTGCAAAGATTGATGTAATATGACACAATAAACCATGTGGAGAAGTTTGAGACCAACGAAGAGAGATTTGGTCCAAGAATCATCCAACTTCACCAAGTTCGTCCATTTTGGTCTTTCTTCGTTTCGACTTGCTTCAAAGAAGACCGAAGCCAAATGTCTTGCAAAGATTGATGTAATATGACACAATAAACCATGTGGAGAAGTTTGAGACCAACGAAGAGAGATTTGGTCCAAGAATCATCCAACTTCACCAAGTTCGTCCATTTTGGTCTTTCTTCATTTTCACTTGCTTCAAAGAAGACCGAAGCCAAATGTCTTGCAAAGATTGATGTAATATGACACAATAAACCATGTGGAGAAGTTTGAGACCAACGAAGAGAGATTTGGTCCAAGAATCATCCAACTTCACCAAGTTCGTCCATTTTGGTCTTTCTTCGTTTTCACTTGCTTCAAAGAGGACCGAAGCCAAATGTCTTGCAAAGATTGATGTAATATGACACAATAAACCATGTGGAGAAGTTTGAGACCAACGAAGAGAGATTTGGTCCAAGAATCATCCAACTTCACCAAGTTCGTCCATTTTGGTCTTTCTTCGTTTTCACTTGCTTCAAAGAGGACCGAAGCCAAATGTCTTGCAAAGATTGATGTAATATGACACAATAAACCATGTGGAGAAGTTTGAGACCAACGAAGAGAGATTTGGTCCAAGAATCATCCAACTTCACCAAGTTCGTCCATTTTGGTCTTTCTTCGTTTTCACTTGCTTCAAAGAGGACCGAAGCCAAATGTCTTGCAAAGATTGATGTAATATGACACAATAAACCATGTGGAGAAGTTTGAGACCAACGAAGAGAGATTTGGTCCAAGAATCATCCAACTTCACCAAGTTCGTCCATTTTGGTCTTTCTTCGTTTCGACTAGCTTCAAAGTGGACCGAAGCCAAATGTTTGCAAAGATTGATGTAATATGACACAATAAACCATGTGGAGAAGTTTGAGACCAACGAAGAGAGATTTGGTCCAGAATCATCCAACTTCACCAAGTTCGTCCATTTTGGTCTTTCTTCGTTTCGACTAGCTTCAAAGTGGACCGAAGCCAAATGTCTTGCAAAGATTGATGTAATATGACACAATAAACCATGTGGAGAAGTTTGAGACCAACGAAGAGAGATTTGGTCCAAGAATCATCCAACTTCACCAAGTTCGTCCATTTTGGTCTTTCTTCGTTTCGACTAGCTTCAAAGTGGACCGAAGCCAAATGTCTTGCATAGATTGATGTAATATGACACAATAAACCATGTGGAGAAGTTTGAGACCAACGAAGAGAGATTTGGTCCAAGAATCATCCAACTTCACCAAGTTCGTCCATTTTGGTCTTTCTTCGTTTCGACTTGCTTCAAAGAAGACCGAAGCCAAATGTCTTGCAAAGATTGATGTAATATGACACAATAAACCATGTGGAGAAGTTTGAGACCAACGAAGAGAGATTTGGTCCAAGAATCATCCAACTTCACCAAGTTCGTCCATTTTGGTCTTTCTTCGTTTTCACTTGCTTCAAAGAAGACCGAAGCCAAATGTCTTGCAAAGATTGATGTAATATGACACAATAAACCATGTGGAGAAGTTTGAGACCAACGAAGAGAGATTTGGTCCAAGAATCATCCAACTTCACCAAGTTCGTCCATTTTGGTCTTTCTTCGTTTTCACTTGCTTCAAAGAGGACCGAAGCCAAATGTCTTGCAAAGATTGATGTAATATGACACAATAAACCATGTGGAGAAGTTTGAGACCAACGAAGAGAGATTTGGTCCAAGAATCATCCAACTTCACCAAGTTCGTCCATTTTGGTCTTTCTTCGTTTTCACTTGCTTCAAAGAGGACCGAAGCCAAATGTCTTGCAAAGATTGATGTAATATGACACAATAAACCATGTGGAGAAGTTTGAGACCAACGAAGAGAGATTTGGTCCAAGAATCATCCAACTTCACCAAGTTCGTCCATTTTGGTCTTTCTTCGTTTCGACTAGCTTCAAAGAGGACCGAAGCCAAATGTCTTGCAAAGATTGATGTAATATGACACAATAAACCATGTGGAGAAGTTTGAGACCAACGAAGAGAGATTTGGTCCAAGAATCATCCAACTTCACCAAGTTCGTCCATTTTGGTCTTTCTTCGTTTTCACTTGCTTCAAAGAGGACCGAAGCCAAATGTCTTGCAAAGATTGATGTAATATGACACAATAAACCATGTGGAGAAGTTTGAGACCAACGAAGAGAGATTTGGTCCAAGAATCATCCAACTTCACCAAGTTCGTCCATTTTGGTCTTTCTTCGTTTCGACTAGCTTCAAAGAGGACCGAAGCCAAATGTCTTGCAAAGATTGATGTAATATGACACAATAAACCATGTGGAGAAGTTTGAGACCAACGAAGAGAGATTTGGTCCAAGAATCATCCAACTTCACCAAGTTCGTCCATTTTGGTCTTTCTTCGTTTTCACTTGCTTCAAAGAAGACCGAAGCCAAATGTCTTGCAAAGATTGATGTAATATGACACAATAAACCATGTGGAGAAGTTTGAGACCAACGAAGAGAGATTTGGTCCAAGAATCATCCAACTTCACCAAGTTCGTCCATTTTGGTCTTTCTTCGTTTTCACTTGCTTCAAAGAGGACCGAAGCCAAATGTCTTGCAAAGATTGATGTAATATGACACAATAAACCATGTGGAGAAGTTTGAGACCAACGAAGAGAGATTTGGTCCAAGAATCATCCAACTTCACCAAGTTCGTCCATTTTGGTCTTTCTTCGTTTCGACTAGCTTCAAAGAGGACCGAAGCCAAATGTCTTGCAAAGATTGATGTAATATGACACAATAAACCATGTGGAGAAGTTTGAGACCAACGAAGAGAGATTTGGTCCAAGAATCATCCAACTTCACCAAGTTCGTCCATTTTGGTCTTTCTTCGTTTCGACTAGCTTCAAAGAGGACCGAAGCCAAATGTCTTGCAAAGATTGATGTAATATGACACAATAAACCATGTGGAGAAGTTTGAGACCAACGAAGAGAGATTTGGTCCAAGAATCATCCAACTTCACCAAGTTCGTCCATTTTGGTCTTTCTTCGTTTCACTTGCTTCAAAGAGGACCGAAGCCAAATGTCTTGCAAAGATTGATGTAATATGACACAATAAACCATGTGGAGAAGTTTGAGACCAACGAAGAGAGATTTGGTCCAAGAATCATCCAACTTCACCAAGTTCGTCCATTTTGGTCTTTCTTCGTTTTCACTTGCTTCAAAGAGGACCGAAGCCAAATGTCTTGCAAAGATTGATGTAATATGACACAATAAACCATGTGGAGAAGTTTGAGACCAACGAAGAGAGATTTGGTCCAAGAATCATCCAACTTCACCAAGTTCGTCCATTTTGGTCTTTCTTCGTTTCGACTAGCTTCAAAGAGGACCGAAGCCAAATGTCTTGCAAAGATTGATGTAATATGACACAATAAACCATGTGGAGAAGTTTGAGACCAACGAAGAGAGATTTGGTCCAAGAATCATCCAACTTCACCAAGTTCGTCCATTTTGGTCTTTCTTCGTTTCGACTAGCTTCAAAGAGGACCGAAGCCAAATGTCTTGCAAAGATTGATGTAATATGACACAATAAACCATGTGGAGAAGTTTGAGACCAACGAAGAGAGATTTGGTCCAAGAATCATCCAACTTCACCAAGTTCGTCCATTTTGGTCTTTCTTCGTTTCACTTGCTTCAAAGTGGACCGAAGCCAAATGTCTTGCAAAGATTGATGTAATATGACACAATAAACCATGTGGAGAAGTTTGAGACCAACGAAGAGAGATTTGGTCCAAGAATCATCCAACTTCACCAAGTTCGTCCATTTTGGTCTTTCTTCGTTTTCACTGCTTCAAAGAAGACCGAAGCCAAATGTCTTGCAAAGATTGATGTAATATGACACAATAAACCATGTGGAGAAGTTTGAGACCAACGAAGAGAGATTTGGTCCAAGAATCATCCAACTTCACCAAGTTCGTCCATTTTGGTCTTTCTTCGTTTTCACTTGCTTCAAAGAGGACCGAAGCCAAATGTCTTGCAAAGATTGATGTAATATGACACAATAAACCATGTGGAGAAGTTTGAGACCAACGAAGAGAGATTTGGTCCAAGAATCATCCAACTTCACCAAGTTCGTCCATTTTGGTCTTTCTTCGTTTCGACTAGCTTCAAAGAGGACCGAAGCCAAATGTCTTGCAAAGATTGATGTAATATGACACAATAAACCATGTGGAGAAGTTTGAGACCAACGAAGAGAGATTTGGTCCAAGAATCATCCAACTTCACCAAGTTCGTCCATTTTGGTCTTTCTTCGTTTCACTTGCTTCAAAGAAGACCGAAGCCAAATGTCTTGCAAAGATTGATGTAATATGACACAATAAACCATGTGGAGAAGTTTGAGACCAACGAAGAGAGATTTGGTCCAAGAATCATCCAACTTCACCAAGTTCGTCCATTTTGGTCTTTCTTCGTTTTCACTTGCTTCAAAGAGGACCGAAGCCAAATGTCTTGCAAAGATTGATGTAATATGACACAATAAACCATGTGGAGAAGTTTGAGACCAACGAAGAGAGATTTGGTCCAAGAATCATCCAACTTCACCAAGTTCGTCCATTTTGGTCTTTCTTCGTTTCGACTAGCTTCAAAGAGGACCGAAGCCAAATGTCTTGCAAAGATTGATGTAATATGACACAATAAACCATGTGGAGAAGTTTGAGACCAACGAAGAGAGATTTGGTCCAAGAATCATCCAACTTCACCAAGTTCGTCCATTTTGGTCTTTCTTCGTTTCGACTAGCTTCAAAGAGGACCGAAGCCAAATGTCTTGCAAAGATTGATGTAATATGACACAATAAACCATGTGGAGAAGTTTGAGACCAACGAAGAGAGATTTGGTCCAAGAATCATCCAACTTCACCAAGTTCGTCCATTTTGGTCTTTCTTCGTTTCACTTGCTTCAAAGAAGACCGAAGCCAAATGTCTTGCAAAGATTGATGTAATATGACACAATAAACCATGTGGAGAAGTTTGAGACCAACGAAGAGAGATTTGGTCCAAGAATCATCCAACTTCACCAAGTTCGTCCATTTTGGTCTTTCTTCGTTTTCACTTGCTTCAAAGTGGACCGAAGCCAAATGTCTTGCAAAGATTGATGTAATATGACACAATAAACCATGTGGAGAAGTTTGAGACCAACGAAGAGAGATTTGGTCCAAGAATCATCCAACTTCACCAAGTTCGTCCATTTTGGTCTTTCTTCGTTTTCACTTGCTTCAAAGAGGACCGAAGCCAAATGTCTTGCAAAGATTGATGTAATATGACACAATAAACCATGTGGAGAAGTTTGAGACCAACGAAGAGAGATTTGGTCCAAGAATCATCCAACTTCACCAAGTTCGTCCATTTTGGTCTTTCTTCGTTTCGACTAGCTTCAAAGAGGACCGAAGCCAAATGTCTTGCAAAGATTGATGTAATATGACACAATAAACCATGTGGAGAAGTTTGAGACCAACGAAGAGAGATTTGGTCCAAGAATCATCCAACTTCACCAAGTTCGTCCATTTTGGTCTTTCTTCGTTTCGACTAGCTTCAAAGAGGACCGAAGCCAAATGTCTTGCAAAGATTGATGTAATATGACACAATAAACCATGTGGAGAAGTTTGAGACCAACGAAGAGAGATTTGGTCCAAGAATCATCCAACTTCACCAAGTTCGTCCATTTTGGTCTTTCTTCGTTTCGACTAGCTTCAAAGAGGACCGAAGCCAAATGTCTTGCAAAGATTGATGTAATATGACACAATAAACCATGTGGAGAAGTTTGAGACCAACGAAGAGAGATTTGGTCCAAGAATCATCCAACTTCACCAAGTTCGTCCATTTTGGTCTTTCTTCGTTTCGACTAGCTTCAAAGAGGACCGAAGCCAAATGTCTTGCAAAGATTGATGTAATATGACACAATAAACCATGTGGAGAAGTTTGAGACCAACGAAGAGAGATTTGGTCCAAGAATCATCCAACTTCACCAAGTTCGTCCATTTTGGTCTTTCTTCGTTTCGTTGCTTCAAAGAGGACCGAAGCCAAATGTCTTGCAAAGATTGATGTAATATGACACAATAAACCATGTGGAGAAGTTTGAGACCAACGAAGAGAGATTTGGTCCAAGAATCATCCAACTTCACCAAGTTCGTCCATTTTGGTCTTTCTTCGTTTTCACTTGCTTCAAAGAGGACCGAAGCCAAATGTCTTGCAAAGATTGATGTAATATGACACAATAAACCATGTGGAGAAGTTTGAGACCAACGAAGAGAGATTTGGTCCAAGAATCATCCAACTTCACCAAGTTCGTCCATTTTGGTCTTTCTTCGTTTCGACTAGCTTCAAAGAGGACCGAAGCCAAATGTCTTGCAAAGATTGATGTAATATGACACAATAAACCATGTGGAGAAGTTTGAGACCAACGAAGAGAGATTTGGTCCAAGAATCATCCAACTTCACCAAGTTCGTCCATTTTGGTCTTTCTTCGTTTTCACTTGCTTCAAAGAAGACCGAAGCCAAATGTCTTGCAAAGATTGATGTAATATGACACAATAAACCATGTGGAGAAGTTTGAGACCAACGAAGAGAGATTTGGTCCAAGAATCATCCAACTTCACCAAGTTCGTCCATTTTGGTCTTTCTTGTTTTCACTTGCTTCAAAGAAGACCGAAGCCAAATGTCTTGCAAAGATTGATGTAATATGACACAATAAACCATGTGGAGAAGTTTGAGACCAACGAAGAGAGATTTGGTCCAAGAATCATCCAACTTCACCAAGTTCGTCCATTTTGGTCTTTCTTCGTTTTCACTTGCTTCAAAGAAGACCGAAGCCAAATGTCTTGCAAAGATTGATGTAATATGACACAATAAACCATGTGGAGAAGTTTGAGACCAACGAAGAGAGATTTGGTCCAAGAATCATCCAACTTCACCAAGTTCGTCCATTTTGGTCTTTCTTGTTTTCACTTGCTTCAAAGAAGACCGAAGCCAAATGTCTTGCAAAGATTGATGTAATATGACACAATAAACCATGTGGAGAAGTTTGAGACCAACGAAGAGAGATTTGGTCCAAGAATCATCCAACTTCACCAAGTTCGTCCATTTTGGTCTTTCTTCGTTTCGACTAGCTTCAAAGAGGACCGAAGCCAAATGTCTTGCAAAGATTGATGTAATATGACACAATAAACCATGTGGAGAAGTTTGAGACCAACGAAGAGAGATTTGGTCCAAGAATCATCCAACTTCACCAAGTTCGTCCATTTTGGTCTTTCTTCGTTTTCACTTGCTTCAAAGAAGACCGAAGCCAAATGTCTTGCAAAGATTGATGTAATATGACACAATAAACCATGTGGAGAAGTTTGAGACCAACGAAGAGAGATTTGGTCCAAGAATCATCCAACTTCACCAAGTTCGTCCATTTTGGTCTTTCTTCGTTTCGACTAGCTTCAAAGAGGACCGAAGCCAAATGTCTTGCAAAGATTGATGTAATATGACACAATAAACCATGTGGAGAAGTTTGAGACCAACGAAGAGAGATTTGGTCCAAGAATCATCCAACTTCACCAAGTTCGTCCATTTTGGTCTTTCTTCGTTTCGACTAGCTTCAAAGAGGACCGAAGCCAAATGTCTTGCAAAGATTGATGTAATATGACACAATAAACCATGTGGAGAAGTTTGAGACCAACGAAGAGAGATTTGGTCCAAGAATCATCCAACTTCACCAAGTTCTTTTAGTATGTGGAGAAGTTTGAGACCAACGAAGAGAGATTTGGTCCAAGAATCATCCAACTTCACCAAGTTCGTCCATTTTGGTCTTTCTTCGTTTCGACTAGCTTCAAAGTGGACCGAAGCCAAATGTCTTGCAAAGATTGATGTAATATGACACAATAAACCATGTGGAGAAGTTTGAGACCAACGAAGAGAGATTTGGTCCAAGAATCATCCAACTTCACCAAGTTCGTCCATTTTGGTCTTTCTTCGTTTTCACTTGCTTCAAAGTGGACCGAAGCCAAATGTCTTGCAAAGATTGATGTAATATGACACAATAAACCATGTGGAGAAGTTTGAGACCAACGAAGAGAGATTTGGTCCAAGAATCATCCAACTTCACCAAGTTCGTCCATTTTGGTCTTTCTTCGTTTTCACTTGCTTCAAAGTGGACCGAAGCCAAATGTCTTGCAAAGATTGATGTAATATGACACAATAAACCATGTGGAGAAGTTTGAGACCAACGAAGAGAGATTTGGTCCAAGAATCATCCAACTTCACCAAGTTCGTCCATTTTGGTCTTTCTTCGTTTCGACTAGCTTCAAAGTGGACCGAAGCCAAATGTCTTGCAAAGATTGATGTAATATGACACAATAAACCATGTGGAGAAGTTTGAGACCAACGAAGAGAGATTTGGTCCAAGAATCATCCAACTTCACCAAGTTCGTCCATTTTGGTCTTTCTTCGTTTCGACTAGCTTCAAAGAGGACCGAAGCCAAATGTCTTGCAAAGATTGATGTAATATGACACAATAAACCATGTGGAGAAGTTTGAGACCAACGAAGAGAGATTTGGTCCAAGAATCATCCAACTTCACCAAGTTCGTCCATTTTGGTCTTTCTTCGTTTTCACTTGCTTCAAAGTGGACCGAAGCCAAATGTCTTGCAAAGATTGATGTAATATGACACAATAAACCATGTGGAGAAGTTTGAGACCAACGAAGAGAGATTTGGTCCAAGAATCATCCAACTTCACCAAGTTCGTCCATTTTGGTCTTTCTTCGTTTCGACTAGCTTCAAAGAGGACCGAAGCCAAATGTCTTGCAAAGATTGATGTAATATGACACAATAAACCATGTGGAGAAGTTTGAGACCAACGAAGAGAGATTTGGTCCAAGAATCATCCAACTTCACCAAGTTCGTCCATTTTGGTCTTTCTTCGTTTTCACTTGCTTCAAAGTGGACCGAAGCCAAATGTCTTGCAAAGATTGATGTAATATGACACAATAAACCATGTGGAGAAGTTTGAGACCAACGAAGAGAGATTTGGTCCAAGAATCATCCAACTTCACCAAGTTCGTCCATTTTGGTCTTTCTTCGTTTCGACTAGCTTCAAAGAGGACCGAAGCCAAATGTCTTGCAAAGATTGATGTAATATGACACAATAAACCATGTGGAGAAGTTTGAGACCAACGAAGAGAGATTTGGTCCAAGAATCATCCAACTTCACCAAGTTCGTCCATTTTGGTCTTTCTTCGTTTCGACTAGCTTCAAAGAGGACCGAAGCCAAATGTCTTGCAAAGATTGATGTAATATGACACAATAAACCATGTGGAGAAGTTTGAGACCAACGAAGAGAGATTTGGTCCAAGAATCATCCAACTTCACCAAGTTCGTCCATTTTGGTCTTTCTTCGTTTCGACTAGCTTCAAAGAGGACCGAAGCCAAATGTCTTGCAAAGATTGATGTAATATGACACAATAAACCATGTGGAGAAGTTTGAGACCAACGAAGAGAGATTTGGTCCAAGAATCATCCAACTTCACCAAGTTCGTCCATTTTGGTCTTTCTTCGTTTTCACTTGCTTCAAAGAAGACCGAAGCCAAATGTCTTGCAAAGATTGATGTAATATGACACAATAAACCATGTGGAGAAGTTTGAGACCAACGAAGAGAGATTTGGTCCAAGAATCATCCAAGTTCGTCCATTTTGGTCTTTCTTCGTTTTCACTTGCTTCAAAGAAGACCGAAGCCAAATGTCTTGCAAAGATTGATGTAATATGACACAATAAACCATGTGGAGAAGTTTGAGACCAACGAAGAGAGATTTGGTCCAAGAATCATCCAACTTCACCAAGTTCGTCCATTTTGGTCTTTCTTCGTTTTCACTTGCTTCAAAGAAGACCGAAGCCAAATGTCTTGCAAAGATTGATGTAATATGACACAATAAACCATGTGGAGAAGTTTGAGACCAACGAAGAGAGATTTGGTCCAAGAATCATCCAACTTCACCAAGTTCGTCCATTTTGGTCTTTCTTCGTTTTCACTTGCTTCAAAGTGGACCGAAGCCAAATGTCTTGCAAAGATTGATGTAATATGACACAATAAACCATGTGGAGAAGTTTGAGACCAACGAAGAGAGATTTGGTCCAAGAATCATCCAACTTCACCAAGTTCGTCCATTTTGGTCTTTCTTCGTTTTCACTTGCTTCAAAGAGGACCGAAGCCAAATGTCTTGCAAAGATTGATGTAATATGACACAATAAACCATGTGGAGAAGTTTGAGACCAACGAAGAGAGATTTGGTCCAAGAATCATCCAACTTCACCAAGTTCGTCCATTTTGGTCTTTCTTCGTTTCGACTAGCTTCAAAGAGGACCGAAGCCAAATGTCTTGCAAAGATTGATGTAATATGACACAATAAACCATGTGGAGAAGTTTGAGACCAACGAAGAGAGATTTGGTCCAAGAATCATCCAACTTCACCAAGTTCGTCCATTTTGGTCTTTCTTCGTTTCGACTAGCTTCAAAGAGGACCGAAGCCAAATGTCTTGCAAAGATTGATGTAATATGACACAATAAACCATGTGGAGAAGTTTGAGACCAACGAAGAGAGATTTGGTCCAAGAATCATCCAACTTCACCAAGTTCGTCCATTTTGGTCTTTCTTCGTTTCGACTAGCTTCAAAGAGGACCGAAGCCAAATGTCTTGCAAAGATTGATGTAATATGACACAATAAACCATGTGGAGAAGTTTGAGACCAACGAAGAGAGATTTGGTCCAAGAATCATCCAACTTCACCAAGTTCGTCCATTTTGGTCTTTCTTCGTTTTCACTTGCTTCAAAGTGGACCGAAGCCAAATGTCTTGCAAAGATTGATGTAATATGACACAATAAACCATGTGGAGAAGTTTGAGACCAACGAAGAGAGATTTGGTCCAAGAATCATCCAACTTCACCAAGTTCGTCCATTTTGGTCTTTCTTCGTTTCGACTAGCTTCAAAGAGGACCGAAGCCAAATGTCTTGCAAAGATTGATGTAATATGACACAATAAACCATGTGGAGAAGTTTGAGACCAACGAAGAGAGATTTGGTCCAAGAATCATCCAACTTCACCAAGTTCGTCCATTTTGGTCTTTCTTCGTTTCGACTAGCTTCAAAGAGGACCGAAGCCAAATGTCTTGCAAAGATTGATGTAATATGACACAATAAACCATGTGGAGAAGTTTGAGACCAACGAAGAGAGATTTGGTCCAAGAATCATCCAACTTCACCAAGTTCGTCCATTTTGGTCTTTCTTCGTTTCGACTAGCTTCAAAGAGGACCGAAGCCAAATGTCTTGCAAAGATTGATGTAATATGACACAATAAACCATGTGGAGAAGTTTGAGACCAACGAAGAGAGATTTGGTCCAAGAATCATCCAACTTCACCAAGTTCGTCCATTTTGGTCTTTCTTCGTTTTCACTTGCTTCAAAGAAGACCGAAGCCAAATGTCTTGCAAAGATTGATGTAATATGACACAATAAACCATGTGGAGAAGTTTGAGACCAACGAAGAGAGATTTGGTCCAAGAATCATCCAAGTTCGTCCATTTTGGTCTTTCTTCGTTTTCACTTGCTTCAAAGAAGACCGAAGCCAAATGTCTTGCAAAGATTGATGTAATATGACACAATAAACCATGTGGAGAAGTTTGAGACCAACGAAGAGAGATTTGGTCCAAGAATCATCCAACTTCACCAAGTTCGTCCATTTTGGTCTTTCTTCGTTTTCACTTGCTTCAAAGAAGACCGAAGCCAAATGTCTTGCAAAGATTGATGTAATATGACACAATAAACCATGTGGAGAAGTTTGAGACCAACGAAGAGAGATTTGGTCCAAGAATCATCCAACTTCACCAAGTTCGTCCATTTTGGTCTTTCTTCGTTTCGACTAGCTTCAAAGTGGACCGAAGCCAAATGTCTTGCAAAGATTGATGTAATATGACACAATAAACCATGTGGAGAAGTTTGAGACCAACGAAGAGAGATTTGGTCCAAGAATCATCCAACTTCACCAAGTTCGTCCATTTTGGTCTTTCTTCGTTTTCACTTGCTTCAAAGTGGACCGAAGCCAAATGTCTTGCAAAGATTGATGTAATATGACACAATAAACCATGTGGAGAAGTTTGAGACCAACGAAGAGAGATTTGGTCCAAGAATCATCCAACTTCACCAAGTTCGTCCATTTTGGTCTTTCTTCGTTTTCACTTGCTTCAAAGTGGACCGAAGCCAAATGTCTTGCAAAGATTGATGTAATATGACACAATAAACCATGTGGAGAAGTTTGAGACCAACGAAGAGAGATTTGGTCCAAGAATCATCCAACTTCACCAAGTTCGTCCATTTTGGTCTTTCTTCGTTTCGACTAGCTTCAAAGAGGACCGAAGCCAAATGTCTTGCAAAGATTGATGTAATATGACACAATAAACCATGTGGAGAAGTTTGAGACCAACGAAGAGAGATTTGGTCCAAGAATCATCCAACTTCACCAAGTTCGTCCATTTTGGTCTTTCTTCGTTTTCACTTGCTTCAAAGAGGACCGAAGCCAAATGTCTTGCAAAGATTGATGTAATATGACACAATAAACCATGTGGAGAAGTTTGAGACCAACGAAGAGAGATTTGGTCCAAGAATCATCCAACTTCACCAAGTTCGTCCATTTTGGTCTTTCTTCGTTTCGACTAGCTTCAAAGAGGACCGAAGCCAAATGTCTTGCAAAGATTGATGTAATATGACACAATAAACCATGTGGAGAAGTTTGAGACCAACGAAGAGAGATTTGGTCCAAGAATCATCCAACTTCACCAAGTTCGTCCATTTTGGTCTTTCTTCGTTTCGACTAGCTTCAAAGAGGACCGAAGCCAAATGTCTTGCAAAGATTGATGTAATATGACACAATAAACCATGTGGAGAAGTTTGAGACCAACGAAGAGAGATTTGGTCCAAGAATCATCCAACTTCACCAAGTTCGTCCATTTTGGTCTTTCTTCGTTTCGACTAGCTTCAAAGAGGACCGAAGCCAAATGTCTTGCAAAGATTGATGTAATATGACACAATAAACCATGTGGAGAAGTTTGAGACCAACGAAGAGAGATTTGGTCCAAGAATCATCCAACTTCACCAAGTTCGTCCATTTTGGTCTTTCTTCGTTTTCACTTGCTTCAAAGTGGACCGAAGCCAAATGTCTTGCAAAGATTGATGTAATATGACACAATAAACCATGTGGAGAAGTTTGAGACCAACGAAGAGAGATTTGGTCCAAGAATCATCCAACTTCACCAAGTTCGTCCATTTTGGTCTTTCTTCGTTTTCACTTGCTTCAAAGTGACCGAAGCCAAATGTCTTGCAAAGATTGATGTAATATGACACAATAAACCATGTGGAGAAGTTTGAGACCAACGAAGAGAGATTTGGTCCAAGAATCATCCAACTTCACCAAGTTCGTCCATTTTGGTCTTTCTTCGTTTCGACTAGCTTCAAAGAGGACCGAAGCCAAATGTCTTGCAAAGATTGATGTAATATGACACAATAAACCATGTGGAGAAGTTTGAGACCAACGAAGAGAGATTTGGTCCAAGAATCATCCAACTTCACCAAGTTCGTCCATTTTGGTCTTTCTTCGTTTTCACTTGCTTCAAAGAGGACCGAAGCCAAATGTCTTGCAAAGATTGATGTAATATGACACAATAAACCATGTGGAGAAGTTTGAGACCAACGAAGAGAGATTTGGTCCAAGAATCATCCAACTTCACCAAGTTCGTCCATTTTGGTCTTTCTTCGTTTCGACTAGCTTCAAAGAGGACCGAAGCCAAATGTCTTGCAAAGATTGATGTAATATGACACAATAAACCATGTGGAGAAGTTTGAGACCAACGAAGAGAGATTTGGTCCAAGAATCATCCAACTTCACCAAGTTCGTCCATTTTGGTCTTTCTTCGTTTCGACTAGCTTCAAAGAGGACCGAAGCCAAATGTCTTGCAAAGATTGATGTAATATGACACAATAAACCATGTGGAGAAGTTTGAGACCAACGAAGAGAGATTTGGTCCAAGAATCATCCAACTTCACCAAGTTCGTCCATTTTGGTCTTTCTTCGTTTCGACTAGCTTCAAAGAGGACCGAAGCCAAATGTCTTGCAAAGATTGATGTAATATGACACAATAAACCATGTGGAGAAGTTTGAGACCAACGAAGAGAGATTTGGTCCAAGAATCATCCAACTTCACCAAGTTCGTCCATTTTGGTCTTTCTTCGTTTTCACTTGCTTCAAAGAAGACCGAAGCCAAATGTCTTGCAAAGATTGATGTAATATGACACAATAAACCATGTGGAGAAGTTTGAGACCAACGAAGAGAGATTTGGTCCAAGAATCATCCAAGTTCGTCCATTTTGGTCTTTCTTCGTTTTCACTTGCTTCAAAAAGACCGAAGCCAAATGTCTTGCAAAGATTGATGTAATATGACACAATAAACCATGTGGAGAAGTTTGAGACCAACGAAGAGAGATTTGGTCCAAGAATCATCCAACTTCACCAAGTTCGTCCATTTTGGTCTTTCTTCGTTTCGACTAGCTTCAAAGTGGACCGAAGCCAAATGTCTTGCAAAGATTGATGTAATATGACACAATAAACCATGTGGAGAAGTTTGAGACCAACGAAGAGAGATTTGGTCCAAGAATCATCCAACTTCACCAAGTTCGTCCATTTTGGTCTTTCTTCGTTTTCACTTGCTTCAAAGTGGACCGAAGCCAAATGTCTTGCAAAGATTGATGTAATATGACACAATAAACCATGTGGAGAAGTTTGAGACCAACGAAGAGAGATTTGGTCCAAGAATCATCCAACTTCACCAAGTTCGTCCATTTTGGTCTTTCTTCGTTTTCACTTGCTTCAAAGTCGACCGAAGCCAAATGTCTTGCAAAGATTGATGTAATATGACACAATAAACCATGTGGAGAAGTTTGAGACCAACGAAGAGAGATTTGGTCCAAGAATCATCCAACTTCACCAAGTTCGTCCATTTTGGTCTTTCTTCGTTTCGACTAGCTTCAAAGAGGACCGAAGCCAAATGTCTTGCAAAGATTGATGTAATATGACACAATAAACCATGTGGAGAAGTTTGAGACCAACGAAGAGAGATTTGGTCCAAGAATCATCCAACTTCACCAAGTTCGTCCATTTTGGTCTTTCTTCGTTTTCACTTGCTTCAAAGAGGACCGAAGCCAAATGTCTTGCAAAGATTGATGTAATATGACACAATAAACCATGTGGAGAAGTTTGAGACCAACGAAGAGAGATTTGGTCCAAGAATCATCCAACTTCACCAAGTTCGTCCATTTTGGTCTTTCTTCGTTTCGACTAGCTTCAAAGAGGACCGAAGCCAAATGTCTTGCAAAGATTGATGTAATATGACACAATAAACCATGTGGAGAAGTTTGAGACCAACGAAGAGAGATTTGGTCCAAGAATCATCCAACTTCACCAAGTTCGTCCATTTTGGTCTTTCTTCGTTTCGACTAGCTTCAAAGAGGACCGAAGCCAAATGTCTTGCAAAGATTGATGTAATATGACACAATAAACCATGTGGAGAAGTTTGAGACCAACGAAGAGAGATTTGGTCCAAGAATCATCCAACTTCACCAAGTTCGTCCATTTTGGTCTTTCTTCGTTTCGACTAGCTTCAAAGAGGACCGAAGCCAAATGTCTTGCAAAGATTGATGTAATATGACACAATAAACCATGTGGAGAAGTTTGAGACCAACGAAGAGAGATTTGGTCCAAGAATCATCCAACTTCACCAAGTTCGTCCATTTTGGTCTTTCTTCGTTTTCACTTGCTTCAAAGAAGACCGAAGCCAAATGTCTTGCAAAGATTGATGTAATATGACACAATAAACCATGTGGAGAAGTTTGAGACCAACGAAGAGAGATTTGGTCCAAGAATCATCCAAGTTCGTCCATTTTGGTCTTTCTTCGTTTTCACTTGCTTCAAAGAAGACCGAAGCCAAATGTCTTGCAAAGATTGATGTAATATGACACAATAAACCATGTGGAGAAGTTTGAGACCAACGAAGAGAGATTTGGTCCAAGAATCATCCAACTTCACCAAGTTCGTCCATTTTGGTCTTTCTTCGTTTCGACTAGCTTCAAAGTGGACCGAAGCCAAATGTCTTGCAAAGATTGATGTAATATGACACAATAAACCATGTGGAGAAGTTTGAGACCAACGAAGAGAGATTTGGTCCAAGAATCATCCAACTTCACCAAGTTCGTCCATTTTGGTCTTTCTTCGTTTTCACTTGCTTCAAAGTGGACCGAAGCCAAATGTCTTGCAAAGATTGATGTAATATGACACAATAAACCATGTGGAGAAGTTTGAGACCAACGAAGAGAGATTTGGTCCAAGAATCATCCAACTTCACCAAGTTCGTCCATTTTGGTCTTTCTTCGTTTTCACTTGCTTCAAAGTGGACCGAAGCCAAATGTCTTGCAAAGATTGATGTAATATGACACAATAAACCATGTGGAGAAGTTTGAGACCAACGAAGAGAGATTTGGTCCAAGAATCATCCAACTTCACCAAGTTCGTCCATTTTGGTCTTTCTTCGTTTCGACTAGCTTCAAAGAGGACCGAAGCCAAATGTCTTGCAAAGATTGATGTAATATGACACAATAAACCATGTGGAGAAGTTTGAGACCAACGAAGAGAGATTTGGTCCAAGAATCATCCAACTTCACCAAGTTCGTCCATTTTGGTCTTTCTTCGTTTTCACTTGCTTCAAAGTGGACCGAAGCCAAATGTCTTGCAAAGATTGATGTAATATGACACAATAAACCATGTGGAGAAGTTTGAGACCAACGAAGAGAGATTTGGTCCAAGAATCATCCAACTTCACCAAGTTCGTCCATTTTGGTCTTTCTTCGTTTCGACTAGCTTCAAAGAGGACCGAAGCCAAATGTCTTGCAAAGATTGATGTAATATGACACAATAAACCATGTGGAGAAGTTTGAGACCAACGAAGAGAGATTTGGTCCAAGAATCATCCAACTTCACCAAGTTCGTCCATTTTGGTCTTTCTTCGTTTTCACTTGCTTCAAAGAGGACCGAAGCCAAATGTCTTGCAAAGATTGATGTAATATGACACAATAAACCATGTGGAGAAGTTTGAGACCAACGAAGAGAGATTTGGTCCAAGAATCATCCAACTTCACCAAGTTCGTCCATTTTGGTCTTTCTTCGTTTTCACTTGCTTCAAAGTGGACCGAAGCCAAATGTCTTGCAAAGATTGATGTAATATGACACAATAAACCATGTGGAGAAGTTTGAGACCAACGAAGAGAGATTTGGTCCAAGAATCATCCAACTTCACCAAGTTCGTCCATTTTGGTCTTTCTTCGTTTCGACTAGCTTCAAAGAGGACCGAAGCCAAATGTCTTGCAAAGATTGATGTAATATGACACAATAAACCATGTGGAGAAGTTTGAGACCAACGAAGAGAGATTTGGTCCAAGAATCATCCAACTTCACCAAGTTCGTCCATTTTGGTCTTTCTTCGTTTTCACTTGCTTCAAAGAGGACCGAAGCCAAATGTCTTGCAAAGATTGATGTAATATGACACAATAAACCATGTGGAGAAGTTTGAGACCAACGAAGAGAGATTTGGTCCAAGAATCATCCAACTTCACCAAGTTCGTCCATTTTGGTCTTTCTTCGTTTCGACTAGCTTCAAAGAGGACCGAAGCCAAATGTCTTGCAAAGATTGATGTAATATGACACAATAAACCATGTGGAGAAGTTTGAGACCAACGAAGAGAGATTTGGTCCAAGAATCATCCAACTTCACCAAGTTCGTCCATTTTGGTCTTTCTTCGTTTCGACTAGCTTCAAAGAGGACCGAAGCCAAATGTCTTGCAAAGATTGATGTAATATGACACAATAAACCATGTGGAGAAGTTTGAGACCAACGAAGAGAGATTTGGTCCAAGAATCATCCAACTTCACCAAGTTCGTCCATTTTGGTCTTTCTTCGTTTTCACTTGCTTCAAAGAAGACCGAAGCCAAATGTCTTGCAAAGATTGATGTAATATGACACAATAAACCATGTGGAGAAGTTTGAGACCAACGAAGAGAGATTTGGTCCAAGAATCATCCAACTTCACCAAGTTCGTCCATTTTGGTCTTTCTTCGTTTCGACTAGCTTCAAAGAGGACCGAAGCCAAATGTCTTGCAAAGATTGATGTAATATGACACAATAAACCATGTGGAGAAGTTTGAGACCAACGAAGAGAGATTTGGTCCAAGAATCATCCAACTTCACCAAGTTCGTCCATTTTGGTCTTTCTTCGTTTCGACTAGCTTCAAAGAGGACCGAAGCCAAATGTCTTGCAAAGATTGATGTAATATGACACAATAAACCATGTGGAGAAGTTTGAGACCAACGAAGAGAGATTTGGTCCAAGAATCATCCAACTTCACCAAGTTCGTCCATTTTGGTCTTTCTTCGTTTTCACTTGCTTCAAAGAGGACCGAAGCCAAATGTCTTGCAAAGATTGATGTAATATGACACAATAAACCATGTGGAGAAGTTTGAGACCAACGAAGAGAGATTTGGTCCAAGAATCATCCAACTTCACCAAGTTCGTCCATTTTGGTCTTTCTTCGTTTTCACTTGCTTCAAAGTGGACCGAAGCCAAATGTCTTGCAAAGATTGATGTAATATGACACAATAAACCATGTGGAGAAGTTTGAGACCAACGAAGAGAGATTTGGTCCAAGAATCATCCAACTTCACCAAGTTCGTCCATTTTGGTCTTTCTTCGTTTCGACTAGCTTCAAAGAGGACCGAAGCCAAATGTCTTGCAAAGATTGATGTAATATGACACAATAAACCATGTGGAGAAGTTTGAGACCAACGAAGAGAGATTTGGTCCAAGAATCATCCAACTTCACCAAGTTCGTCCATTTTGGTCTTTCTTCGTTTCGACTAGCTTCAAAGAGGACCGAAGCCAAATGTCTTGCAAAGATTGATGTAATATGACACAATAAACCATGTGGAGAAGTTTGAGACCAACGAAGAGAGATTTGGTCCAAGAATCATCCAACTTCACCAAGTTCGTCCATTTTGGTCTTTCTTCGTTTCGACTAGCTTCAAAGAGGACCGAAGCCAAATGTCTTGCAAAGATTGATGTAATATGACACAATAAACCATGTGGAGAAGTTTGAGACCAACGAAGAGAGATTTGGTCCAAGAATCATCCAACTTCACCAAGTTCGTCCATTTTGGTCTTTCTTCGTTTCGACTAGCTTCAAAGAGGACCGAAGCCAAATGTCTTGCAAAGATTGATGTAATATGACACAATAAACCATGTGGAGAAGTTTGAGACCAACGAAGAGAGATTTGGTCCAAGAATCATCCAACTTCACCAAGTTCGTCCATTTTGGTCTTTCTTCGTTTTCACTTGCTTCAAAGAGGACCGAAGCCAAATGTCTTGCAAAGATTGATGTAATATGACACAATAAACCATGTGGAGAAGTTTGAGACCAACGAAGAGAGATTTGGTCCAAGAATCATCCAACTTCACCAAGTTCGTCCATTTTGGTCTTTCTTCGTTTCGACTAGCTTCAAAGAGGACCGAAGCCAAATGTCTTGCAAAGATTGATGTAATATGACACAATAAACCATGTGGAGAAGTTTGAGACCAACGAAGAGAGATTTGGTCCAAGAATCATCCAACTTCACCAAGTTCGTCCATTTTGGTCTTTCTTCGTTTCGACTAGCTTCAAAGAGGACCGAAGCCAAATGTCTTGCAAAGATTGATGTAATATGACACAATAAACCATGTGGAGAAGTTTGAGACCAACGAAGAGAGATTTGGTCCAAGAATCATCCAACTTCACCAAGTTCGTCCATTTTGGTCTTTCTTCGTTTTCACTTGCTTCAAAGAAGACCGAAGCCAAATGTCTTGCAAAGATTGATGTAATATGACACAATAAACCATGTGGAGAAGTTTGAGACCAACGAAGAGAGATTTGGTCCAAGAATCATCCAACTTCACCAAGTTCGTCCATTTTGGTCTTTCTTCGTTTCGACTAGCTTCAAAGAGGACCGAAGCCAAATGTCTTGCAAAGATTGATGTAATATGACACAATAAACCATGTGGAGAAGTTTGAGACCAACGAAGAGAGATTTGGTCCAAGAATCATCCAACTTCACCAAGTTCGTCCATTTTGGTCTTTCTTCGTTTCGACTAGCTTCAAAGAGGACCGAAGCCAAATGTCTTGCAAAGATTGATGTAATATGACACAATAAACCATGTGGAGAAGTTTGAGACCAACGAAGAGAGATTTGGTCCAAGAATCATCCAACTTCACCAAGTTCGTCCATTTTGGTCTTTCTTCGTTTCGACTAGCTTCAAAGTAGACCGAAGCCAAATGTCTTGCAAAGATTGATGTAATATGACACAATAAACCATGTGGAGAAGTTTGAGACCAACGAAGAGAGATTTGGTCCAAGAATCATCCAACTTCACCAAGTTCGTCCATTTTGGTCTTTCTTCGTTTTCACTTGCTTCAAAGAAGACCGAAGCCAAATGTCTTGCAAAGATTGATGTAATATGACACAATAAACCATGTGGAGAAGTTTGAGACCAACGAAGAGAGATTTGGTCCAAGAATCATCCAACTTCACCAAGTTCGTCCATTTTGGTCTTTCTTCGTTTCGACTAGCTTCAAAGAGGACCGAAGCCAAATGTCTTGCAAAGATTGATGTAATATGACACAATAAACCATGTGGAGAAGTTTGAGACCAACGAAGAGAGATTTGGTCCAAGAATCATCCAACTTCACCAAGTTCGTCCATTTTGGTCTTTCTTCGTTTCGACTAGCTTCAAAGAGGACCGAAGCCAAATGTCTTGCAAAGATTGATGTAATATGACACAATAAACCATGTGGAGAAGTTTGAGACCAACGAAGAGAGATTTGGTCCAAGAATCATCCAACTTCACCAAGTTCGTCCATTTTGGTCTTTCTTCGTTTCGACTAGCTTCAAAGTGGACCGAAGCCAAATGTCTTGCAAAGATTGATGTAATATGACACAATAAACCATGTGGAGAAGTTTGAGACCAACGAAGAGAGATTTGGTCCAAGAATCATCCAACTTCACCAAGTTCGTCCATTTTGGTCTTTCTTCGTTTTCACTTGCTTCAAAGAAGACCGAAGCCAAATGTCTTGCAAAGATTGATGTAATATGACACAATAAACCATGTGGAGAAGTTTGAGACCAACGAAGAGAGATTTGGTCCAAGAATCATCCAACTTCACCAAGTTCGTCCATTTTGGTCTTTCTTCGTTTCACTTGCTTCAAAGAGGACCGAAGCCAAATGTCTTGCAAAGATTGATGTAATATGACACAATAAACCATGTGGAGAAGTTTGAGACCAACGAAGAGAGATTTGGTCCAAGAATCATCCAACTTCACCAAGTTCGTCCATTTTGGTCTTTCTTCGTTTCGACTAGCTTCAAAGAGGACCGAAGCCAAATGTCTTGCAAAGATTGATGTAATATGACACAATAAACCATGTGGAGAAGTTTGAGACCAACGAAGAGAGATTTGGTCCAAGAATCATCCAACTTCACCAAGTTCGTCCATTTTGGTCTTTCTTCGTTTCGACTAGCTTCAAAGAGGACCGAAGCCAAATGTCTTGCAAAGATTGATGTAATATGACACAATAAACCATGTGGAGAAGTTTGAGACCAACGAAGAGAGATTTGGTCCAAGAATCATCCAACTTCACCAAGTTCGTCCATTTTGGTCTTTCTTCGTTTCGACTAGCTTCAAAGAGGACCGAAGCCAAATGTCTTGCAAAGATTGATGTAATATGACACAATAAACCATGTGGAGAAGTTTGAGACCAACGAAGAGAGATTTGGTCCAAGAATCATCCAACTTCACCAAGTTCGTCCATTTTGGTCTTTCTTCGTTTCGACTAGCTTCAAAGAGGACCGAAGCCAAATGTCTTGCAAAGATTGATGTAATATGACACAATAAACCATGTGGAGAAGTTTGAGACCAACGAAGAGAGATTTGGTCCAAGAATCATCCAACTTCACCAAGTTCGTCCATTTTGGTCTTTCTTCGTTTTCACTTGCTTCAAAGAAGACCGAAGCCAAATGTCTTGCAAAGATTGATGTAATATGACACAATAAACCATGTGGAGAAGTTTGAGACCAACGAAGAGAGATTTGGTCCAAGAATCATCCAACTTCACCAAGTTCGTCCATTTTGGTCTTTCTTCGTTTCGACTAGCTTCAAAGAGAACCGAAGCCAAATGTCTTGCAAAGATTGATGTAATATGACACAATAAACCATGTGGAGAAGTTTGAGACCAACGAAGAGAGATTTGGTCCAAGAATCATCCAACTTCACCAAGTTCGTCCATTTTGGTCTTTCTTCGTTTCGACTAGCTTCAAAGAGGACCGAAGCCAAATGTCTTGCAAAGATTGATGTAATATGACACAATAAACCATGTGGAGAAGTTTGAGACCAACGAAGAGAGATTTGGTCCAAGAATCATCCAACTTCACCAAGTTCGTCCATTTTGGTCTTTCTTCGTTTCGACTAGCTTCAAAGAGGACCGAAGCCAAATGTCTTGCAAAGATTGATGTAATATGACACAATAAACCATGTGGAGAAGTTTGAGACCAACGAAGAGAGATTTGGTCCAAGAATCATCCAACTTCACCAAGTTCGTCCATTTTGGTCTTTCTTCGTTTCGACTAGCTTCAAAGAGGACCGAAGCCAAATGTCTTGCAAAGATTGATGTAATATGACACAATAAACCATGTGGAGAAGTTTGAGACCAACGAAGAGAGATTTGGTCCAAGAATCATCCAACTTCACCAAGTTCGTCCATTTTGGTCTTTCTTCGTTTCGACTAGCTTCAAAGTAGACCGAAGCCAAATGTCTTGCAAAGATTGATGTAATATGACACAATAAACCATGTGGAGAAGTTTGAGACCAACGAAGAGAGATTTGGTCCAAGAATCATCCAACTTCACCAAGTTCGTCCATTTTGGTCTTTCTTCGTTTCGACTAGCTTCAAAGAGGACCGAAGCCAAATGTCTTGCAAAGATTGATGTAATATGACACAATAAACCATGTGGAGAAGTTTGAGACCAACGAAGAGAGATTTGGTCCAAGAATCATCCAACTTCACCAAGTTCGTCCATTTTGGTCTTTCTTCGTTTCGACTAGCTTCAAAGAGGACCGAAGCCAAATGTCTTGCAAAGATTGATGTAATATGACACAATAAACCATGTGGAGAAGTTTGAGACCAACGAAGAGAGATTTGGTCCAAGAATCATCCAACTTCACCAAGTTCGTCCATTTTGGTCTTTCTTCGTTTCGACTAGCTTCAAAGAGGACCGAAGCCAAATGTCTTGCAAAGATTGATGTAATATGACACAATAAACCATGTGGAGAAGTTTGAGACCAACGAAGAGAGATTTGGTCCAAGAATCATCCAACTTCACCAAGTTCGTCCATTTTGGTCTTTCTTCGTTTCGACTAGCTTCAAAGAGGACCGAAGCCAAATGTCTTGCAAAGATTGATGTAATATGACACAATAAACCATGTGGAGAAGTTTGAGACCAACGAAGAGAGATTTGGTCCAAGAATCATCCAACTTCACCAAGTTCGTCCATTTTGGTCTTTCTTCGTTTCGACTAGCTTCAAAGAGGACCGAAGCCAAATGTCTTGCAAAGATTGATGTAATATGACACAATAAACCATGTGGAGAAGTTTGAGACCAACGAAGAGAGATTTGGTCCAAGAATCATCCAACTTCACCAAGTTCGTCCATTTTGGTCTTTCTTCGTTTCGACTAGCTTCAAAGAGGACCGAAGCCAAATGTCTTGCAAAGATTGATGTAATATGACACAATAAACCATGTGGAGAAGTTTGAGACCAACGAAGAGAGATTTGGTCCAAGAATCATCCAACTTCACCAAGTTCGTCCATTTTGGTCTTTTTTCGTTTCGACTAGCTTCAAAGAGGACCGAAGCCAAATGTCTTGCAAAGATTGATGTAATATGACACAATAAACCATGTGGAGAAGTTTGAGACCAACGAAGAGAGATTTGGTCCAAGAATCATCCAACTTCACCAAGTTCGTCCATTTTGGTCTTTCTTCGTTTCGACTAGCTTCAAAGAGGACCGAAGCCAAATGTCTTGCAAAGATTGATGTAATATGACACAATAAACCATGTGGAGAAGTTTGAGACCAACGAAGAGAGATTTGGTCCAAGAATCATCCAACTTCACCAAGTTCGTCCATTTTGGTCTTTCTTCGTTTCACTTGCTTCAAAGAAGACCGAAGCCAAATGTCTTGCAAAGATTGATGTAATATGACACAATAAACCATGTGGAGAAGTTTGAGACCAACGAAGAGAGATTTGGTCCAAGAATCATCCAACTTCACCAAGTTCGTCCATTTTGGTCTTTCTTCGTTTTCACTTGCTTCAAAGAGGACCGAAGCCAAATGTCTTGCAAAGATTGATGTAATATGACACAATAAACCATGTGGAGAAGTTTGAGACCAACGAAGAGAGATTTGGTCCAAGAATCATCCAACTTCACCAAGTTCGTCCATTTTGGTCTTTCTTCGTTTCGACTAGCTTCAAAGAGGACCGAAGCCAAATGTCTTGCAAAGATTGATGTAATATGACACAATAAACCATGTGGAGAAGTTTGAGACCAACGAAGAGAGATTTGGTCCAAGAATCATCCAACTTCACCAAGTTCGTCCATTTTGGTCTTTCTTCGTTTCGACTAGCTTCAAAGAGGACCGAAGCCAAATGTCTTGCAAAGATTGATGTAATATGACACAATAAACCATGTGGAGAAGTTTGAGACCAACGAAGAGAGATTTGGTCCAAGAATCATCCAACTTCACCAAGTTCGTCCATTTTGGTCTTTCTTCGTTTTCACTTGCTTCAAAGAAGACCGAAGCCAAATGTCTTGCAAAGATTGATGTAATATGACACAATAAACCATGTGGAGAAGTTTGAGACCAACGAAGAGAGATTTGGTCCAAGAATCATCCAACTTCACCAAGTTCGTCCATTTTGGTCTTTCTTCGTTTTCACTTGCTTCAAAGAAGACCGAAGCCAAATGTCTTGCAAAGATTGATGTAATATGACACAATAAACCATGTGGAGAAGTTTGAGACCAACGAAGAGAGATTTGGTCCAAGAATCATCCAACTTCACCAAGTTCGTCCATTTTGGTCTTTCTTCGTTTCGACTAGCTTCAAAGAGGACCGAAGCCAAATGTCTTGCAAAGATTGATGTAATATGACACAATAAACCATGTGGAGAAGTTTGAGACCAACGAAGAGAGATTTGGTCCAAGAATCATCCAACTTCACCAAGTTCGTCCATTTTGGTCTTTCTTCGTTTCACTTGCTTCAAAGAAGACCGAAGCCAAATGTCTTGCAAAGATTGATGTAATATGACACAATAAACCATGTGGAGAAGTTTGAGACCAACGAAGAGAGATTTGGTCCAAGAATCATCCAACTTCACCAAGTTCGTCCATTTTGGTCTTTCTTCGTTTCGACTAGCTTCAAAGAGGACCGAAGCCAAATGTCTTGCAAAGATTGATGTAATATGACACAATAAACCATGTGGAGAAGTTTGAGACCAACGAAGAGAGATTTGGTCCAAGAATCATCCAACTTCACCAAGTTCGTCCATTTTGGTCTTTCTTCGTTTTCACTTGCTTCAAAGAGGACCGAAGCCAAATGTCTTGCAAAGATTGATGTAATATGACACAATAAACCATGTGGAGAAGTTTGAGACCAACGAAGAGAGATTTGGTCCAAGAATCATCCAACTTCACCAAGTTCGTCCATTTTGGTCTTTCTTCGTTTCGACTAGCTTCAAAGAGGACCGAAGCCAAATGTCTTGCAAAGATTGATGTAATATGACACAATAAACCATGTGGAGAAGTTTGAGACCAACGAAGAGAGATTTGGTCCAAGAATCATCCAACTTCACCAAGTTCGTCCATTTTGGTCTTTCTTCGTTTTCACTTGCTTCAAAGAAGACCGAAGCCAAATGTTTGCAAAGATTGATGTAATATGACACAATAAACCATGTGGAGAAGTTTGAGACCAACGAAGAGAGATTTGGTCCAAGAATCATCCAACTTCACCAAGTTCGTCCATTTTGGTCTTTCTTCGTTTTCACTTGCTTCAAAGAGGACCGAAGCCAAATGTCTTGCAAAGATTGATGTAATATGACACAATAAACCATGTGGAGAAGTTTGAGACCAACGAAGAGAGATTTGGTCCAAGAATCATCCAACTTCACCAAGTTCGTCCATTTTGGTCTTTCTTCGTTTCGACTAGCTTCAAAGAGGACCGAAGCCAAATGTCTTGCAAAGATTGATGTAATATGACACAATAAACCATGTGGAGAAGTTTGAGACCAACGAAGAGAGATTTGGTCCAAGAATCATCCAACTTCACCAAGTTCGTCCATTTTGGTCTTTCTTCGTTTTCACTTGCTTCAAAGAAGACCGAAGCCAAATGTTTGCAAAGATTGATGTAATATGACACAATAAACCATGTGGAGAAGTTTGAGACCAACGAAGAGAGATTTGGTCCAAGAATCATCCAACTTCACCAAGTTCGTCCATTTTGGTCTTTCTTCGTTTTCACTTGCTTCAAAGAGGACCGAAGCCAAATGTCTTGCAAAGATTGATGTAATATGACACAATAAACCATGTGGAGAAGTTTGAGACCAACGAAGAGAGATTTGGTCCAAGAATCATCCAACTTCACCAAGTTCGTCCATTTTGGTCTTTCTTCGTTTCGACTAGCTTCAAAGAGGACCGAAGCCAAATGTCTTGCAAAGATTGATGTAATATGACACAATAAACCATGTGGAGAAGTTTGAGACCAACGAAGAGAGATTTGGTCCAAGAATCATCCAACTTCACCAAGTTCGTCCATTTTGGTCTTTCTTCGTTTTCACTTGCTTCAAAGAAGACCGAAGCCAAATGTCTTGCAAAGATTGATGTAATATGACACAATAAACCATGTGGAGAAGTTTGAGACCAACGAAGAGAGATTTGGTCCAAGAATCATCCAACTTCACCAAGTTCGTCCATTTTGGTCTTTCTTCGTTTTCACTTGCTTCAAAGAACCGAAGCCAAATGTCTTGCAAAGATTGATGTAATATGACACAATAAACCATGTGGAGAAGTTTGAGACCAACGAAGAGAGATTTGGTCCAAGAATCATCCAACTTCACCAAGTTCGTCCATTTTGGTCTTTCTTCGTTTCGACTAGCTTCAAAGAGGACCGAAGCCAAATGTCTTGCAAAGATTGATGTAATATGACACAATAAACCATGTGGAGAAGTTTGAGACCAACGAAGAGAGATTTGGTCCAAGAATCATCCAACTTCACCAAGTTCGTCCATTTTGGTCTTTCTTCGTTTCGACTAGCTTCAAAGAGGACCGAAGCCAAATGTCTTGCAAAGATTGATGTAATATGACACAATAAACCATGTGGAGAAGTTTGAGACCAACGAAGAGAGATTTGGTCCAAGAATCATCCAACTTCACCAAGTTCGTCCATTTTGGTCTTTCTTCGTTTCGACTAGCTTCAAAGAGGACCGAAGCCAAATGTCTTGCAAAGATTGATGTAATATGACACAATAAACCATGTGGAGAAGTTTGAGACCAACGAAGAGAGATTTGGTCCAAGAATCATCCAACTTCACCAAGTTCGTCCATTTTGGTCTTTCTTCGTTTCGACTAGCTTCAAAGTGGACCGAAGCCAAATGTCTTGCAAAGATTGATGTAATATGACACAATAAACCATGTGGAGAAGTTTGAGACCAACGAAGAGAGATTTGGTCCAAGAATCATCCAACTTCACCAAGTTCGTCCATTTTGGTCTTTCTTTATTTTCACTTGCTTCAAAGTGGACCGAAGCCAAATGTCTTGCAAAGATTGATGTAATATGACACAATAAACCATGTGGAGAAGTTTGAGACCAACGAAGAGAGATTTGGTCCAAGAATCATCCAACTTCACCAAGTTCGTCCATTTTGGTCTTTCTTCGTTTCGACTAGCTTCAAAGTGGACCGAAGCCAAATGTCTTGCAAAGATTGATGTAATATGACACAATAAACCATGTGGAGAAGTTTGAGATTTGGTCCAAGAATCATCCAACTTCACCAAGTTCGTCCATTTTGGTCTTTCTTCGTTTCGACTAGCTTCAAAGTGGACCGAAGCCAAATGTCTTGCAAAGATTGATGTAATATGACAAAATAAACCATGTGGAGAAGTTTGAGACCAACGAAGAGAGATTTGGTCCAAGAATCATCCAACTTCACCAAGTTCGTCCATTTTGGTCTTTCTTCGTTTCGACTAGCTTCAAAGTGGACCGAAGCCAAATGTCTTGCAAAGATTGATGTAATATGACACAATAAACCATGTGGAGAAGTTTGAGACCAACGAAGAGAGATTTGGTCCAAGAATCATCCAACTTCACCAAGTTCGTCCATTTTGGTCTTTCTTCGTTTCGACTAGCTTCAAAGAGGACCGAAGCCAAATGTCTTGCAAAGATTGATGTAATATGACACAATAAACCATGTGGAGAAGTTTGAGACCAACGAAGAGAGATTTGGTCCAAGAATCATCCAACTTCACCAAGTTCGTCCATTTTGGTCTTTCTTCGTTTTCACTTGCTTCAAAAAAGACCGAAGCCAAATGTCTTGCAAAGATTGATGTAATATGACACAATAAACCATGTGGAGAAGTTTGAGACCAACGAAGAGAGATTTGGTCCAAGAATCATCCAACTTCACCAAGTTCGTCCATTTTGGTCTTTCTTCGTTTTCACTTGCTTCAAAGAGGACCGAAGCCAAATGTCTTGCAAAGATTGATGTAATATGACACAATAAACCATGTGGAGAAGTTTGAGACCAACGAAGAGAGATTTGGTCCAAGAATCATCCAACTTCACCAAGTTCGTCCATTTTGCTTTTTTCGTTTCGACTAGCTTCAAAGAGGACCGAAGCCAAATGTCTTGCAAAGATTGATGTAATATGACACAATAAACCATGTGGAGAAGTTTGAGACCAACGAAGAGAGATTTGGTCCAAGAATCATCCAACTTCACCAAGTTCGTCCATTTTGGTCTTTCTTCGTTTCGACTAGCTTCAAAGAGGACCGAAGCCAAATGTCTTGCAAAGATTGATGTAATATGACACAATAAACCATGTGGAGAAGTTTGAGACCAACGAAGAGAGATTTGGTCCAAGAATCATCCAACTTCACCAAGTTCGTCCATTTTGGTCTTTCTTCGTTTTCACTTGCTTCAAAGAGGACCGAAGCCAAATGTCTTGCAAAGATTGATGTAATATGACACAATAAACCATGTGGAGAAGTTTGAGACCAACGAAGAGAGATTTGGTCCAAGAATCATCCAACTTCACCAAGTTCGTCCATTTTGGTCTTTCTTCGTTTCGACTAGCTTCAAAGAGGACCGAAGCCAAATGTCTTGCAAAGATTGATGTAATATGACACAATAAACCATGTGGAGAAGTTTGAGACCAACGAAGAGAGATTTGGTCCAAGAATCATCCAACTTCACCAAGTTCGTCCATTTTGGTCTTTCTTCGTTTTCACTTGCTTCAAAGAGGACCGAAGCCAAATGTCTTGCAAAGATTGATGTAATATGACACAATAAACCATGTGGAGAAGTTTGAGACCAACGAAGAGAGATTTGGTCCAAGAATCATCCAACTTCACCAAGTTCGTCCATTTTGGTCTTTCTTCGTTTCGACTAGCTTCAAAGAGGACCGAAGCCAAATGTCTTGCAAAGATTGATGTAATATGACACAATAAACCATGTGGAGAAGTTTGAGACCAACGAAGAGAGATTTGGTCCAAGAATCATCCAACTTCACCAAGTTCGTCCATTTTGGTCTTTCTTCATTTTCACTTGCTTCAAAGAAGACCGAAGCCAAATGTCTTGCAAAGATTGATGTAATATGACACAATAAACCATGTGGAGAAGTTTGAGACCAACGAAGAGAGATTTGGTCCAAGAATCATCCAACTTCACCAAGTTCGTCCATTTTGGTCTTTCTTCGTTTTCACTTGCTTCAAAGACCGAAGCCAAATGTCTTGCAAAGATTGATGTAATATGACACAATAAACCATGTGGAGAAGTTTGAGACCAACGAAGAGAGATTTGGTCCAAGAATCATCCAACTTCACCAAGTTCGTCCATTTTGGTCTTTCTTCGTTTCGACTAGCTTCAAAGAGGACCGAAGCCAAATGTCTTGCAAAGATTGATGTAATATGACACAATAAACCATGTGGAGAAGTTTGAGACCAACGAAGAGAGATTTGGTCCAAGAATCATCCAACTTCACCAAGTTCGTCCATTTTGGTCTTTCTTCGTTTCGACTAGCTTCAAAGAGGACCGAAGCCAAATGTCTTGCAAAGATTGATGTAATATGACACAATAAACCATGTGGAGAAGTTTGAGACCAACGAAGAGAGATTTGGTCCAAGAATCATCCAACTTCACCAAGTTCGTCCATTTTGGTCTTTCTTCGTTTCGACTAGCTTCAAAGTGGACCGAAGCCAAATGTCTTGCAAAGATTGATGTAATATGACACAATAAACCATGTGGAGAAGTTTGAGACCAACGAAGAGAGATTTGGTCCAAGAATCATCCAACTTCACCAAGTTCGTCCATTTTGGTCTTTCTTCGTTTTCGTTGCTTCAAAGTGGACCGAAGCCAAATGTCTTGCAAAGATTGATGTAATATGACACAATAAACCATGTGGAGAAGTTTGAGACCAACGAAGAGAGATTTGGTCCAAGAATCATCCAACTTCACCAAGTTCGTCCATTTTGGTCTTTCTTCGTTTTCACTTGCTTCAAAGTGGACCGAAGCCAAATGTCTTGCAAAGATTGATGTAATATGACACAATAAACCATGTGGAGAAGTTTGAGACCAACGAAGAGAGATTTGGTCCAAGAATCATCCAACTTCACCAAGTTCGTCCATTTTGGTCTTTCTTCGTTTCGACTAGCTTCAAAGTGGACCGAAGCCAAATGTCTTGCAAAGATTGATGTAATATGACACAATAAACCATGTGGAGAAGTTTGAGACCAACGAAGAGAGATTTGGTCCAAGAATCATCCAACTTCACCAAGTTCGTCCATTTTGGTCTTTCTTCGTTTTCACTTGCTTCAAAGTGGACCGAAGCCAAATGTCTTGCAAAGATTGATGTAATATGACACAATAAACCATGTGGAGAAGTTTGAGACCAACGAAGAGAGATTTGGTCCAAGAATCATCCAACTTCACCAAGTTCGTCCATTTTGGTCTTTCTTCGTTTCGACTAGCTTCAAAGTGGACCGAAGCCAAATGTCTTGCAAAGATTGATGTAATATGACACAATAAACCATGTGGAGAAGTTTGAGACCAACGAAGAGAGATTTGGTCCAAGAATCATCCAACTTCACCAAGTTCGTCCATTTTGGTCTTTCTTCGTTTCGACTAGCTTCAAAGAGGACCGAAGCCAAATGTCTTGCAAAGATTGATGTAATATGACACAATAAACCATGTGGAGAAGTTTGAGACCAACGAAGAGAGATTTGGTCCAAGAATCATCCAACTTCACCAAGTTCGTCCATTTTGGTCTTTCTTCGTTTTCACTTGCTTCAAAGTGGACCGAAGCCAAATGTCTTGCAAAGATTGATGTAATATGACACAATAAACCATGTGGAGAAGTTTGAGACCAACGAAGAGAGATTTGGTCCAAGAATCATCCAACTTCACCAAGTTCGTCCATTTTGGTCTTTCTTCGTTTTCACTTGCTTCAAAGAGGACCGAAGCCAAATGTCTTGCAAAGATTGATGTAATATGACACAATAAACCATGTGGAGAAGTTTGAGACCAACGAAGAGAGATTTGGTCCAAGAATCATCCAACTTCACCAAGTTCGTCCATTTTGGTCTTTTTCGTTTCGACTAGCTTCAAAGAGGACCGAAGCCAAATGTCTTGCAAAGATTGATGTAATATGACACAATAAACCATGTGGAGAAGTTTGAGACCAACGAAGAGAGATTTGGTCCAAGAATCATCCAACTTCACCAAGTTCGTCCATTTTGGTCTTTCTTCGTTTCGACTAGCTTCAAAGAGGACCGAAGCCAAATGTCTTGCAAAGATTGATGTAATATGACACAATAAACCATGTGGAGAAGTTTGAGACCAACGAAGAGAGATTTGGTCCAAGAATCATCCAACTTCACCAAGTTCGTCCATTTTGGTCTTTCTTCGTTTTCACTTGCTTCAAAGAAGACCGAAGCCAAATGTCTTGCAAAGATTGATGTAATATGACACAATAAACCATGTGGAGAAGTTTGAGACCAACGAAGAGAGATTTGGTCCAAGAATCATCCAACTTCACCAAGTTCGTCCATTTTGGTCTTTCTTCGTTTTCACTTGCTTCAAAGTGGACCGAAGCCAAATGTCTTGCAAAGATTGATGTAATATGACACAATAAACCATGTGGAGAAGTTTGAGACCAACGAAGAGAGATTTGGTCCAAGAATCATCCAACTTCACCAAGTTCGTCCATTTTGGTCTTTCTTCGTTTTCACTTGCTTCAAAGTGGACCGAAGCCAAATGTCTTGCAAAGATTGATGTAATATGACACAATAAACCATGTGGAGAAGTTTGAGACCAACGAAGAGAGATTTGGTCCAAGAATCATCCAACTTCACCAAGTTCGTCCATTTTGGTCTTTCTTCGTTTTCACTTGCTTCAAAGTGGACCGAAGCCAAATGTCTTGCAAAGATTGATGTAATATGACACAATAAACCATGTGGAGAAGTTTGAGACCAACGAAGAGAGATTTGGTCCAAGAATCATCCAACTTCACCAAGTTCGTCCATTTTGGTCTTTCTTCGTTTCGACTAGCTTCAAAGTGGACCGAAGCCAAATGTCTTGCAAAGATTGATGTAATATGACACAATAAACCATGTGGAGAAGTTTGAGACCAACGAAGAGAGATTTGGTCCAAGAATCATCCAACTTCACCAAGTTCGTCCATTTTGGTCTTTCTTCGTTTCGACTAGCTTCAAAGTGGACCGAAGCCAAATGTCTTGCAAAGATTGATGTAATATGACACAATAAACCATGTGGAGAAGTTTGAGACCAACGAAGAGAGATTTGGTCCAAGAATCATCCAACTTCACCAAGTTCGTCCATTTTGGTCTTTCTTCGTTTCGACTAGCTTCAAAGTGGACCGAAGCCAAATGTCTTGCAAAGATTGATGTAATATGACACAATAAACCATGTGGAGAAGTTTGAGACCAACGAAGAGAGATTTGGTCCAAGAATCATCCAACTTCACCAAGTTCGTCCATTTTGGTCTTTTTTCGTTTTCACTTGCTTCAAAGTGGACCGAAGCCAAATGTCTTGCAAAGATTGATGTAATATGACACAATAAACCATGTGGAGAAGTTTGAGACCAACGAAGAGAGATTTGGTCCAAGAATCATCCAACTTCACCAAGTTCGTCCATTTTGGTCTTTCTTCGTTTCGACTAGCTTCAAAGTGGACCGAAGCCAAATGTCTTGCAAAGATTGATGTAATATGACACAATAAACCATGTGGAGAAGTTTGAGACCAACGAAGAGAGATTTGGTCCAAGAATCATCCAACTTCACCAAGTTCGTCCATTTTGGTCTTTCTTCGTTTTCACTTGCTTCAAAGTGGACCGAAGCCAAATGTCTTGAAAGATTGATGTAATATGACACAATAAACCATGTGGAGAAGTTTGAGACCAACGAAGAGAGATTTGGTCCAAGAATCATCCAACTTCACCAAGTTCGTCCATTTTAGATTGATGTAAGATTACAAAATAATCCATGTAGAGAAGTTTGAGACCAACGAAGAGAGATTTGGTCCAAGAATCATCCAACTTCACCAAGTTCGTCCATTTTGGTCTTTCTTCGTTTCGACTAGCTTCAAAGTGGACCGAAGCCAAATGTCTTGCAAAGATTGATGTAATATGACACAATAAACCATGTGGAGAAGTTTGAGACCAACGAAGAGAGATTTGGTCCAAGAATCATCCAACTTCACCAAGTTCGTCCATTTTGGTCTTTCTTTGTTTCGACTAGCTTCAAAGAGGACCGAAGCCAAATGTCTTGCAAAGATTGATGTAATATGACACAATAAACCATGTGGAGAAGTTTGAGACCAACGAAGAGAGATTTGGTCCAAGAATCATCCAACTTCACCAAGTTCGTCCATTTTGGTCTTTCTTCGTTTTCACTTGCTTCAAAGTGGACCGAAGCCAAATGTCTTGCAAAGATTGATGTAATATGACACAATAAACCATGTGGAGAAGTTTGAGACCAACGAAGAGAGATTTGGTCCAAGAATCATCCAACTTCACCAAGTTCGTCCATTTTGGTCTTTCTTCGTTTCGACTAGCTTCAAAGTGGACCGAAGCCAAATGTCTTGCAAAGATTGATGTAATATGACACAATAAACCATGTGGAGAAGTTTGAGACCAACGAAGAGAGATTTGGTCCAAGAATCATCCAACTTCACCAAGTTCGTCCATTTTGGTCTTTCTTCGTTTCGACTAGCTTCAAAGTGGACCGAAGCCAAATGTCTTGCAAAGATTGATGTAATATGACACAATAAACCATGTGGAGAAGTTTGAGACCAACGAAGAGAGATTTGGTCCAAGAATCATCCAACTTCACCAAGTTCGTCCATTTTGGTCTTTCTTCGTTTCGACTAGCTTCAAAGTGGACCGAAGCCAAATGTCTTGCAAAGATTGATGTAATATGACACAATAAACCATGTGGAGAAGTTTGAGACCAACGAAGAGAGATTTGGTCCAAGAATCATCCAACTTCACCAAGTTCGTCCATTTTGGTCTTTCTTCGTTTTCACTTGCTTCAAAGTGGACCGAAGCCAAATGTCTTGCAAAGATTGATGTAATAAGACACAATAAACCATGTGGAGAAGTTTGAGACCAACGAAGAGAGATTTGGTCCAAGAATCATCCAACTTCACCAAGTTCGTCCATTTTGGTCTTTCTTCGTTTCGACTAGCTTCAAAGTGGACCGAAGCCAAATGTCTTGCAAAGATTGATGTAATATGACACAATAAACCATGTGGAGAAGTTTGAGACCAACGAAGAGAGATTTGGTCCAAGAATCATCCAACTTCACCAAGTTCGTCCATTTTGGTCTTTCTTCGTTTTCACTTGCTTCAAAGTGGACCGAAGCCAAATGTCTGAGAAAGATTGATGTAATATGACACAATAAACCATGTGGAGAAGTTTGAGACCAACGAAGAGAGATTTGGTCCAAGAATCATCCAACTTCACCAAGTTCGTCCATTTTAGATTGATGTAAGATTACAAAATAATCCATGTGGAGAAGTTTGAGACCAACGAAGAGAGATTTGGTCCAAGAATCATCCAACTTCACCAAGTTCGTCCATTTTGGTCTTTCTTCGTTTCGACTAGCTTCAAAGTGGACCGAAGCCAAATGTCTTGCAAAGATTGATGTAATATGACACAATAAACCATGTGGAGAAGTTTGAGACCAACGAAGAGAGATTTGGTCCAAGAATCATCCAACTTCACCAAGTTCGTCCATTTTGGTCTTTCTTTGTTTCGACTAGCTTCAAAGAGGACCGAAGCCAAATGTCTTGCAAAGATTGATGTAATATGACACAATAAACCATGTGGAGAAGTTTGAGACCAACGAAGAGAGATTTGGTCCAAGAATCATCCAACTTCACCAAGTTCGTCCATTTTGGTCTTTCTTCGTTTCGACTAGCTTCAAAGAGGACCGAAGCCAAATGTCTTGCAAAGATTGATGTAATATGACACAATAAACCATGTGGAGAAGTTTGAGACCAACGAAGAGAGATTTGGTCCAAGAATCATCCAACTTCACCAAGTTCGTCCATTTTGGTCTTTCTTCGTTTCGACTAGCTTCAAAGTGGACCGAAGCCAAATGTCTTGCAAAGATTGATGTAATATGACACAATAAACCATGTGGAGAAGTTTGAGACCAACGAAGAGAGATTTGGTCCAAGAATCATCCAACTTCACCAAGTTCGTCCATTTTGGTCTTTCTTCGTTTCGACTAGCTTCAAAGTGGACCGAAGCCAAATGTCTTGCAAAGATTGATGTAATATGACACAATAAACCATGTGGAGAAGTTTGAGACCAACGAAGAGAGATTTGGTCCAAGAATCATCCAACTTCACCAAGTTCGTCCATTTTGGTCTTTCTTCGTTTTCACTTGCTTCAAAGTGGACCGAAGCCAAATGTCTTGCAAAGATTGATGTAATATGACACAATAAACCATGTGGAGAAGTTTGAGACCAACGAAGAGAGATTTGGTCCAAGAATCATCCAACTTCACCAAGTTCGTCCATTTTGGTCTTTCTTCGTTTCGACTAGCTTCAAAGTGGACCGAAGCCAAATGTCTTGCAAAGATTGATGTAATATGACACAATAAACCATGTGGAGAAGTTTGAGACCAACGAAGAGAGATTTGGTCCAAGAATCATCCAACTTCACCAAGTTCGTCCATTTTGGTCTTTCTTCGTTTCGACTAGCTTCAAAGTGGACCGAAGCCAAATGTCTTGCAAAGATTGATGTAATATGACACAATAAACCATGTGGAGAAGTTTGAGACCAACGAAGAGAGATTTGGTCCAAGAATCATCCAACTTCACCAAGTTCGTCCATTTTGGTCTTTCTTCGTTTCGACTAGCTTCAAAGTGGACCGAAGCCAAATGTCTTGCAAAGATTGATGTAATATGACACAATAAACCATGTGGAGAAGTTTGAGACCAACGAAGAGAGATTTGGTCCAAGAATCATCCAACTTCACCAAGTTCGTCCATTTTGGTCTTTCTTCGTTTTCACTTGCTTCAAAGTGGACCGAAGCCAAATGTCTTGCAAAGATTGATGTAATATGACACAATAAACCATGTGGAGAAGTTTGAGACCAACGAAGAGAGATTTGGTCCAAGAATCATCCAACTTCACCAAGTTCGTCCATTTTGGTCTTTCTTCGTTTCGACTAGCTTCAAAGTGGACCGAAGCCAAATGTCTTGCAAAGATTGATGTAATATGACACAATAAACCATGTGGAGAAGTTTGAGACCAACGAAGAGAGATTTGGTCCAAGAATCATCCACCTTCACCAAGTTCGTCCATTTCTTCATTTTCACTTGCTTCAAAGTGGACCGAAGCCAAATGTCTTGCAAAGATTGATGTAATATGACACAATAAACCATGTGGAGAAGTTTGAGACCAACGAAGAGAGATTTGGTCCAAGAATCATCCAACTTCACCAAGTTCGTCCATTTTAGATTGATGTAAGATTACAAAATAATCCATGTAGAGAAGTTTGAGACCAACGAAGAGAGATTTGGTCCAAGAATCATCCAACTTCACCAAGTTCGTCCATTTTGGTCTTTCTTCGTTTCGACTAGCTTCAAAGTGGACCGAAGCCAAATGTCTTGCAAAGATTGATGTAATATGACACAATAAACCATGTGGAGAAGTTTGAGACCAACGAAGAGAGATTTGGTCCAAGAATCATCCAACTTCACCAAGTTCGTCCATTTTGGTCTTTCTTTGTTTCGACTAGCTTCAAAGAGGACCGAAGCCAAATGTCTTGCAAAGATTGATGTAATATGACACAATAAACCATGTGGAGAAGTTTGAGACCAACGAAGAGAGATTTGGTCCAAGAATCATCCAACTTCACCAAGTTCGTCCATTTTGGTCTTTCTTCGTTTCGACTAGCTTCAAAGAGGACCGAAGCCAAATGTCTTGCAAAGATTGATGTAATATGACACAATAAACCATGTGGAGAAGTTTGAGACCAACGAAGAGAGATTTGGTCCAAGAATCATCCAACTTCACCAAGTTCGTCCATTTTGGTCTTTCTTCGTTTCGACTAGCTTCAAAGTGGACCGAAGCCAAATGTCTTGCAAAGATTGATGTAATATGACACAATAAACCATGTGGAGAAGTTTGAGACCAACGAAGAGAGATTTGGTCCAAGAATCATCCAACTTCACCAAGTTCGTCCATTTTGGTCTTTCTTCGTTTCGACTAGCTTCAAAGTGGACCGAAGCCAAATGTCTTGCAAAGATTGATGTAATATGACACAATAAACCATGTGGAGAAGTTTGAGACCAACGAAGAGAGATTTGGTCCAAGAATCATCCAACTTCACCAAGTTCGTCCATTTTGGTCTTTCTTCGTTTTCACTTGCTTCAAAGTGGACCGAAGCCAAATGTCTTGCAAAGATTGATGTAATATGACACAATAAACCATGTGGAGAAGTTTGAGACCAACGAAGAGAGATTTGGTCCAAGAATCATCCAACTTCACCAAGTTCGTCCATTTTGGTCTTTCTTCGTTTCGACTAGCTTCAAAGTGGACCGAAGCCAAATGTCTTGCAAAGATTGATGTAATATGACACAATAAACCATGTGGAGAAGTTTGAGACCAACGAAGAGAGATTTGGTCCAAGAATCATCCAACTTCACCAAGTTCGTCCATTTTGGTCTTTCTTCGTTTCGACTAGCTTCAAAGTGGACCGAAGCCAAATGTCTTGCAAAGATTGATGTAATATGACACAATAAACCATGTGGAGAAGTTTGAGACCAACGAAGAGAGATTTGGTCCAAGAATCATCCAACTTCACCAAGTTCGTCCATTTTGGTCTTTCTTCGTTTTACTTGCTTCAAAGTGGACCGAAGCCAAATGTCTTGCAAAGATTGATGTAATATGACACAATAAACCATGTGGAGAAGTTTGAGACCAACGAAGAGAGATTTGGTCCAAGAATCATCCAACTTCACCAAGTTCGTCCATTTTGGTCTTTCTTCGTTTCGACTAGCTTCAAAGTGGACCGAAGCCAAATGTCTTGCAAAGATTGATGTAATATGACACAATAAACCATGTGGAGAAGTTTGAGACCAACGAAGAGAGATTTGGTCCAAGAATCATCCAACTTCACCAAGTTCGTCCATTTTGGTCTTTCTTCGTTTTCACTTGCTTCAAAGTGGACCGAAGCCAAATGTCTTGCAAAGATTGATGTAATATGACACAATAAACCATGTGGAGAAGTTTGAGACCAACGAAGAGAGATTTGGTCCAAGAATCATCCAACTTCACCAAGTTCGTCCATTTTGGTCTTTCTTCGTTTCGACTAGCTTCAAAGTGGACCGAAGCCAAATGTCTTGCAAAGATTGATGTAATATGACACAATAAACCATGTGGAGAAGTTTGAGACCAACGAAGAGAGATTTGGTCCAAGAATCATCCAACTTCACCAAGTTCGTCCATTTTGGTCTTTCTTCGTTTTCACTTGCTTCAAAGTGGACCGAAGCCAAATGTCTTGCAAAGATTGATGTAATATGACACAATAAACCATGTGGAGAAGTTTGAGACCAACGAAGAGAGATTTGGTCCAAGAATCATCCAACTTCACCAAGTTCGTCCATTTTGGTCTTTCTTTGTTTTCACTTACTTCAAAGTGGACCGAAGCCAAATGTCTTGCAAAGATTGATGTAATAAGACACAATAAACCATGTGGAGAAGTTTGAGACCAACGAAGAGAGATTTGGTCCAAGAATCATCCAACTTCACCAAGTTCGTCCATTTTGGTCTTTCTTCGTTTTGACTTGCTTCAAAGAAGACCGAAGCCAAATGTCTTGCAAAGATTGATGTAATATGACACAATAAACCATGTGGAGAAGTTTGAGACCAACGAAGAGAGATTTGGTCCAAGAATCATCCAACTTCACCAAGTTCGTCCATTTTGGTCTTTCTTCGTTTTCACTTGCTTCAAAGTGAACCGAAGCCAAATGTCTTGCAAAGATTGATGTAATATGACAACCATGTGGAGAAGTTTGAGACCAACGAAGAGAGATTTGGTCCAAGAATCATCCAACTTCACCAAGTTCGTCCATTTTGGTCTTTCTTCATTTTCACTTGCTTCAAAGTAGACCGAAGCCAAATGTCTTGCAAAGATTGATGTAATATGACACAATAAACCATGTGGAGAAGTTTGAGACCAACGAAGAGAGATTTGGTCCAAGAATCATCCAACTTCACCAAGTTCGTCCATTTTGGTCTTTCTTCGTTTTCACTTGCTTCAAAGTGGACCGAAGCCAAATGTCTTGCAAAGATTGATGTAATAAGACACAATAAACCATGTGGAGAAGTTTGAGACCAACGAAGAGAGATTTGGTCCAAGAATCATCCAACTTCACCAAGTTCGTCCATTTTGGTCTTTCTTCGTTTTCACTTGCTTCAAAGTCGACCGAAGCCAAATGTCTTGCAAAGATTGATGTAATAAGACACAATAAACCATGTGGAGAAGTTTGAGACCAACGAAGAGAGATTTGGTCCAAGAATCATCCAACTTCACCAAGTTCGTCCATTTTGGTCTTTCTTCGTTTTCACTTGCTTCAAAGAAGACCGAAGCCAAATGTCTTGCAAAGATTGATGTAATATGACACAATAAACCATGTGGAGAAGTTTGAGACCAACGAAGAGAGATTTGGTCCAAGAATCATCCAACTTCACCAAGTTCGTCCATTTTGGTCTTTCTTCGTTTTCACTAGCTTCAAAGTGGACCGAAGCCAAATGTCTTGCAAAGATTGATGTAATATGACACAATAAACCATGTGGAGAAGTTTGAGACCAACGAAGAGAGATTTGGTCCAAGAATCATCCAACTTCACCAAGTTCGTCCATTTTGGTCTTTCTTCGTTTTCACTTGCTTCAAAGTGAACCGAAGCCAAATGTCTTGCAAAGATTGATGTAATATGACACAATAAACCATGTGGAGAAGTTTGAGACCAACGAAGAGAGATTTGGTCCAAGAATCATCCAACTTCACCAAGTTCGTCCATTTTGGTCTTTCTTCGTTTCGATTAGCTTCAAAGAGGACCGAAGCCAAATGTCTTGCAAAGATTGATGTAATATGACACAATAAACCATGTGGAGAAGTTTGAGACCAACGAAGAGAGATTTGGTCCAAGAATCATCCAACTTCACCAAGTTCGTCCATTTTGGTCTTTCTTCGTTTCGACTAGCTTCAAAGTAGACCGAAGCCAAATGTCTTGCAAAGATTGATGTAATAGACACAATAAACCATGTGGAGAAGTTTGAGACCAACGAAGAGAGATTTGGTCCAAGAATCATCCAACTTCACCAAGTTCGTCCATTTTGGTCTTTCTTCGTTTTCACTTGCTTCAAAGTGGACCGAAGCCAAATGTCTTGCAAAGATTGATGTAATATGACACAATAAACCATGTGGAGAAGTTTGAGACCAACGAAGAGAGATTTGGTCCAAGAATCATCCAACTTCACCAAGTTCGTCCATTTTGGTCTTTCTTCGTTTTGACTTGCTTCAAAGAAGACCGAAGCCAAATGTCTTGCAAAGATTGATGTAATATGACACAATAAACCATGTGGAGAAGTTTGAGACCAACGAAGAGAGATTTGGTCCAAGAATCATCCAACTTCACCAAGTTCGTCCATTTTGGTCTTTCTTCGTTTTCACTTGCTTCAAAGTGAACCGAAGCCAAATGTCTTGCAAAGATTGATGTAATATGACAAACCATGTGGAGAAGTTTGAGACCAACGAAGAGAGATTTGGTCCAAGAATCATCCAACTTCACCAAGTTCGTCCATTTTGGTCTTTCTTCGTTTCACTTGCTTCAAAGAAGACCGAAGCCAAATGTTTGCAAAGATTGATGTAATATGACACAATAAACCATGTGGAGAAGTTTGAGACCAACGAAGAGAGATTTGGTCCAAGAATCATCCAACTTCACCAAGTTCGTCCATTTTGGTCTTTCTTCGTTTTTACTAGCTTCAAAGTGACCGAAGCCAAATGTCTTGCAAAGATTGATGTAATATGACACAATAAACCATGTGGAGAAGTTTGAGACCAACGAAGAGAGATTTGGTCCAAGAATCATCCAACTTCACCAAGTTCGTCCATTTTGGTCTTTCTTCGTTTTCACTTGCTTCAAAGTGAACCGAAGCCAAATGTCTTGCAAAGATTGATGTAATATGACACAATAAACCATGTGGAGAAGTTTGAGACCAACGAAGAGAGATTTGGTCCAAGAATCATCCAACTTCACCAAGTTCGTCCATTTTGGTCTTTCTTCGTTTCGACTAGCTTCAAAGTGGACCGAAGCCAAATGTCTTGCAAAGATTGATGTAATATGACACAATAAACCATGTGGAGAAGTTTGAGACCAACGAAGAGAGATTTGGTCCAAGAATCATCCAACTTCACCAAGTTCGTCCATTTTGGTCTTTCTTCGTTTTGACTTGCTTCAAAGTGGACCGAAGCCAAATGTCTTGCAAAGATTGATGTAATATGACACAATAAACCATGTGGAGAAGTTTGAGACCAACGAAGAGAGATTTGGTCCAAGAATCATCCAACTTCACCAAGTTCGTCCATTTTGGTCTTTCTTCGTTTTTACTTGCTTCAAAGTGAACCGAAGCCAAATGTCTTGCAAAGATTGATGTAATATGACACACCATGTGGAGAAGTTTGAGACCAACGAAGAGAGATTTGGTCCAAGAATCATCCAACTTCACCAAGTTCGTCCATTTTGGTCTTTTTTCATTTTCACTTGCTTCAAAGTGAACCGAAGCCAAATGTCTTGCAAAGATTGATGTAATATGACACAATAAACCATGTGGAGAAGTTTGAGACCAACGAAGAGAGATTTGGTCCAAGAATCATCCAACTTCACCAAGTTCGTCCATTTTGGTCTTTCTTCGTTTCGACTAGCTTCAAAGTGGACCGAAGCCAAATGTCTTGCAAAGATTGATGTAATAGACACAATAAACCATGTGGAGAAGTTTGAGACCAACGAAGAGAGATTTGGTCCAAGAATCATCCAACTTCACCAAGTTCGTCCATTTTGGTCTTTCTTTGTTTTCACTTGCTTCAAAGTGGACCGAAGCCAAATGTCTTGCAAAGATTGATGTAATATGACACAATAAACCATGTGGAGAAGTTTGAGACCAACGAAGAGAGATTTGGTCCAAGAATCATCCAACTTCACCAAGTTCGTCCATTTTGGTCTTTCTTCATTTTCACTTGCTTCAAAGTGGACCGAAGCCAAATGTCTGCAAAGATTGATGTAATATGACACAATAAACCATGTGGAGAAGTTTGAGACCAACGAAGAGAGATTTGGTCCAAGAATCATCCAACTTCACCAAGTTCGTCCATTTTGGTCTTTCTTCATTTTCACTTGCTTCAAAGTTGACCGAAGCCAAATGTCTTGCAAAGATTGATGTAATATGACACAATAAACCATGTGGAGAAGTTTGAGACCAACGAAGAGAGATTTGGTCCAAGAATCATCCAACTTCACCAAGTTCGTCCATTTTGGTCTTTCTTCGTTTCGACTAGCTTCAAAGTGGACCGAAGCCAAATGTCTTGCAAAGATTGATGTAATATGACACAATAAACCATGTGGAGAAGTTTGAGACCAACGAAGAGAGATTTGGTCCAAGAATCATCCAACTTCACCAAGTTCGTCCATTTTGGTCTTTCTTCGTTTTGACTTGCTTCAAAGAAGACCGAAGCCAAATGTCTTGCAAAGATTGATGTAATATGACACAATAAACCATGTGGAGAAGTTTGAGACCAACGAAGAGAGATTTGGTCCAAGAATCATCCAACTTCACCAAGTTCGTCCATTTTGGTCTTTCTTCGTTTTTACTTGCTTCAAAGTGAACCGAAGCCAAATGTCTTGCAAAGATTGATGTAATATGACAACCATGTGGAGAAGTTTGAGACCAACGAAGAGAGATTTGGTCCAAGAATCATCCAACTTCACCAAGTTCGTCCATTTTGGTCTTTCTTCGTTTTCACTTGCTTCAAAGTAGACCGAAGCCAAATGTCTTGCAAAGATTGATGTAATATGACACAATAAACCATGTGGAGAAGTTTGAGACCAACGAAGAGAGATTTGGTCCAAGAATCATCCAAACCAAGTTCGTCCATTTTGGTCTTTCTTCGTTTTCACTTGCTTCAAAGTGGACCGAAGCCAAATGTCTTGCAAAGATTGATGTAATATGACACAATAAACCATGTGGAGAAGTTTGAGACCAACGAAGAGAGATTTGGTCCAAGAATCATCCAACTTCACCAAGTTCGTCCATTTTGGTCTTTCTTCGTTTCGACTAGCTTCAAAGTGGACCGAAGCCAAATGTCTTGCAAAGATTGATGTAATATGACACAATAAACCATGTGGAGAAGTTTGAGACCAACGAAGAGAGATTTGGTCCAAGAATCATCCAACTTCACCAAGTTCGTCCATTTTGGTCTTTCTTCGTTTCACTTGCTTCAAAGAAGACCGAAGCCAAATGTCTTGCAAAGATTGATGTAATATGACACAATAAACCATGTGGAGAAGTTTGAGACCAACGAAGAGAGATTTGGTCCAAGAATCATCCAACTTCACCAAGTTCGTCCATTTTGGTCTTTCTTCGTTTTCACTTGCTTCAAAGAAGACCGAAGCCAAATGTCTTGCAAAGATTGATGTAATATGACACAATAAACCATGTGGAGAAGTTTGAGACCAACGAAGAGAGATTTGGTCCAAGAATCATCCAACTTCACCAAGTTCGTCCATTTTGGTCTTTCTTCGTTTTTACTTGCTTCAAAGTGGACCGAAGCCAAATGTCTTGCAAAGATTGATGTAATAAGACACAATAAACCATGTGGAGAAGTTTGAGACCAACGAAGAGAGATTTGGTCCAAGAATCATCCAACTTCACCAAGTTCGTCCATTTTGGTCTTTCTTCGTTTCGACTAGCTTCAAAGTGGACCGAAGCCAAATGTCTTGCAAAGATTGATGTAATATGACACAATAAACCATGTGGAGAAGTTTGAGACCAACGAAGAGAGATTTGGTCCAAGAATCATCCAACTTCACCAAGTTCGTCCATTTTGGTCTTTCTTCGTTTCGACTAGCTTCAAAGTAGACCGAAGCCAAATGTCTTGCAAAGATTGATGTAATATGACACAATAAACCATGTGGAGAAGTTTGAGACCAACGAAGAGAGATTTGGTCCAAGAATCATCCAACTTCACCAAGTTCGTCCATTTTGGTATTTCTTCATTTTCACTTGCTTCAAAGTGGACCGAAGCCAAATGTCTTGCAAAGATTGATGTAATATGACACAATAAACCATGTGGAGAAGTTTGAGACCAACGAAGAGAGATTTGGTCCAAGAATCATCCAACTTCACCAAGTTCGTCCATTTTGGTCTTTCTTCGTTTCGACTAGCTTCAAAGTGACCGAAGCCAAATGTCTTGCAAAGATTGATGTAATATGACACAATAAACCATGTGGAGAAGTTTGAGACCAACGAAGAGAGATTTGGTCCAAGAATCATCCAACTTCACCAAGTTCGTCCATTTTGGTCTTTCTTCGTTTCGACTAGCTTCAAAGTGGACCGAAGCCAAATGTCTTGCAAAGATTGATGTAATATGACACAATAAACCATGTGGAGAAGTTTGAGACCAACGAAGAGAGATTTGGTCCAAGAATCATCCAACTTCACCAAGTTCGTCCATTTTGGTCTTTCTTCGTTTCGACTAGCTTCAAAGTGGACCGAAGCCAAATGTCTTGCAAAGATTGATGTAATATGACACAATAAACCATGTGGAGAAGTTTGAGACCAACGAAGAGAGATTTGGTCCAAGAATCATCCAACTTCACCAAGTTCGTCCATTTTGGTCTTTCTTCATTTTCACTTGCTTCAAAGTGGACCGAAGCCAAATGTCTTGCAAAGATTGATGTAATATGACACAATAAACCATGTGGAGAAGTTTGAGACCAACGAAGAGAGATTTGGTCCAAGAATCATCCAACTTCACCAAGTTCGTCCATTTTGGTCTTTCTTCGTTTTCACTTGCTTCAAAGTGGACCGAAGCCAAATGTCTTGCAAAGATTGATGTAATATGACACAATAAACCATGTGGAGAAGTTTGAGACCAACGAAGAGAGATTTGGTCCAAGAATCATCCAACTTCACCAAGTTCGTCCATTTTGGTCTTTCTTCGTTCGACTAGCTTCAAAGTGGACCGAAGCCAAATGTCTTGCAAAGATTGATGTAATAAGACACAATAAACCATGTGGAGAAGTTTGAGACCAACGAAGAGAGATTTGGTCCAAGAATCATCCAACTTCACCAAGTTCGTCCATTTTGGTCTTTCTTCGTTTTCACTTGCTTCAAAGTGGACCGAAGCCAAATGTCTTGCAAAGATTGATGTAATATGACACAATAAACCATGTGGAGAAGTTTGAGACCAACGAAGAGAGATTTGGTCCAAGAATCATCCAACTTCACCAAGTTCGTCCATTTTGGTCTTTCTTCGTTTTTACTTGCTTCAAAGTGGACCGAAGCCAAATGTCTTGCAAAGATTGATGTAATATGACACAATAAACCATGTGGAGAAGTTTGAGACCAACGAAGAGAGATTTGGTCCAAGAATCATCCAACTTCACCAAGTTCGTCCATTTTGGTCTTTCTTCGTTTCGACTAGCTTCAAAGTGGACCGAAGCCAAATGTCTTGCAAAGATTGATGTAATATGACACAATAAACCATGTGGAGAAGTTTGAGACCAACGAAGAGAGATTTGGTCCAAGAATCATCCAACTTCACCAAGTTCGTCCATTTTGGTCTTTCTTCGTTTCGACTAGCTTCAAAGTGGACCGAAGCCAAATGTCTTGCAAAGATTGATGTAATATGACACAATAAACCATGTGGAGAAGTTTGAGACCAACGAAGAGAGATTTGGTCCAAGAATCATCCAACTTCACCAAGTTCGTCCATTTTGGTCTTTCTTCATTTTCACTTGCTTCAAAGTAGACCGAAGCCAAATGTCTTGCAAAGATTGATGTAATATGACACAATAAACCATGTGGAGAAGTTTGAGACCAACGAAGAGAGATTTGGTCCAAGAATCATCCAAACCAAGTTCGTCCATTTTGGTCTTTCTTCGTTTTCACTTGCTTCAAAGTGGACCGAAGCCAAATGTCTTGCAAAGATTGATGTAATAAGACACAATAAACCATGTGGAGAAGTTTGAGACCAACGAAGAGAGATTTGGTCCAAGAATCATCCAACTTCACCAAGTTCGTCCATTTTGGTCTTTCTTCGTTTTCACTTGCTTCAAAGTCGACCGAAGCCAAATGTCTTGCAAAGATTGATGTAATAAGACACAATAAACCATGTGGAGAAGTTTGAGACCAACGAAGAGAGATTTGGTCCAAGAATCATCCAACTTCACCAAGTTCGTCCATTTTGGTCTTTCTTCGTTTTGACTTGCTTCAAAGTGGACCGAAGCCAAATGTCTTGCAAAGATTGATGTAATATGACACAATAAACCATGTGGAGAAGTTTGAGACCAACGAAGAGAGATTTGGTCCAAGAATCATCCAACTTCACCAAGTTCGTCCATTTTGGTCTTTCTTCGTTTCGACTAGCTTCAAAGTGGACCGAAGCCAAATGTCTTGCAAAGATTGATGTAATATGACACAATAAACCATGTGGAGAAGTTTGAGACCAACGAAGAGAGATTTGGTCCAAGAATCATCCAACTTCACCAAGTTCGTCCATTTTGGTCTTTCTTCATTTTCACTTGCTTCAAAGTGGACCGAAGCCAAATGTCTTGCAAAGATTGATGTAATAAGACACAATAAACCATGTGGAGAAGTTTGAGACCAACGAAGAGAGATTTGGTCCAAGAATCATCCAACTTCACCAAGTTCGTCCATTTTGGTCTTTCTTCGTTTCACTAGCTTCAAAGTGGACCGAAGCCAAATGTCTTGCAAAGATTGATGTAATATGACACAATAAACCATGTGGAGAAGTTTGAGACCAACGAAGAGAGATTTGGTCCAAGAATCATCCAACTTCACCAAGTTCGTCCATTTTGGTCTTTCTTCGTTTTGACTTGCTTCAAAGAAGACCGAAGCCAAATGTCTTGCAAAGATTGATGTAATATGACACAATAAACCATGTGGAGAAGTTTGAGACCAACGAAGAGAGATTTGGTCCAAGAATCATCCAACTTCACCAAGTTCGTCCATTTTGGTCTTTCTTCATTTTCACTTGCTTCAAAGTGGACCGAAGCCAAATGTCTTGCAAAGATTGATGTAATATGACACAATAAACCATGTGGAGAAGTTTGAGACCAACGAAGAGAGATTTGGTCCAAGAATCATCCAACTTCACCAAGTTCGTCCATTTTGGTCTTCTTCGTTTCGATTAGCTTCAAAGTGGACCGAAGCCAAATGTCTTGCAAAGATTGATGTAATATGACACAATAAACCATGTGGAGAAGTTTGAGACCAACGAAGAGAGATTTGGTCCAAGAATCATCCAACTTCACCAAGTTCGTCCATTTTGGTCTTTCTTCATTTTCACTTGCTTCAAAGTGGACCGAAGCCAAATGTCTTGAAAGATTGATGTAATATGACACAATAAACCATGTGGAGAAGTTTGAGACCAACGAAGAGAGATTTGGTCCAAGAATCATCCAACTTCACCAAGTTCGTCCATTTTGGTCTTTCTTTATTTTCACTTGCTTCAAAGTGGACCGAAGCCAAATGTCTTGCAAAGATTGATGTAATAAGACACAATAAACCATGTGGAGAAGTTTGAGACCAACGAAGAGAGATTTGGTCCAAGAATCATCCAACTTCACCAAGTTCGTCCATTTTGGTCTTTCTTCGTTTTCACTTGCTTCAAAGTGGACCGAAGCCAAATGTCTTGCAAAGATTGATGTAATATGACACAATAAACCATGTGGAGAAGTTTGAGACCACGAAGAGAGATTTGGTCCAAGAATCATCCAACTTCACCAAGTTCGTCCATTTTGGTCTTTCTTCGTTTTGACTTGCTTCAAAGAAGACCGAAGCCAAATGTCTTGCAAAGATTGATGTAATATGACACAATAAACCATGTGGAGAAGTTTGAGACCAACGAAGAGAGATTTGGTCCAAGAATCATCCAACTTCACCAAGTTCGTCCATTTTGGTCTTTCTTCGTTTCGACTAGCTTCAAAGTGGACCGAAGCCAAATGTCTTGCAAAGATTGATGTAATAAGACACAATAAACCATGTGGAGAAGTTTGAGACCAACGAAGAGAGATTTGGTCCAAGAATCATCCAACTTCACCAAGTTCGTCCATTTTGGTCTTTCTTCGTTTTTAGTTGCTTCAAAGTGACCGAAGCCAAATGTCTTGCAAAGATTGATGTAATATGACAACCATGTGGAGAAGTTTGAGACCAACGAAGAGAGATTTGGTCCAAGAATCATCCAACTTCACCAAGTTCGTCCATTTTGGTATTTCTTCGTTTTCACTTGCTTCAAAGTAGACCGAAGCCAAATGTCTTGCAAAGATTGATGTAATATGACACAATAAACCATGTGGAGAAGTTTGAGACCAACGAAGAGAGATTTGGTCCAAGAATCATCCAACTTCACCAAGTTCGTCCATTTTGGTATTTCTTCATTTTCAGTTGCTTCAAAGTGGACCGAAGCCAAATGTCTTGCAAAGATTGATGTAATATGACACAATAAACCATGTGGAGAAGTTTGAGACCAACGAAGAGAGATTTGGTCCAAGAATCATCCAACTTCACCAAGTTCGTCCATTTTGGTCTTTCTTCGTTTTCACTTGCTTCAAAGTGGACCGAAGCCAAATGTCTTGCAAAGATTGATGTAATAAGACACAATAAACCATGTGGAGAAGTTTGAGACCAACGAAGAGAGATTTGGTCCAAGAATCATCCAACTTCACCAAGTTCGTCCATTTTGGTCTTTCTTCGTTTCGACTAGCTTCAAAGTGGACCGAAGCCAAATGTCTTGCAAAGATTGATGTAATATGACACAATAAACCATGTGGAGAAGTTTGAGACCAACGAAGAGAGATTTGGTCCAAGAATCATCCAACTTCACCAAGTTCGTCCATTTTGGTCTTTCTTCGTTTCACTTGCTTCAAAGAAGACCGAAGCCAAATGTCTTGCAAAGATTGATGTAATATGACACAATAAACCATGTGGAGAAGTTTGAGACCAACGAAGAGAGATTTGGTCCAAGAATCATCCAACTTCACCAAGTTCGTCCATTTTGGTCTTTCTTCGTTTTCACTTGCTTCAAAGAAGACCGAAGCCAAATGTCTTGCAAAGATTGATGTAATATGACACAATAAACCATGTGGAGAAGTTTGAGACCAACGAAGAGAGATTTGGTCCAAGAATCATCCAACTTCACCAAGTTCGTCCATTTTGGTCTTTCTTCGTTTTTACTTGCTTCAAAGTGGACCGAAGCCAAATGTCTTGCAAAGATTGATGTAATATGACACAATAAACCATGTGGAGAAGTTTGAGACCAACGAAGAGAGATTTGGTCCAAGAATCATCCAACTTCACCAAGTTCGTCCATTTTGGTCTTTCTTCGTTTCACTTGCTTCAAAGAAGACCGAAGCCAAATGTCTTGCAAAGATTGATGTAATATGACACAATAAACCATGTGGAGAAGTTTGAGACCAACGAAGAGAGATTTGGTCCAAGAATCATCCAACTTCACCAAGTTCGTCCATTTTGGTCTTTCTTCGTTTTCACTTGCTTCAAAGAAGACCGAAGCCAAATGTCTTGCAAAGATTGATGTAATATGACACAATAAACCATGTGGAGAAGTTTGAGACCAACGAAGAGAGATTTGGTCCAAGAATCATCCAACTTCACCAAGTTCGTCCATTTTGGTATTTCTTCGTTTTTACTTGCTTCAAAGTGGACCGAAGCCAAATGTCTTGCAAAGATTGATGTAATAAGACACAATAAACCATGTGGAGAAGTTTGAGACCAACGAAGAGAGATTTGGTCCAAGAATCATCCAACTTCACCAAGTTCGTCCATTTTGGTCTTTCTTCGTTTCGACTAGCTTCAAAGTGGACCGAAGCCAAATGTCTTGCAAAGATTGATGTAATATGACACAATAAACCATGTGGAGAAGTTTGAGACCAACGAAGAGAGATTTGGTCCAAGAATCATCCAACTTCACCAAGTTCGTCCATTTTGGTCTTTCTTCGTTTCGACTAGCTTCAAAGTGGACCGAAGCCAAATGTCTTGCAAAGATTGATGTAATATGACACAATAAACCATGTGGAGAAGTTTGAGACCAACGAAGAGAGATTTGGTCCAAGAATCATCCAACTTCACCAAGTTCGTCCATTTTGGTCTTTCTTCATTTTCACTTGCTTCAAAGTGGACCGAAGCCAAATGTCTTGCAAAGATTGATGTAATATGACACAATAAACCATGTGGAGAAGTTTGAGACCAACGAAGAGAGATTTGGTCCAAGAATCATCCAACTTCACCAAGTTCGTCCATTTTGGTATTTCTTTATTTTCACTTGCTTCAAAGTGGACCGAAGCCAAATGTCTTGCAAAGATTGATGTAATAAGACACAATAAACCATGTGGAGAAGTTTGAGACCACGAAGAGAGATTTGGTCCAAGAATCATCCAACTTCACCAAGTTCGTCCATTTTGGTCTTTCTTCGTTTTCACTTGCTTCAAAGTGGACCGAAGCCAAATGTCTTGCAAAGATTGATGTAATATGACACAATAAACCATGTGGAGAAGTTTGAGACCAACGAAGAGAGATTTGGTCCAAGAATCATCCAACTTCACCAAGTTCGTCCATTTTGGTCTTTCTTCGTTTTTACTTGCTTCAAAGTGAACCGAAGCCAAATGTCTTGCAAAGATTGATGTAATATGACAACCATGTGGAGAAGTTTGAGACCAACGAAGAGAGATTTGGTCCAAGAATCATCCAACTTCACCAAGTTCGTCCATTTTGGTATTTCTTCATTTTCACTTGCTTCAAAGTAGACCGAAGCCAAATGTCTAAGCAAAGATTGATGTAATATGACACAATAAACCATGTGGAGAAGTTTGAGACCAACGAAGAGAGATTTGGTCCAAGAATCATCCAACTTCACCAAGTTCGTCCATTTTGGTATTTCTTCATTTTCACTTGCTTCAAAGTGGACCGAAGCCAAATGTCTTGCAAAGATTGATGTAATAAGACACAATAAACCATGTGGAGAAGTTTGAGACCAACGAAGAGAGATTTGGTCCAAGAATCATCCAACTTCACCAAGTTCGTCCATTTTGGTCTTTCTTCGTTTTCACTTGCTTCAAAGTGGACCGAAGCCAAATGTCTTGCAAAGATTGATGTAATAAGACACAATAAACCATGTGGAGAAGTTTGAGACCAACGAAGAGAGATTTGGTCCAAGAATCATCCAACTTCACCAAGTTCGTCCATTTTGGTCTTTCTTCGGTTCGACTAGCTTCAAAGTGGACCGAAGCCAAATGTCTTGCAAAGATTGATGTAATATGACACAATAAACCATGTGGAGAAGTTTGAGACCAACGAAGAGAGATTTGGTCCAAGAATCATCCAACTTCACCAAGTTCGTCCATTTTGGTCTTTCTTCGTTTCACTTGCTTCAAAGTGGACCGAAGCCAAATGTCTTGCAAAGATTGATGTAATATGACACAATAAACCATGTGGAGAAGTTTGAGACCAACGAAGAGAGATTTGGTCCAAGAATCATCCAACTTCACCAAGTTCGTCCATTTTGGTCTTTCTTCGTTTTCACTTGCTTCAAAGTGGACCGAAGCCAAATGTCTTGCAAAGATTGATGTAATATGACACAATAAACCATGTGGAGAAGTTTGAGACCAACGAAGAGAGATTTGGTCCAAGAATCATCCAACTTCACCAAGTTCGTCCATTTTGGTCTTTCTTCGTTTTTACTTGCTTCAAAGTGGACCGAAGCCAAATGTCTTGCAAAGATTGATGTAATATGACACAATAAACCATGTGGAGAAGTTTGAGACCAACGAAGAGAGATTTGGTCCAAGAATCATCCAACTTCACCAAGTTCGTCCATTTTGGTCTTTCTTCGTTTCACTTGCTTCAAAGAAGACCGAAGCCAAATGTCTTGCAAAGATTGATGTAATATGACACAATAAACCATGTGGAGAAGTTTGAGACCAACGAAGAGAGATTTGGTCCAAGAATCATCCAACTTCACCAAGTTCGTCCATTTTGGTCTTTCTTCGTTTTCACTTGCTTCAAAGAAGACCGAAGCCAAATGTCTTGCAAAGATTGATGTAATATGACACAATAAACCATGTGGAGAAGTTTGAGACCAACGAAGAGAGATTTGGTCCAAGAATCATCCAACTTCACCAAGTTCGTCCATTTTGGTATTTCTTCGTTTTTACTTGCTTCAAAGTGGACCGAAGCCAAATGTCTTGCAAAGATTGATGTAATAAGACACAATAAACCATGTGGAGAAGTTTGAGACCAACGAAGAGAGATTTGGTCCAAGAATCATCCAACTTCACCAAGTTCGTCCATTTTGGTCTTTCTTCGTTTCGACTAGCTTCAAAGTGGACCGAAGCCAAATGTCTTGCAAAGATTGATGTAATATGACACAATAAACCATGTGGAGAAGTTTGAGACCAACGAAGAGAGATTTGGTCCAAGAATCATCCAACTTCACCAAGTTCGTCCATTTTGGTCTTTCTTCGTTTCGACTAGCTTCAAAGTGGACCGAAGCCAAATGTCTTGCAAAGATTGATGTAATATGACACAATAAACCATGTGGAGAAGTTTGAGACCAACGAAGAGAGATTTGGTCCAAGAATCATCCAACTTCACCAAGTTCGTCCATTTTGGTCTTTCTTCATTTTCACTTGCTTCAAAGTGGACCGAAGCCAAATGTCTGCAAAGATTGATGTAATATGACACAATAAACCATGTGGAGAAGTTTGAGACCAACGAAGAGAGATTTGGTCCAAGAATCATCCAACTTCACCAAGTTCGTCCATTTTGGTCTTTCTTTATTTTCACTTGCTTCAAAGTGGACCGAAGCCAAATGTCTTGCAAAGATTGATGTAATAAGACACAATAAACCATGTGGAGAAGTTTGAGACCACGAAGAGAGATTTGGTCCAAGAATCATCCAACTTCACCAAGTTCGTCCATTTTGGTCTTTCTTCGTTTTCACTTGCTTCAAAGTGGACCGAAGCCAAATGTCTTGCAAAGATTGATGTAATATGACACAATAAACCATGTGGAGAAGTTTGAGACCAACGAAGAGAGATTTGGTCCAAGAATCATCCAACTTCACCAAGTTCGTCCATTTTGGTCTTTCTTCGTTTTTACTTGCTTCAAAGTGACCGAAGCCAAATGTCTTGCAAAGATTGATGTAATATGACAACCATGTGGAGAAGTTTGAGACCAACGAAGAGAGATTTGGTCCAAGAATCATCCAACTTCACCAAGTTCGTCCATTTTGGTATTTCTTCATTTTCACTTGCTTCAAAGTAGACCGAAGCCAAATGTCTAAGCAAAGATTGATGTAATATGACACAATAAACCATGTGGAGAAGTTTGAGACCAACGAAGAGAGATTTGGTCCAAGAATCATCCAACTTCACCAAGTTCGTCCATTTTGGTATTTCTTCATTTTCACTTGCTTCAAAGTGGACCGAAGCCAAATGTCTTGCAAAGATTGATGTAATATGACACAATAAACCATGTGGAGAAGTTTGAGACCAACGAAGAGAGATTGGTCCAAGAATCATCCAACTTCACCAAGTTCGTCCATTTTGGTCTTTCTTCGTTTTCACTTGCTTCAAAGTGGACCGAAGCCAAATGTCTTGCAAAGATTGATGTAATAAGACACAATAAACCATGTGGAGAAGTTTGAGACCAACGAAGAGAGATTTGGTCCAAGAATCATCCAACTTCACCAAGTTCGTCCATTTTGGTCTTTCTTCGTTTTGACTTGCTTCAAAGAAGACCGAAGCCAAATGTCTTGCAAAGATTGATGTAATATGACACAATAAACCATGTGGAGAAGTTTGAGACCAACGAAGAGAGATTTGGTCCAAGAATCATCCAACTTCACCAAGTTCGTCCATTTTGGTCTTTCTTCGTTTCGACTAGCTTCAAAGTGGACCGAAGCCAAATGTCTTGCAAAGATTGATGTAATATGACACAATAAACCATGTGGAGAAGTTTGAGACCAACGAAGAGAGATTTGGTCCAAGAATCATCCAACTTCACCAAGTTCGTCCATTTTGGTCTTTCTTCGTTTCACTTGCTTCAAAGAAGACCGAAGCCAAATGTCTTGCAAAGATTGATGTAATATGACACAATAAACCATGTGGAGAAGTTTGAGACCAACGAAGAGAGATTTGGTCCAAGAATCATCCAACTTCACCAAGTTCGTCCATTTTGGTATTTCTTCATTTTCACTTGCTTCAAAGTGGACCGAAGCCAAATGTCTTGAAAGATTGATGTAATATGACACAATAAACCATGTGGAGAAGTTTGAGACCAACGAAGAGAGATTTGGTCCAAGAATCATCCAACTTCACCAAGTTCGTCCATTTTGGTCTTTCTTTATTTTCACTTGCTTCAAAGTGGACCGAAGCCAAATGTCTTGCAAAGATTGATGTAATATGACACAATAAACCATGTGGAGAAGTTTGAGACCACGAAGAGAGATTTGGTCCAAGAATCATCCAACTTCACCAAGTTCGTCCATTTTGGTCTTTCTTCGTTTTCACTTGCTTCAAAGTCGACCGAAGCCAAATGTCTTGCAAAGATTGATGTAATATGACACAATAAACCATGTGGAGAAGTTTGAGACCACGAAGAGAGATTTGGTCCAAGAATCATCCAACTTCACCAAGTTCGTCCATTTTGGTCTTTCTTCGTTTCAACTAGCTTCAAAGTGGACCGAAGCCAAATGTCTTGCAAAGATTGATGTAATATGACACAATAAACCATGTGGAGAAGTTTGAGACCAACGAAGAGAGATTTGGTCCAAGAATCATCCAACTTCACCAAGTTCGTCCATTTTGGTCTTTCTTCGTTTTGACTTGCTTCAAAGAAGACCGAAGCCAAATGTCTTGCAAAGATTGATGTAATATGACACAATAAACCATGTGGAGAAGTTTGAGACCAACGAAGAGAGATTTGGTCCAAGAATCATCCAACTTCACCAAGTTCGTCCATTTTGGTCTTTCTTCTTTTTCACTTGCTTCAAAGTGGACCGAAGCCAAATGTCTTGCAAAGATTGATGTAATATGACACAATAAACCATGTGGAGAAGTTTGAGACCAACGAAGAGAGATTTGGTCCAAGAATCATCCAACTTCACCAAGTTCGTCCATTTTGGTCTTCTTCGTTTCGATTAGCTTCAAAGTGGACCGAAGCCAAATGTCTTGCAAAGATTGATGTAATATGACACAATAAACCATGTGGAGAAGTTTGAGACCAACGAAGAGAGATTTGGTCCAAGAATCATCCAACTTCACCAAGTTCGTCCATTTTGGTCTTTCTTCGTTTCACTTGCTTCAAAGAAGACCGAAGCCAAATGTCTTGCAAAGATTGATGTAATATGACACAATAAACCATGTGGAGAAGTTTGAGACCAACGAAGAGAGATTTGGTCCAAGAATCATCCAACTTCACCAAGTTCGTCCATTTTGGTCTTTCTTCGTTTTCACTTGCTTCAAAGTGGACCGAAGCCAAATGTCTTGCAAAGATTGATGTAATAAGACACAATAAACCATGTGGAGAAGTTTGAGACCAACGAAGAGAGATTTGGTCCAAGAATCATCCAACTTCACCAAGTTCGTCCATTTTGGTCTTTCTTCGTTTCGACTAGCTTCAAAGTGGACCGAAGCCAAATGTCTTGCAAAGATTGATGTAATATGACACAATAAACCATGTGGAGAAGTTTGAGACCAACGAAGAGAGATTTGGTCCAAGAATCATCCAACTTCACCAAGTTCGTCCATTTTGGTCTTTCTTCGTTTCGACTAGCTTCAAAGTGGACCGAAGCCAAATGTCTTGCAAAGATTGATGTAATATGACACAATAAACCATGTGGAGAAGTTTGAGACCAACGAAGAGAGATTTGGTCCAAGAATCATCCAACTTCACCAAGTTCGTCCATTTTGGTATTTCTTCGTTTTTACTTGCTTCAAAGTGGACCGAAGCCAAATGTCTTGCAAAGATTGATGTAATATGACACAATAAACCATGTGGAGAAGTTTGAGACCAACGAAGAGAGATTTGGTCCAAGAATCATCCAACTTCACCAAGTTCGTCCATTTTGGTCTTTCTTCGTTTCGACTAGCTTCAAAGTGGACCGAAGCCAAATGTCTTGCAAAGATTGATGTAATATGACACAATAAACCATGTGGAGAAGTTTGAGACCAACGAAGAGAGATTTGGTCCAAGAATCATCCAACTTCACCAAGTTCGTCCATTTTGGTCTTTCTTCGTTTTCACTTGCTTCAAAGTGGACCGAAGCCAAATGTCTTGCAAAGATTGATGTAATATGACACAATAAACCATGTGGAGAAGTTTGAGACCAACGAAGAGAGATTTGGTCCAAGAATCATCCAACTTCACCAAGTTCGTCCATTTTGGTCTTTCTTCGTTTTCACTTGCTTCAAAGTGGACCGAAGCCAAATGTCTTGCAAAGATTGATGTAATATGACACAATAAACCATGTGGAGAAGTTTGAGACCAACGAAGAGAGATTTGGTCCAAGAATCATCCAACTTCACCAAGTTCGTCCATTTTGGTCTTTCTTCGTTTCGACTAGCTTCAAAGTGGACCGAAGCCAAATGTCTTGCAAAGATTGATGTAATATGACACAATAAACCATGTGGAGAAGTTTGAGACCAACGAAGAGAGATTTGGTCCAAGAATCATCCAACTTCACCAAGTTCGTCCATTTTGGTCTTTCTTCGTTTCGACTAGCTTCAAAGTGGACCGAAGCCAAATGTCTTGCAAAGATTGATGTAATATGACACAATAAACCATGTGGAGAAGTTTGAGACCAACGAAGAGAGATTTGGTCCAAGAATCATCCAACTTCACCAAGTTCGTCCATTTTGGTCTTTCTTCGTTTTCACTTGCTTCAAAGTGGACCGAAGCCAAATGTCTTGCAAAGATTGATGTAATATGACACAATAAACCATGTGGAGAAGTTTGAGACCAACGAAGAGAGATTTGGTCCAAGAATCATCCAACTTCACCAAGTTCGTCCATTTTGGTCTTTCTTCGTTTCGACTAGCTTCAAAGAGGACCGAAGCCAAATGTCTTGCAAAGATTGATGTAATATGACACAATAAACCATGTGGAGAAGTTTGAGACCAACGAAGAGAGATTTGGTCCAAGAATCATCCAACTTCACCAAGTTCGTCCATTTTGGTCTTTCTTCGTTTTCACTTGCTTCAAAGTGGACCGAAGCCAAATGTCTTGCAAAGATTGATGTAATATGACACAATAAACCATGTGGAGAAGTTTGAGACCAACGAAGAGAGATTTGGTCCAAGAATCATCCAACTTCACCAAGTTCGTCCATTTTGGTCTTTCTTCTTTTTCACTTGCTTCAAAGTGGACCGAAGCCAAATGTCTTGCAAAGATTGATGTAATATGACACAATAAACCATGTGGAGAAGTTTGAGACCAACGAAGAGAGATTTGGTCCAAGAATCATCCAACTTCACCAAGTTCGTCCATTTTGGTCTTTCTTCGTTTCGACTAGCTTCAAAGTGGACCGAAGCCAAATGTCTTGCAAAGATTGATGTAATATGACACAATAAACCATGTGGAGAAGTTTGAGACCAACGAAGAGAGATTTGGTCCAAGAATCATCCAACTTCACCAAGTTCGTCCATTTTGGTCTTTCTTCGTTTCGACTAGCTTCAAAGTGGACCGAAGCCAAATGTCTTGCAAAGATTGATGTAATATGACACAATAAACCATGTGGAGAAGTTTGAGACCAACGAAGAGAGATTTGGTCCAAGAATCATCCAACTTCACCAAGTTCGTCCATTTTGGTCTTTCTTCATTTTCACTTGCTTCAAAGTGGACCGAAGCCAAATGTCTTGCAAAGATTGATGTAATATGACACAATAAACCATGTGGAGAAGTTTGAGACCAACGAAGAGAGATTTGGTCCAAGAATCATCCAACTTCACCAAGTTCGTCCATTTTGGTATTTCTTCATTTTCACTTGCTTCAAAGTGGACCGAAGCCAAATGACTTGCAAAGATTGATGTAATCTGACGCAATAAACCATGTGGAGAAGTTTGAGACCAACGAAGAGAGATTTAGTCCAAGAATCATCCAACTTCACCAAGTTCGTCCATTTTGGTCTTTCTTCGTTTCGACTAGCTTCAAAGTGGACCGAAGCCAAATGTCTTGCAAAGATTGATGTAATATGACACAATAAACCATGTGGAGAAGTTTGAGACCAACGAAGAGAGATTTGGTCCAAGAATCATCCAACTTCACCAAGTTCGTCCATTTTGGTCTTTCTTCGTTTTCACTTGCTTCAAAGTGGACCGAAGCCAAATGTCTTGCAAAGATTGATGTAATATGACACAATAAACCATGTGGAGAAGTTTGTGACCAACGAAGAGAGATTTGGTCCAAGAATCATCCAATTTCACCAAGTTCGTCCATTTTGGTATTTCTTCGTTTTCAGTTGCTTCAAAGTGGACCAAAGCCAAATGTCTTGCAATGATTGATGTAATAAGACACAATAAACCATGTGGAGAAGTTTGAGACCAACGAAGAGAGATTTGGTCCAAGAATCATCCAACTTCACCAAGTTCGTCCATTTTGGTCTTTCTTCGTTTCGACTAGCTTCAAAGTGGACCGAAGCCAAATGTCTTGCAAAGATTGATGTAATATGACACAATAAACCATGTGGAGAAGTTTGAGACCAACGAAGAGAGATTTGGTCCAAGAATCATCCAACTTCACCAAGTTCGTCCATTTTGGTCTTTCTTCGTTTCGACTAGCTTCAAAGTGGACCGAAGCCAAATGTCTTGCAAAGATTGATGTAATATGACACAATAAACCATGTGGAGAAGTTTGAGACCAACGAAGAGAGATTTGGTCCAAGAATCATCCAACTTCACCAAGTTCGTCCATTTTGGTCTTTCTTCATTTTCACTTGCTTCAAAGTGGACCGAAGCCAAATGTCTTGCAAAGATTGATGTAATATGACACAATAAACCATGTGGAGAAGTTTGAGACCAACGAAGAGAGATTTGGTCCAAGAATCATCCAACTTCACCAAGTTCGTCCATTTTGGTCTTTCTTCATTTTCACTTGCTTCAAAGTGGACCGAAGCCAAATGTCTTGCAAAGATTGATGTAATATGACACAATAAACCATGTGGAGAAGTTTGAGACCAACGAAGAGAGATTTGGTCCAAGAATCATCCAACTTCACCAAGTTCGTCCATTTTGGTCTTTCTTCATTTTCACTTGCTTCAAAGTGGACCGAAGCCAAATGTCTTGCAAAGATTGATGTAATATGACACAATAAACCATGTGGAGAAGTTTGAGACCAACGAAGAGAGATTTGGTCCAAGAATCATCCAACTTCACCAAGTTCGTCCATTTTGGTCTTTCTTCGTTTCGACTAGCTTCAAAGTGGACCGAAGCCAAATGTCTTGCAAAGATTGATGTAATATGACACAATAAACCATGTGGAGAAGTTTGAGACCAACGAAGAGAGATTTGGTCCAAGAATCATCCAACTTCACCAAGTTCGTCCATTTTGGTCTTTCTTCGTTTTGACTTACTTCAAAGAAGACCGAAGCCAAATGTCTTGCAAAGATTGATGTAATATGACACAATAAACCATGTGGAGAAGTTTGAGACCAACGAAGAGAGATTTGGTCCAAGAATCATCCAACTTCACCAAGTTCGTCCATTTTGGTCTTTCTTCGTTTCGACTAGCTTTAAAGTGGACCGAAGCCAATGTGGAGAAGTTTGAGACCAACGAAGAGAGATTTGGTCCAAGAATCATCCAACTTCACCAAGTTCGTCCATTTTGGTCTTTCTTTTTTCACTTGCTTCAAAGTGGACCGAAGCCAAATGTCTTGCAAAGATTGATGTAATATGACACAATAAACCATGTGGAGAAGTTTGAGACCAACGAAGAGAGATTTGGTCCAAGAATCATCCAACTTCACCAAGTTCGTCCATTTTGGTCTTTCTTCGTTTCGACTAGCTTCAAAGTGGACCGAAGCCAAATGTCTTGCAAAGATTGATGTAATATGACACAATAAACCATGTGGAGAAGTTTGAGACCAACGAAGAGAGATTTGGTCCAAGAATCATCCAACTTCACCAAGTTCGTCCATTTTGGTCTTTCTTCGTTTTCACTTGCTTCAAAGTGGACCGAAGCCAAATGTCTTGCAAAGATTGATGTAATATGACACAATAAACCATGTGGAGAAGTTTGAGACCAACGAAGAGAGATTTGGTCCAAGAATCATCCAACTTCACCAAGTTCGTCCATTTTGGTCTTTCTTTTTTCACTTGCTTCAAAGTGGACCGAAGCCAAATGTCTTGCAAAGATTGATGTAATATGACACAATAAACCATGTGGAGAAGTTTGAGACCAACGAAGAGAGATTTGGTCCAAGAATCATCCAACTTCACCAAGTTCGTCCATTTTGGTCTTTCTTCGTTTCGACTAGCTTTAAAGTGGACCGAAGCCAATGTGGAGAAGTTTGAGACGAACGAAGAGAGATTTGGTCCAAGAATCATCCAACTTCACCAAGTTCGTCCATTTTGGTCTTTCTTTTTTCACTTGCTTCAAAGTGGACCGAAGCCAAATGTCTTGCAAAGATTGATGTAATATGACACAATAAACCATGTGGAGAAGTTTGAGACCAACGAAGAGAGATTTGGTCCAAGAATCATCCAACTTCACCAAGTTCGTCCATTTTGGTCTTTCTTCGTTTCGACTAGCTTCAAAGTGGACCGAAGCCAAATGTCTTGCAAAGATTGATGTAATATGACACAATAAACCATGTGGAGAAGTTTGAGACCAACGAAGAGAGATTTGGTCCAAGAATCATCCAACTTCACCAAGTTCGTCCATTTTGGTCTTTCTTCGTTTTACTTGCTTCAAAGTGGACCGAAGCCAAATGTCTTGCAAAGATTGATGTAATAAGACACAATAAACCATGTGGAGAAGTTTGAGACCAACGAAGAGAGATTTGGTCCAAGAATCATCCAACTTCACCAAGTTCGTCCATTTTGGTCTTTCTTCCTTTTCACTTGCTTCAAAGTGGACCGAAGCCAAATGTCTTGCATAGATTGATGTAATATGACACAATAAACCATGTGGAGAAGTTTGAGACCAACGAAGAGAGATTTGGTCCAAGAATCATCCAACTTCACCAAGTTCGTCCATTTTGGTCTTTCTTCGTTTTCACTTGCTTCAAAGAAGACCGAAGCCAAATGTCTTGCAAAGATTGATGTAATATGACACAATAAACCATGTGGAGAAGTTTGAGACCAACGAAGAGAGATTTGGTCCAAGAATCATCCAACTTCACCAAGTTCGTCCATTTTGGTCTTTCTTCATTTTCAATTGCTTCAAAGTGGACCGAAGCCAAATGTCTTGCAAAGATTGATGTAATATGACACAATAAACCATGTGGAGAAGTTTGAGACCAACGAAGAGAGATTTGGTCCAAGAATCATCCAACTTCACCAAGTTCGTCCATTTTGGTCTTTCTTCGTTTCGATTAGCTTCAAAGTGGACCGAAGCCAAATGTCTTGCAAAGATTGATGTAATAAGACACAATAAACCATGTGGAGAAGTTTGAGACCAACGAAGAGAGATTTGGTCCAAGAATCATCCAACTTCACCAAGTTCGTCCATTTTGGTCTTTCTTCGTTTTCACTTGCTTCAAAGAAGACCGAAGCCAAATGTCTTGCAAAGATTGATGTAATATGACACAATAAACCATGTGGAGAAGTTTGAGACCAACGAAGAGAGATTTGGTCCAAGAATCATCCAACTTCACCAAGTTCGTCCATTTTGGTATTTCTTCGTTTTCACTTGCTTCAAAGTGGACCGAAGCCAAATGTCTTGCAAAGATTGATGTAATATGACACAATAAACCATGTGGAGAAGTTTGAGACCAACGAAGAGAGATTTGGTCCAAGAATCATCCAACTTCACCAAGTTCGTCCATTTTGGTCTTTCTTCGTTTCAACTAGCTTCAAAGTGGACCGAAGCCAAATGTCTTGCAAAGATTGATGTAATATGACACAATAAACCATGTGGAGAAGTTTGAGACCAACGAAGAGAGATTTGGTCCAAGAATCATCCAACTTCACCAAGTTCGTCCATTTTGGTCTTTCTTCGTTTTCACTTGCTTCAAAGTGGACCGAAGCCAAATGTCTTGCAAAGATTGATGTAATATGACACAATAAACCATGTGGAGAAGTTTGAGACCAACGAAGAGAGATTTGGTCCAAGAATCATCCAACTTCACCAAGTTCGTCCATTTTGGTCTTTCTTCGTTTCGACTAGCTTCAAAGTGGACCGAAGCCAAATGTCTTGCAAAGATTGATGTAATATGACACAATAAACCATGTGGAGAAGTTTGAGACCAACGAAGAGAGATTTGGTCCAAGAATCATCCAACTTCACCAAGTTCGTCCATTTTGGTCTTTCTTCGTTTTAACTTGCTTCAAAGTGGACCGAAGCCAAATGTCTTGCAAAGATTGATGTAATATGACACAATAAACCATGTGGAGAAGTTTGAGACCAACGAAGAGAGATTTGGTCCAAGAATCATCCAACTTCACCAAGTTCGTCCATTTTGGTCTTTCTTCGTTTTCACTTGCTTCAAAGTGGACCGAAGCCAAATGTCTTGCAAAGATTGATGTAATATGACACAATAAACCATGTGGAGAAGTTTGAGACCAACGAAGAGAGATTTGGTCCAAGAATCATCCAACTTCACCAAGTTCGTCCATTTTGGTCTTTCTTCGTTTCGACTAGCTTCAAAGTGGACCGAAGCCAAATGTCTTGCAAAGATTGATGTAATATGACACAATAAACCATGTGGAGAAGTTTGAGACCAACGAAGAGAGATTTGGTCCAAGAATCATCCAACTTCACCAAGTTCGTCCATTTTGGTCTTTCTTCGTTTTCACTTGCTTCAAAGTGGACCGAAGCCAAATGTCTTGCAAAGATTGATGTAATATGACACAATAAACCATGTGGAGAAGTTTGAGACCAACGAAGAGAGATTTGGTCCAAGAATCATCCAACTTCACCAAGTTCGTCCATTTTGGTCTTTCTTCGTTTTCACTTGCTTCAAAGTGGACCGAAGCCAAATGTCTTGCAAAGATTGATGTAATATGACACAATAAACCATGTGGAGAAGTTTGAGACCAACGAAGAGAGATTTGGTCCAAGAATCATCCAACTTCACCAAGTTCGTCCATTTTGGTCTTTCTTCGTTTCGACTAGCTTCAAAGTGGACCGAAGCCAAATGTCTTGCAAAGATTGATGTAATATGACACAATAAACCATGTGGAGAAGTTTGAGACCAACGAAGAGAGATTTGGTCCAAGAATCATCCAACTTCACCAAGTTCGTCCATTTTGGTCTTTCTTCGTTTTAACTTGCTTCAAAGTGGACCGAAGCCAAATGTCTTGCAAAGATTGATGTAATATGACACAATAAACCATGTGGAGAAGTTTGAGACCAACGAAGAGAGATTTGGTCCAAGAATCATCCAACTTCACCAAGTTCGTCCATTTTGGTCTTTCTTCGTTTTCACTTGCTTCAAAGTGGACCGAAGCCAAATGTCTTGCAAAGATTGATGTAATATGACACAATAAACCATGTGGAGAAGTTTGAGACCAACGAAGAGAGATTTGGTCCAAGAATCATCCAACTTCACCAAGTTCGTCCATTTTGGTCTTTCTTCGTTTCGACTAGCTTCAAAGTGGACCGAAGCCAAATGTCTTGCAAAGATTGATGTAATATGACACAATAAACCATGTGGAGAAGTTTGAGACCAACGAAGAGAGATTTGGTCCAAGAATCATCCAACTTCACCAAGTTCGTCCATTTTGGTCTTTCTTCGTTTTCACTTGCTTCAAAGTGGACCGAAGCCAAATGTCTTGCAAAGATTGATGTAATATGACACAATAAACCATGTGGAGAAGTTTGAGACCAACGAAGAGAGATTTGGTCCAAGAATCATCCAACTTCACCAAGTTCGTCCATTTTGGTCTTTCTTCGTTTTCACTTGCTTCAAAGTGGACCGAAGCCAAATGTCTTGCAAAGATTGATGTAATATGACACAATAAACCATGTGGAGAAGTTTGAGACCAACGAAGAGAGATTTGGTCCAAGAATCATCCAACTTCACCAAGTTCGTCCATTTTGGTCTTTCTTCGTTTCACTAGCTTCAAAGTGGACCGAAGCCAAATGTCTTGCAAAGATTGATGTAATATGACACAATAAACCATGTGGAGAAGTTTGAGACCAACGAAGAGAGATTTGGTCCAAGAATCATCCAACTTCACCAAGTTCGTCCATTTTGGTCTTTCTTCGTTTTCACTTGCTTCAAAGTGGACCGAAGCCAAATGTCTTGCAAAGATTGATGTAATATGACACAATAAACCATGTGGAGAAGTTTGAGACCAACGAAGAGAGATTTGGTCCAAGAATCATCCAACTTCACCAAGTTCGTCCATTTTGGTCTTTCTTCGTTTCGACTAGCTTCAAAGTGGACCGAAGCCAAATGTCTTGCAAAGATTGATGTAATATGACACAATAAACCATGTGGAGAAGTTTGAGACCAACGAAGAGAGATTTGGTCCAAGAATCATCCAACTTCACCAAGTTCGTCCATTTTGGTCTTTCTTCGTTTTCACTTGCTTCAAAGTGGACCGAAGCCAAATGTCTTGCAAAGATTGATGTAATATGACACAATAAACCATGTGGAGAAGTTTGAGACCAACGAAGAGAGATTTGGTCCAAGAATCATCCAACTTCACCAAGTTCGTCCATTTTGGTCTTTCTTCGTTTTCACTTGCTTCAAAGTGGACCGAAGCCAAATGTCTTGCAAAGATTGATGTAATATGACACAATAAACCATGTGGAGAAGTTTGAGACCAACGAAGAGAGATTTGGTCCAAGAATCATCCAACTTCACCAAGTTCGTCCATTTTGGTCTTTCTTCGTTTTCACTTGCTTCAAAGTGGACCGAAGCCAAATGTCTTGCAAAGATTGATGTAATATGACACAATAAACCATGTGGAGAAGTTTGAGACCAACGAAGAGAGATTTGGTCCAAGAATCATCCAACTTCACCAAGTTCGTCCATTTTGGTCTTTCTTCGTTTCGACTAGCTTCAAAGTGGACCGAAGCCAAATGTCTTGCAAAGATTGATGTAATATGACACAATAAACCATGTGGAGAAGTTTGAGACCAACGAAGAGAGATTTGGTCCAAGAATCATCCAACTTCACCAAGTTCGTCCATTTTGGTCTTTCTTCGTTTTAACTTGCTTCAAAGTGGACCGAAGCCAAATGTCTTGCAAAGATTGATGTAATATGACACAATAAACCATGTGGAGAAGTTTGAGACCAACGAAGAGAGATTTGGTCCAAGAATCATCCAACTTCACCAAGTTCGTCCATTTTGGTCTTTCTTCGTTTCGACTAGCTTCAAAGTGGACCGAAGCCAAATGTCTTGCAAAGATTGATGTAATATGACACAATAAACCATGTGGAGAAGTTTGAGACCAACGAAGAGAGATTTGGTCCAAGAATCATCCAACTTCACCAAGTTCGTCCATTTTGGTCTTTCTTCGTTTTCACTTGCTTCAAAGTGGACCGAAGCCAAATGTCTTGCAAAGATTGATGTAATATGACACAATAAACCATGTGGAGAAGTTTGAGACCAACGAAGAGAGATTTGGTCCAAGAATCATCCAACTTCACCAAGTTCGTCCATTTTGGTCTTTCTTCGTTTCGACTAGCTTCAAAGTGGACCGAAGCCAAATGTCTTGCAAAGATTGATGTAATATGACACAATAAACCATGTGGAGAAGTTTGAGACCAACGAAGAGAGATTTGGTCCAAGAATCATCCAACTTCACCAAGTTCGTCCATTTTGGTCTTTCTTCGTTTTAACTTGCTTCAAAGTGGACCGAAGCCAAATGTCTTGCAAAGATTGATGTAATATGACACAATAAACCATGTGGAGAAGTTTGAGACCAACGAAGAGAGATTTGGTCCAAGAATCATCCAACTTCACCAAGTTCGTCCATTTTGGTCTTTCTTCGTTTTCACTTGCTTCAAAGTGGACCGAAGCCAAATGTCTTGCAAAGATTGATGTAATATGACACAATAAACCATGTGGAGAAGTTTGAGACCAACGAAGAGAGATTTGGTCCAAGAATCATCCAACTTCACCAAGTTCGTCCATTTTGGTCTTTCTTCGTTTTCACTTGCTTCAAAGTGGACCGAAGCCAAATGTCTTGCAAAGATTGATGTAATATGACACAATAAACCATGTGGAGAAGTTTGAGACCAACGAAGAGAGATTTGGTCCAAGAATCATCCAACTTCACCAAGTTCGTCCATTTTGGTCTTTCTTCGTTTTCACTTGCTTCAAAGTGGACCGAAGCCAAATGTCTTGCAAAGATTGATGTAATATGACACAATAAACCATGTGGAGAAGTTTGAGACCAACGAAGAGAGATTTGGTCCAAGAATCATCCAACTTCACCAAGTTCGTCCATTTTGGTCTTTCTTCGTTTCGACTTAGCTTCAAAGTGGACCGAAGCCAAATGTCTTGCAAAGATTGATGTAATATGACACAATAAACCATGTGGAGAAGTTTGAGACCAACGAAGAGAGATTTGGTCCAAGAATCATCCAACTTCACCAAGTTCGTCCATTTTGGTCTTTCTTCGTTTTCACTTGCTTCAAAGTGGACCGAAGCCAAATGTCTTGCAAAGATTGATGTAATATGACACAATAAACCATGTGGAGAAGTTTGAGACCAACGAAGAGAGATTTGGTCCAAGAATCATCCAACTTCACCAAGTTCGTCCATTTTGGTCTTTCTTCGTTTTCACTTGCTTCAAAGTGGACCGAAGCCAAATGTCTTGCAAAGATTGATGTAATATGACACAATAAACCATGTGGAGAAGTTTGAGACCAACGAAGAGAGATTTGGTCCAAGAATCATCCAACTTCACCAAGTTCGTCCATTTTGGTCTTTCTTCGTTTCGACTAGCTTCAAAGTGGACCGAAGCCAAATGTCTTGCAAAGATTGATGTAATATGACACAATAAACCATGTGGAGAAGTTTGAGACCAACGAAGAGAGATTTGGTCCAAGAATCATCCAACTTCACCAAGTTCGTCCATTTTGGTCTTTCTTCGTTTTCACTTGCTTCAAAGTGGACCGAAGCCAAATGTCTTGCAAAGATTGATGTAATATGACACAATAAACCATGTGGAGAAGTTTGAGACCAACGAAGAGAGATTTGGTCCAAGAATCATCCAACTTCACCAAGTTCGTCCATTTTGGTCTTTCTTCGTTTCGACTAGCTTCAAAGTGGACCGAAGCCAAATGTCTTGCAAAGATTGATGTAATATGACACAATAAACCATGTGGAGAAGTTTGAGACCAACGAAGAGAGATTTGGTCCAAGAATCATCCAACTTCACCAAGTTCGTCCATTTTGGTCTTTCTTCGTTTTAACTTGCTTCAAAGTGGACCGAAGCCAAATGTCTTGCAAAGATTGATGTAATATGACACAATAAACCATGTGGAGAAGTTTGAGACCAACGAAGAGAGATTTGGTCCAAGAATCATCCAACTTCACCAAGTTCGTCCATTTTGGTCTTTCTTCGTTTTCACTTGCTTCAAAGTGGACCGAAGCCAAATGTCTTGCAAAGATTGATGTAATATGACACAATAAACCATGTGGAGAAGTTTGAGACCAACGAAGAGAGATTTGGTCCAAGAATCATCCAACTTCACCAAGTTCGTCCATTTTGGTCTTTCTTCGTTTCGACTAGCTTCAAAGTGGACCGAAGCCAAATGTCTTGCAAAGATTGATGTAATATGACACAATAAACCATGTGGAGAAGTTTGAGACCAACGAAGAGAGATTTGGTCCAAGAATCATCCAACTTCACCAAGTTCGTCCATTTTGGTCTTTCTTCGTTTTCACTTGCTTCAAAGTGGACCGAAGCCAAATGTCTTGCAAAGATTGATGTAATATGACACAATAAACCATGTGGAGAAGTTTGAGACCAACGAAGAGAGATTTGGTCCAAGAATCATCCAACTTCACCAAGTTCGTCCATTTTGGTCTTTCTTCGTTTTCACTTGCTTCAAAGTGGACCGAAGCCAAATGTCTTGCAAAGATTGATGTAATATGACACAATAAACCATGTGGAGAAGTTTGAGACCAACGAAGAGAGATTTGGTCCAAGAATCATCCAACTTCACCAAGTTCGTCCATTTTGGTCTTTCTTCGTTTCGACTAGCTTCAAAGTGGACCGAAGCCAAATGTCTTGCAAAGATTGATGTAATATGACACAATAAACCATGTGGAGAAGTTTGAGACCAACGAAGAGAGATTTGGTCCAAGAATCATCCAACTTCACCAAGTTCGTCCATTTTGGTCTTTCTTCGTTTTCACTTGCTTCAAAGTGGACCGAAGCCAAATGTCTTGCAAAGATTGATGTAATATGACACAATAAACCATGTGGAGAAGTTTGAGACCAACGAAGAGAGATTTGGTCCAAGAATCATCCAACTTCACCAAGTTCGTCCATTTTGGTCTTTCTTCGTTTCGACTAGCTTCAAAGTGGACCGAAGCCAAATGTCTTGCAAAGATTGATGTAATATGACACAATAAACCATGTGGAGAAGTTTGAGACCAACGAAGAGAGATTTGGTCCAAGAATCATCCAACTTCACCAAGTTCGTCCATTTTGGTCTTTCTTCGTTTTCACTTGCTTCAAAGTGGACCGAAGCCAAATGTCTTGCAAAGATTGATGTAATATGACACAATAAACCATGTGGAGAAGTTTGAGACCAACGAAGAGAGATTTGGTCCAAGAATCATCCAACTTCACCAAGTTCGTCCATTTTGGTCTTTCTTCGTTTTCACTTGCTTCAAAGTGGACCGAAGCCAAATGTCTTGCAAAGATTGATGTAATATGACACAATAAACCATGTGGAGAAGTTTGAGACCAACGAAGAGAGATTTGGTCCAAGAATCATCCAACTTCACCAAGTTCGTCCATTTTGGTCTTTCTTCGTTTTCGACTTGCTTCAAAGTGGACCGAAGCCAAATGTCTTGCAAAGATTGATGTAATATGACACAATAAACCATGTGGAGAAGTTTGAGACCAACGAAGAGAGATTTGGTCCAAGAATCATCCAACTTCACCAAGTTCGTCCATTTTGGTCTTTCTTCGTTTCGACTAGCTTCAAAGTGGACCGAAGCCAAATGTCTTGCAAAGATTGATGTAATATGACACAATAAACCATGTGGAGAAGTTTGAGACCAACGAAGAGAGATTTGGTCCAAGAATCATCCAACTTCACCAAGTTCGTCCATTTTGGTCTTTCTTCGTTTTCACTTGCTTCAAAGTGGACCGAAGCCAAATGTCTTGCAAAGATTGATGTAATATGACACAATAAACCATGTGGAGAAGTTTGAGACCAACGAAGAGAGATTTGGTCCAAGAATCATCCAACTTCACCAAGTTCGTCCATTTTGGTCTTTCTTCGTTTCGACTAGCTTCAAAGTGGACCGAAGCCAAATGTCTTGCAAAGATTGATGTAATATGACACAATAAACCATGTGGAGAAGTTTGAGACCAACGAAGAGAGATTTGGTCCAAGAATCATCCAACTTCACCAAGTTCGTCCATTTTGGTCTTTCTTCGTTTTCACTTGCTTCAAAGTGGACCGAAGCCAAATGTCTTGCAAAGATTGATGTAATATGACACAATAAACCATGTGGAGAAGTTTGAGACCAACGAAGAGAGATTTGGTCCAAGAATCATCCAACTTCACCAAGTTCGTCCATTTTGGTCTTTCTTCGTTTTCACTTGCTTCAAAGTGGACCGAAGCCAAATGTCTTGCAAAGATTGATGTAATATGACACAATAAACCATGTGGAGAAGTTTGAGACCAACGAAGAGAGATTTGGTCCAAGAATCATCCAACTTCACCAAGTTCGTCCATTTTGGTCTTTCTTCGTTTCGACTAGCTTCAAAGTGGACCGAAGCCAAATGTCTTGCAAAGATTGATGTAATATGACACAATAAACCATGTGGAGAAGTTTGAGACCAACGAAGAGAGATTTGGTCCAAGAATCATCCAACTTCACCAAGTTCGTCCATTTTGGTCTTTCTTCGTTTTCACTTGCTTCAAAGTGGACCGAAGCCAAATGTCTTGCAAAGATTGATGTAATATGACACAATAAACCATGTGGAGAAGTTTGAGACCAACGAAGAGAGATTTGGTCCAAGAATCATCCAACTTCACCAAGTTCGTCCATTTTGGTCTTTCTTCGTTTCGACTTGCTTCAAAGTGGACCGAAGCCAAATGTCTTGCAAAGATTGATGTAATATGACACAATAAACCATGTGGAGAAGTTTGAGACCAACGAAGAGAGATTTGGTCCAAGAATCATCCAACTTCACCAAGTTCGTCCATTTTGGTCTTTCTTCGTTTCGACTTGCTTCAAAGTGGACCGAAGCCAAATGTCTTGCAAAGATTGATGTAATATGACACAATAAACCATGTGGAGAAGTTTGAGACCAACGAAGAGAGATTTGGTCCAAGAATCATCCAACTTCACCAAGTTCGTCCATTTTGGTCTTTCTTCGTTTTCACTTGCTTCAAAGTGGACCGAAGCCAAATGTCTTGCAAAGATTGATGTAATATGACACAATAAACCATGTGGAGAAGTTTGAGACCAACGAAGAGAGATTTGGTCCAAGAATCATCCAACTTCACCAAGTTCGTCCATTTTGGTCTTTCTTCGTTTTCACTTGCTTCAAAGTGGACCGAAGCCAAATGTCTTGCAAAGATTGATGTAATATGACACAATAAACCATGTGGAGAAGTTTGAGACCAACGAAGAGAGATTTGGTCCAAGAATCATCCAACTTCACCAAGTTCGTCCATTTTGGTCTTTCTTCGTTTCGACTAGCTTCAAAGTGGACCGAAGCCAAATGTCTTGCAAAGATTGATGTAATATGACACAATAAACCATGTGGAGAAGTTTGAGACCAACGAAGAGAGATTTGGTCCAAGAATCATCCAACTTCACCAAGTTCGTCCATTTTGGTCTTTCTTCGTTTTCACTTGCTTCAAAGTGGACCGAAGCCAAATGTCTTGCAAAGATTGATGTAATATGACACAATAAACCATGTGGAGAAGTTTGAGACCAACGAAGAGAGATTTGGTCCAAGAATCATCCAACTTCACCAAGTTCGTCCATTTTGGTCTTTCTTCGTTTCGACTAGCTTCAAAGTGGACCGAAGCCAAATGTCTTGCAAAGATTGATGTAATATGACACAATAAACCATGTGGAGAAGTTTGAGACCAACGAAGAGAGATTTGGTCCAAGAATCATCCAACTTCACCAAGTTCGTCCATTTTGGTCTTTCTTCGTTTTCACTTGCTTCAAAGTGGACCGAAGCCAAATGTCTTGCAAAGATTGATGTAATATGACACAATAAACCATGTGGAGAAGTTTGAGACCAACGAAGAGAGATTTGGTCCAAGAATCATCCAACTTCACCAAGTTCGTCCATTTTGGTCTTTCTTCGTTTTCACTTGCTTCAAAGTGGACCGAAGCCAAATGTCTTGCAAAGATTGATGTAATATGACACAATAAACCATGTGGAGAAGTTTGAGACCAACGAAGAGAGATTTGGTCCAAGAATCATCCAACTTCACCAAGTTCGTCCATTTTGGTCTTTCTTCGTTTCGACTAGCTTCAAAGTGGACCGAAGCCAAATGTCTTGCAAAGATTGATGTAATATGACACAATAAACCATGTGGAGAAGTTTGAGACCAACGAAGAGAGATTTGGTCCAAGAATCATCCAACTTCACCAAGTTCGTCCATTTTGGTCTTTCTTCGTTTTCACTTGCTTCAAAGTGGACCGAAGCCAAATGTCTTGCAAAGATTGATGTAATATGACACAATAAACCATGTGGAGAAGTTTGAGACCAACGAAGAGAGATTTGGTCCAAGAATCATCCAACTTCACCAAGTTCGTCCATTTTGGTCTTTCTTCGTTTTCACTTGCTTCAAAGTGGACCGAAGCCAAATGTCTTGCAAAGATTGATGTAATATGACACAATAAACCATGTGGAGAAGTTTGAGACCAACGAAGAGAGATTTGGTCCAAGAATCATCCAACTTCACCAAGTTCGTCCATTTTGGTCTTTCTTCGTTTCGACTTGCTTCAAAGTGGACCGAAGCCAAATGTCTTGCAAAGATTGATGTAATATGACACAATAAACCATGTGGAGAAGTTTGAGACCAACGAAGAGAGATTTGGTCCAAGAATCATCCAACTTCACCAAGTTCGTCCATTTTGGTCTTTCTTCGTTTTCACTTGCTTCAAAGTGGACCGAAGCCAAATGTCTTGCAAAGATTGATGTAATATGACACAATAAACCATGTGGAGAAGTTTGAGACCAACGAAGAGAGATTTGGTCCAAGAATCATCCAACTTCACCAAGTTCGTCCATTTTGGTCTTTCTTCGTTTTCACTTGCTTCAAAGTGGACCGAAGCCAAATGTCTTGCAAAGATTGATGTAATATGACACAATAAACCATGTGGAGAAGTTTGAGACCAACGAAGAGAGATTTGGTCCAAGAATCATCCAACTTCACCAAGTTCGTCCATTTTGGTCTTTCTTCGTTTCACTAGCTTCAAAGTGGACCGAAGCCAAATGTCTTGCAAAGATTGATGTAATATGACACAATAAACCATGTGGAGAAGTTTGAGACCAACGAAGAGAGATTTGGTCCAAGAATCATCCAACTTCACCAAGTTCGTCCATTTTGGTCTTTCTTCGTTTTCACTTGCTTCAAAGTGGACCGAAGCCAAATGTCTTGCAAAGATTGATGTAATATGACACAATAAACCATGTGGAGAAGTTTGAGACCAACGAAGAGAGATTTGGTCCAAGAATCATCCAACTTCACCAAGTTCGTCCATTTTGGTCTTTCTTCGTTTCGACTAGCTTCAAAGTGGACCGAAGCCAAATGTCTTGCAAAGATTGATGTAATATGACACAATAAACCATGTGGAGAAGTTTGAGACCAACGAAGAGAGATTTGGTCCAAGAATCATCCAACTTCACCAAGTTCGTCCATTTTGGTCTTTCTTCGTTTTGACTTGCTTCAAAGTGGACCGAAGCCAAATGTCTTGCAAAGATTGATGTAATATGACACAATAAACCATGTGGAGAAGTTTGAGACCAACGAAGAGAGATTTGGTCCAAGAATCATCCAACTTCACCAAGTTCGTCCATTTTGGTCTTTCTTCGTTTTCACTTGCTTCAAAGTGGACCGAAGCCAAATGTCTTGCAAAGATTGATGTAATATGACACAATAAACCATGTGGAGAAGTTTGAGACCAACGAAGAGAGATTTGGTCCAAGAATCATCCAACTTCACCAAGTTCGTCCATTTTGGTCTTTCTTCGTTTCGACTAGCTTCAAAGTGGACCGAAGCCAAATGTCTTGCAAAGATTGATGTAATATGACACAATAAACCATGTGGAGAAGTTTGAGACCAACGAAGAGAGATTTGGTCCAAGAATCATCCAACTTCACCAAGTTCGTCCATTTTGGTCTTTCTTCGTTTTCACTTGCTTCAAAGTGGACCGAAGCCAAATGTCTTGCAAAGATTGATGTAATATGACACAATAAACCATGTGGAGAAGTTTGAGACCAACGAAGAGAGATTTGGTCCAAGAATCATCCAACTTCACCAAGTTCGTCCATTTTGGTCTTTCTTCGTTTTCACTTGCTTCAAAGTGGACCGAAGCCAAATGTCTTGCAAAGATTGATGTAATATGACACAATAAACCATGTGGAGAAGTTTGAGACCAACGAAGAGAGATTTGGTCCAAGAATCATCCAACTTCACCAAGTTCGTCCATTTTGGTCTTTCTTCGTTTTCACTTGCTTCAAAGTGGACCGAAGCCAAATGTCTTGCAAAGATTGATGTAATATGACACAATAAACCATGTGGAGAAGTTTGAGACCAACGAAGAGAGATTTGGTCCAAGAATCATCCAACTTCACCAAGTTCGTCCATTTTGGTCTTTCTTCGTTTTCACTTGCTTCAAAGTGGACCGAAGCCAAATGTCTTGCAAAGATTGATGTAATATGACACAATAAACCATGTGGAGAAGTTTGAGACCAACGAAGAGAGATTTGGTCCAAGAATCATCCAACTTCACCAAGTTCGTCCATTTTGGTCTTTCTTCGTTTTGACTTGCTTCAAAGTGGACCGAAGCCAAATGTCTTGCAAAGATTGATGTAATATGACACAATAAACCATGTGGAGAAGTTTGAGACCAACGAAGAGAGATTTGGTCCAAGAATCATCCAACTTCACCAAGTTCGTCCATTTTGGTCTTTCTTCGTTTTCACTTGCTTCAAAGTGGACCGAAGCCAAATGTCTTGCAAAGATTGATGTAATATGACACAATAAACCATGTGGAGAAGTTTGAGACCAACGAAGAGAGATTTGGTCCAAGAATCATCCAACTTCACCAAGTTCGTCCATTTTGGTCTTTCTTCGTTTTGACTTGCTTCAAAGTGGACCGAAGCCAAATGTCTTGCAAAGATTGATGTAATATGACACAATAAACCATGTGGAGAAGTTTGAGACCAACGAAGAGAGATTTGGTCCAAGAATCATCCAACTTCACCAAGTTCGTCCATTTTGGTCTTTCTTCGTTTCGACTAGCTTCAAAGTGGACCGAAGCCAAATGTCTTGCAAAGATTGATGTAATATGACACAATAAACCATGTGGAGAAGTTTGAGACCAACGAAGAGAGATTTGGTCCAAGAATCATCCAACTTCACCAAGTTCGTCCATTTTGGTCTTTCTTCGTTTTGACTTGCTTCAAAGTGGACCGAAGCCAAATGTCTTGCAAAGATTGATGTAATATGACACAATAAACCATGTGGAGAAGTTTGAGACCAACGAAGAGAGATTTGGTCCAAGAATCATCCAACTTCACCAAGTTCGTCCATTTTGGTCTTTCTTCGTTTCGACTAGCTTCAAAGTGGACCGAAGCCAAATGTCTTGCAAAGATTGATGTAATATGACACAATAAACCATGTGGAGAAGTTTGAGACCAACGAAGAGAGATTTGGTCCAAGAATCATCCAACTTCACCAAGTTCGTCCATTTTGGTCTTTCTTCGTTTTACTTGCTTCAAAGTGGACCGAAGCCAAATGTCTTGCAAAGATTGATGTAATATGACACAATAAACCATGTGGAGAAGTTTGAGACCAACGAAGAGAGATTTGGTCCAAGAATCATCCAACTTCACCAAGTTCGTCCATTTTGGTCTTTCTTCGTTTTCACTTGCTTCAAAGTGGACCGAAGCCAAATGTCTTGCAAAGATTGATGTAATATGACACAATAAACCATGTGGAGAAGTTTGAGACCAACGAAGAGAGATTTGGTCCAAGAATCATCCAACTTCACCAAGTTCGTCCATTTTGGTCTTTCTTCGTTTCGACTAGCTTCAAAGTGGACCGAAGCCAAATGTCTTGCAAAGATTGATGTAATATGACACAATAAACCATGTGGAGAAGTTTGAGACCAACGAAGAGAGATTTGGTCCAAGAATCATCCAACTTCACCAAGTTCGTCCATTTTGGTCTTTCTTCGTTTTCACTTGCTTCAAAGTGGACCGAAGCCAAATGTCTTGCAAAGATTGATGTAATATGACACAATAAACCATGTGGAGAAGTTTGAGACCAACGAAGAGAGATTTGGTCCAAGAATCATCCAACTTCACCAAGTTCGTCCATTTTGGTCTTTCTTCGTTTCGACTAGCTTCAAAGTGGACCGAAGCCAAATGTCTTGCAAAGATTGATGTAATATGACACAATAAACCATGTGGAGAAGTTTGAGACCAACGAAGAGAGATTTGGTCCAAGAATCATCCAACTTCACCAAGTTCGTCCATTTTGGTCTTTCTTCGTTTTGACTTGCTTCAAAGTGGACCGAAGCCAAATGTCTTGCAAAGATTGATGTAATATGACACAATAAACCATGTGGAGAAGTTTGAGACCAACGAAGAGAGATTTGGTCCAAGAATCATCCAACTTCACCAAGTTCGTCCATTTTGGTCTTTCTTCGTTTCGACTAGCTTCAAAGTGGACCGAAGCCAAATGTCTTGCAAAGATTGATGTAATATGACACAATAAACCATGTGGAGAAGTTTGAGACCAACGAAGAGAGATTTGGTCCAAGAATCATCCAACTTCACCAAGTTCGTCCATTTTGGTCTTTCTTCGTTTTCTTGCTTCAAAGTGGACCGAAGCCAAATGTCTTGCAAAGATTGATGTAATATGACACAATAAACCATGTGGAGAAGTTTGAGACCAACGAAGAGAGATTTGGTCCAAGAATCATCCAACTTCACCAAGTTCGTCCATTTTGGTCTTTCTTCGTTTTCACTTGCTTCAAAGTGGACCGAAGCCAAATGTCTTGCAAAGATTGATGTAATATGACACAATAAACCATGTGGAGAAGTTTGAGACCAACGAAGAGAGATTTGGTCCAAGAATCATCCAACTTCACCAAGTTCGTCCATTTTGGTCTTTCTTCGTTTTCACTTGCTTCAAAGTGGACCGAAGCCAAATGTCTTGCAAAGATTGATGTAATATGACACAATAAACCATGTGGAGAAGTTTGAGACCAACGAAGAGAGATTTGGTCCAAGAATCATCCAACTTCACCAAGTTCGTCCATTTTGGTCTTTCTTCGTTTCGACTAGCTTCAAAGTGGACCGAAGCCAAATGTCTTGCAAAGATTGATGTAATATGACACAATAAACCATGTGGAGAAGTTTGAGACCAACGAAGAGAGATTTGGTCCAAGAATCATCCAACTTCACCAAGTTCGTCCATTTTGGTCTTTCTTCGTTTTGACTTGCTTCAAAGTGGACCGAAGCCAAATGTCTTGCAAAGATTGATGTAATATGACACAATAAACCATGTGGAGAAGTTTGAGACCAACGAAGAGAGATTTGGTCCAAGAATCATCCAACTTCACCAAGTTCGTCCATTTTGGTCTTTCTTCGTTTCGACTAGCTTCAAAGTGGACCGAAGCCAAATGTCTTGCAAAGATTGATGTAATATGACACAATAAACCATGTGGAGAAGTTTGAGACCAACGAAGAGAGATTTGGTCCAAGAATCATCCAACTTCACCAAGTTCGTCCATTTTGGTCTTTCTTCGTTTTACTTGCTTCAAAGTGGACCGAAGCCAAATGTCTTGCAAAGATTGATGTAATATGACACAATAAACCATGTGGAGAAGTTTGAGACCAACGAAGAGAGATTTGGTCCAAGAATCATCCAACTTCACCAAGTTCGTCCATTTTGGTCTTTCTTCGTTTTCACTTGCTTCAAAGTGGACCGAAGCCAAATGTCTTGCAAAGATTGATGTAATATGACACAATAAACCATGTGGAGAAGTTTGAGACCAACGAAGAGAGATTTGGTCCAAGAATCATCCAACTTCACCAAGTTCGTCCATTTTGGTCTTTCTTCGTTTCGACTAGCTTCAAAGTGGACCGAAGCCAAATGTCTTGCAAAGATTGATGTAATATGACACAATAAACCATGTGGAGAAGTTTGAGACCAACGAAGAGAGATTTGGTCCAAGAATCATCCAACTTCACCAAGTTCGTCCATTTTGGTCTTTCTTCGTTTTCACTTGCTTCAAAGTGGACCGAAGCCAAATGTCTTGCAAAGATTGATGTAATATGACACAATAAACCATGTGGAGAAGTTTGAGACCAACGAAGAGAGATTTGGTCCAAGAATCATCCAACTTCACCAAGTTCGTCCATTTTGGTCTTTCTTCGTTTTCACTTGCTTCAAAGTGGACCGAAGCCAAATGTCTTGCAAAGATTGATGTAATATGACACAATAAACCATGTGGAGAAGTTTGAGACCAACGAAGAGAGATTTGGTCCAAGAATCATCCAACTTCACCAAGTTCGTCCATTTTGGTCTTTCTTCGTTTTCACTTGCTTCAAAGTGGACCGAAGCCAAATGTCTTGCAAAGATTGATGTAATATGACACAATAAACCATGTGGAGAAGTTTGAGACCAACGAAGAGAGATTTGGTCCAAGAATCATCCAACTTCACCAAGTTCGTCCATTTTGGTCTTTCTTCGTTTTGACTTGCTTCAAAGTGGACCGAAGCCAAATGTCTTGCAAAGATTGATGTAATATGACACAATAAACCATGTGGAGAAGTTTGAGACCAACGAAGAGAGATTTGGTCCAAGAATCATCCAACTTCACCAAGTTCGTCCATTTTGGTCTTTCTTCGTTTCGACTAGCTTCAAAGTGGACCGAAGCCAAATGTCTTGCAAAGATTGATGTAATATGACACAATAAACCATGTGGAGAAGTTTGAGACCAACGAAGAGAGATTTGGTCCAAGAATCATCCAACTTCACCAAGTTCGTCCATTTTGGTCTTTCTTCGTTTTCACTAGCTTCAAAGTGGACCGAAGCCAAATGTCTTGCAAAGATTGATGTAATATGACACAATAAACCATGTGGAGAAGTTTGAGACCAACGAAGAGAGATTTGGTCCAAGAATCATCCAACTTCACCAAGTTCGTCCATTTTGGTCTTTCTTCGTTTCGACTAGCTTCAAAGTGGACCGAAGCCAAATGTCTTGCAAAGATTGATGTAATATGACACAATAAACCATGTGGAGAAGTTTGAGACCAACGAAGAGAGATTTGGTCCAAGAATCATCCAACTTCACCAAGTTCGTCCATTTTGGTCTTTCTTCGTTTTGACTTGCTTCAAAGTGGACCGAAGCCAAATGTCTTGCAAAGATTGATGTAATATGACACAATAAACCATGTGGAGAAGTTTGAGACCAACGAAGAGAGATTTGGTCCAAGAATCATCCAACTTCACCAAGTTCGTCCATTTTGGTCTTTCTTCGTTTTACTTGCTTCAAAGTGGACCGAAGCCAAATGTCTTGCAAAGATTGATGTAATATGACACAATAAACCATGTGGAGAAGTTTGAGACCAACGAAGAGAGATTTGGTCCAAGAATCATCCAACTTCACCAAGTTCGTCCATTTTGGTCTTTCTTCGTTTTCACTTGCTTCAAAGTGGACCGAAGCCAAATGTCTTGCAAAGATTGATGTAATATGACACAATAAACCATGTGGAGAAGTTTGAGACCAACGAAGAGAGATTTGGTCCAAGAATCATCCAACTTCACCAAGTTCGTCCATTTTGGTCTTTCTTCGTTTCGACTAGCTTCAAAGTGGACCGAAGCCAAATGTCTTGCAAAGATTGATGTAATATGACACAATAAACCATGTGGAGAAGTTTGAGACCAACGAAGAGAGATTTGGTCCAAGAATCATCCAACTTCACCAAGTTCGTCCATTTTGGTCTTTCTTCGTTTTGACTTGCTTCAAAGTGGACCGAAGCCAAATGTCTTGCAAAGATTGATGTAATATGACACAATAAACCATGTGGAGAAGTTTGAGACCAACGAAGAGAGATTTGGTCCAAGAATCATCCAACTTCACCAAGTTCGTCCATTTTGGTCTTTCTTCGTTTCGACTAGCTTCAAAGTGGACCGAAGCCAAATGTCTTGCAAAGATTGATGTAATATGACACAATAAACCATGTGGAGAAGTTTGAGACCAACGAAGAGAGATTTGGTCCAAGAATCATCCAACTTCACCAAGTTCGTCCATTTTGGTCTTTCTTCGTTTTAACTTGCTTCAAAGTGGACCGAAGCCAAATGTCTTGCAAAGATTGATGTAATATGACACAATAAACCATGTGGAGAAGTTTGAGACCAACGAAGAGAGATTTGGTCCAAGAATCATCCAACTTCACCAAGTTCGTCCATTTTGGTCTTTCTTCGTTTCGACTAGCTTCAAAGTGGACCGAAGCCAAATGTCTTGCAAAGATTGATGTAATATGACACAATAAACCATGTGGAGAAGTTTGAGACCAACGAAGAGAGATTTGGTCCAAGAATCATCCAACTTCACCAAGTTCGTCCATTTTGGTCTTTCTTCGTTTCGACTAGCTTCAAAGTGGACCGAAGCCAAATGTCTTGCAAAGATTGATGTAATATGACACAATAAACCATGTGGAGAAGTTTGAGACCAACGAAGAGAGATTTGGTCCAAGAATCATCCAACTTCACCAAGTTCGTCCATTTTGGTCTTTCTTCGTTTTCACTTGCTTCAAAGTGGACCGAAGCCAAATGTCTTGCAAAGATTGATGTAATATGACACAATAAACCATGTGGAGAAGTTTGAGACCAACGAAGAGAGATTTGGTCCAAGAATCATCCAACTTCACCAAGTTCGTCCATTTTGGTCTTTCTTCGTTTCGACTAGCTTCAAAGTGGACCGAAGCCAAATGTCTTGCAAAGATTGATGTAATATGACACAATAAACCATGTGGAGAAGTTTGAGACCAACGAAGAGAGATTTGGTCCAAGAATCATCCAACTTCACCAAGTTCGTCCATTTTGGTCTTTCTTCGTTTTGACTTGCTTCAAAGTGGACCGAAGCCAAATGTCTTGCAAAGATTGATGTAATATGACACAATAAACCATGTGGAGAAGTTTGAGACCAACGAAGAGAGATTTGGTCCAAGAATCATCCAACTTCACCAAGTTCGTCCATTTTGGTCTTTCTTCGTTTCGACTAGCTTCAAAGTGGACCGAAGCCAAATGTCTTGCAAAGATTGATGTAATATGACACAATAAACCATGTGGAGAAGTTTGAGACCAACGAAGAGAGATTTGGTCCAAGAATCATCCAACTTCACCAAGTTCGTCCATTTTGGTCTTTCTTCGTTTTAACTTGCTTCAAAGTGGACCGAAGCCAAATGTCTTGCAAAGATTGATGTAATATGACACAATAAACCATGTGGAGAAGTTTGAGACCAACGAAGAGAGATTTGGTCCAAGAATCATCCAACTTCACCAAGTTCGTCCATTTTGGTCTTTCTTCGTTTCGACTAGCTTCAAAGTGGACCGAAGCCAAATGTCTTGCAAAGATTGATGTAATATGACACAATAAACCATGTGGAGAAGTTTGAGACCAACGAAGAGAGATTTGGTCCAAGAATCATCCAACTTCACCAAGTTCGTCCATTTTGGTCTTTCTTCGTTTCGACTAGCTTCAAAGTGGACCGAAGCCAAATGTCTTGCAAAGATTGATGTAATATGACACAATAAACCATGTGGAGAAGTTTGAGACCAACGAAGAGAGATTTGGTCCAAGAATCATCCAACTTCACCAAGTTCGTCCATTTTGGTCTTTCTTCGTTTTCACTTGCTTCAAAGTGGACCGAAGCCAAATGTCTTGCAAAGATTGATGTAATATGACACAATAAACCATGTGGAGAAGTTTGAGACCAACGAAGAGAGATTTGGTCCAAGAATCATCCAACTTCACCAAGTTCGTCCATTTTGGTCTTTCTTCGTTTCGACTAGCTTCAAAGAGGACCGAAGCCAAATGTCTTGCAAAGATTGATGTAATATGACACAATAAACCATGTGGAGAAGTTTGAGACCAACGAAGAGAGATTTGGTCCAAGAATCATCCAACTTCACCAAGTTCGTCCATTTTGGTCTTTCTTCATTTTCACTTGCTTCAAAGTGGACCGAAGCCAAATGTCTAAGCAAAGATTGATGTAATATGACACAATAAACCATGTGGAGAAGTTTGAGACCAACGAAGAGAGATTTGGTCCAAGAATCATCCAACTTCACCAAGTTCGTCCATTTTGGTCTTTCTTCATTTTCACTTGCTTCAAAGTGGACCGAAGCCAAATGTCTTGCAAAGATTGATGTAATATGACACAATAAACCATGTGGAGAAGTTTGAGACCAACGAAGAGAGATTTGGTCCAAGAATCATCCAACTTCACCAAGTTCGTCCATTTTGGTCTTTCTTCGTTTTCACTTGCTTCAAAGTGGACCGAAGCCAAATGTCTTGCAAAGATTGATGTAATATGACACAATAAACCATGTGGAGAAGTTTGAGACCAACGAAGAGAGATTTGGTCCAAGAATCATCCAACTTCACCAAGTTCGTCCATTTTGGTCTTTCTTCGTTTTGACTTGCTTCAAAGTGGACCGAAGCCAAATGTCTTGCAAAGATTGATGTAATATGACACAATAAACCATGTGGAGAAGTTTGAGACCAACGAAGAGAGATTTGGTCCAAGAATCATCCAACTTCACCAAGTTCGTCCATTTTGGTCTTTCTTCGTTTCGACTAGCTTCAAAGTGGACCGAAGCCAAATGTCTTGCAAAGATTGATGTAATATGACACAATAAACCATGTGGAGAAGTTTGAGACCAACGAAGAGAGATTTGGTCCAAGAATCATCCAACTTCACCAAGTTCGTCCATTTTGGTCTTTCTTCGTTTTCACTTGCTTCAAAGTGGACCGAAGCCAAATGTCTTGCAAAGATTGATGTAATATGACACAATAAACCATGTGGAGAAGTTTGAGACCAACGAAGAGAGATTTGGTCCAAGAATCATCCAACTTCACCAAGTTCGTCCATTTTGGTCTTTCTTCGTTTCGACTAGCTTCAAAGTGGACCGAAGCCAAATGTCTTGCAAAGATTGATGTAATATGACACAATAAACCATGTGGAGAAGTTTGAGACCAACGAAGAGAGATTTGGTCCAAGAATCATCCAACTTCACCAAGTTCGTCCATTTTGGTCTTTCTTCGTTTTGACTTGCTTCAAAGAAGACCGAAGCCAAATGTCTTGCAAAGATTGATGTAATATGACACAATAAACCATGTGGAGAAGTTTGAGACCAACGAAGAGAGATTTGGTCCAAGAATCATCCAACTTCACCAAGTTCGTCCATTTTGGTCTTTCTTCGTTTTAACTTGCTTCAAAGTGGACCGAAGCCAAATGTCTTGCAAAGATTGATGTAATATGACACAATAAACCATGTGGAGAAGTTTGAGACCAACGAAGAGAGATTTGGTCCAAGAATCATCCAACTTCACCAAGTTCGTCCATTTTGGTCTTTTTTCATTTTCCCTTGCTTCAAAGTGGACCGAAGCCAAATGTCTTGCAAAGATTGATGTAATATGACACAATAAACCATGTGGAGAAGTTTGAGACCAACGAAGAGAGATTTGGTCCAAGAATCATCCAACTTCACCAAGTTCGTCCATTTTGGTCTTTCTTCGTTTTGACTAGCTTCAAAGAGGACCGAAGCCAAATGTCTTGCAAAGATTGATGTAATATGACACAATAAACCATGTGGAGAAGTTTGAGACCAACGAAGAGAGATTTGGTCCAAGAATCATCCAACTTCACCAAGTTCGTCCATTTTGGTCTTTCTTCGTTTTCACTTGCTTCAAAGTGGACCGAAGCCAAATGTCTAAGCAAAGATTGATGTAATATGACACAATAAACCATGTGGAGAAGTTTGAGACCAACGAAGAGAGATTTGGTCCAAGAATCATCCAACTTCACCAAGTTCGTCCATTTTGGTCTTTCTTCGTTTTCACTTGCTTCAAAGTGGACCGAAGCCAAATGTCTTGCAAAGATTGATGTAATATGACACAATAAACCATGTGGAGAAGTTTGAGACCAACGAAGAGAGATTTGGTCCAAGAATCATCCAACTTCACCAAGTTCGTCCATTTTGGTCTTTCTTCGTTTTCACTTGCTTCAAAGTGGACCGAAGCCAAATGTCTTGCAAAGATTGATGTAATATGACACAATAAACCATGTGGAGAAGTTTGAGACCAACGAAGAGAGATTTGGTCCAAGAATCATCCAACTTCACCAAGTTCGTCCATTTTGGTCTTTCTTCGTTTCGACTAGCTTCAAAGTGGACCGAAGCCAAATGTCTTGCAAAGATTGATGTAATATGACACAATAAACCATGTGGAGAAGTTTGAGACCAACGAAGAGAGATTTGGTCCAAGAATCATCCAACTTCACCAAGTTCGTCCATTTTGGTCTTTCTTCGTTTTGACTTGCTTCAAAGAAGACCGAAGCCAAATGTCTTGCAAAGATTGATGTAATATGACACAATAAACCATGTGGAGAAGTTTGAGACCAACGAAGAGAGATTTGGTCCAAGAATCATCCAACTTCACCAAGTTCGTCCATTTTGGTCTTTCTTCGTTTCGACTAGCTTCAAAGTGGACCGAAGCCAAATGTCTTGCAAAGATTGATGTAATATGACACAATAAACCATGTGGAGAAGTTTGAGACCAACGAAGAGAGATTTGGTCCAAGAATCATCCAACTTCACCAAGTTCGTCCATTTTGGTCTTTCTTCGTTTTAACTTGCTTCAAAGTGGACCGAAGCCAAATGTCTTGCAAAGATTGATGTAATATGACACAATAAACCATGTGGAGAAGTTTGAGACCAACGAAGAGAGATTTGGTCCAAGAATCATCCAACTTCACCAAGTTCGTCCATTTTGGTCTTTCTTCGTTTTAACTTGCTTCAAAGTGGACCGAAGCCAAATGTCTTGCAAAGATTGATGTAATATGACACAATAAACCATGTGGAGAAGTTTGAGACCAACGAAGAGAGATTTGGTCCAAGAATCATCCAACTTCACCAAGTTCGTCCATTTTGGTCTTTCTTCGTTTTCACTTGCTTCAAAGTGGACCGAAGCCAAATGTCTAAGCAAAGATTGATGTAATATGACACAATAAACCATGTGGAGAAGTTTGAGACCAACGAAGAGAGATTTGGTCCAAGAATCATCCAACTTCACCAAGTTCGTCCATTTTGGTCTTTCTTCGTTTTCACTTGCTTCAAAGTGGACCGAAGCCAAATGTCTTGCAAAGATTGATGTAATATGACACAATAAACCATGTGGAGAAGTTTGAGACCAACGAAGAGAGATTTGGTCCAAGAATCATCCAACTTCACCAAGTTCGTCCATTTTGGTCTTTCTTCGTTTTCACTTGCTTCAAAGTGGACCGAAGCCAAATGTCTTGCAAAGATTGATGTAATATGACACAATAAACCATGTGGAGAAGTTTGAGACCAACGAAGAGAGATTTGGTCCAAGAATCATCCAACTTCACCAAGTTCGTCCATTTTGGTCTTTCTTCGTTTCGACTAGCTTCAAAGTGGACCGAAGCCAAATGTCTTGCAAAGATTGATGTAATATGACACAATAAACCATGTGGAGAAGTTTGAGACCAACGAAGAGAGATTTGGTCCAAGAATCATCCAACTTCACCAAGTTCGTCCATTTTGGTCTTTCTTCGTTTTCACTTGCTTCAAAGTGACCGAAGCCAAATGTCTTGCAAAGATTGATGTAATATGACACAATAAACCATGTGGAGAAGTTTGAGACCAACGAAGAGAGATTTGGTCCAAGAATCATCCAACTTCACCAAGTTCGTCCATTTTGGTCTTTCTTCGTTTCGACTAGCTTCAAAGTGGACCGAAGCCAAATGTCTTGCAAAGATTGATGTAATATGACACAATAAACCATGTGGAGAAGTTTGAGACCAACGAAGAGAGATTTGGTCCAAGAATCATCCAACTTCACCAAGTTCGTCCATTTTGGTCTTTCTTCGTTTTGACTTGCTTCAAAGTGGACCGAAGCCAAATGTCTTGCAAAGATTGATGTAATATGACACAATAAACCATGTGGAGAAGTTTGAGACCAACGAAGAGAGATTTGGTCCAAGAATCATCCAACTTCACCAAGTTCGTCCATTTTGGTCTTTCTTCGTTTCGACTAGCTTCAAAGTGGACCGAAGCCAAATGTCTTGCAAAGATTGATGTAATATGACACAATAAACCATGTGGAGAAGTTTGAGACCAACGAAGAGAGATTTGGTCCAAGAATCATCCAACTTCACCAAGTTCGTCCATTTTGGTCTTTCTTCGTTTTAACTTGCTTCAAAGTGGACCGAAGCCAAATGTCTTGCAAAGATTGATGTAATATGACACAATAAACCATGTGGAGAAGTTTGAGACCAACGAAGAGAGATTTGGTCCAAGAATCATCCAACTTCACCAAGTTCGTCCATTTTGGTCTTTCTTCGTTTTAACTTGCTTCAAAGTGGACCGAAGCCAAATGTCTTGCAAAGATTGATGTAATATGACACAATAAACCATGTGGAGAAGTTTGAGACCAACGAAGAGAGATTTGGTCCAAGAATCATCCAACTTCACCAAGTTCGTCCATTTTGGTCTTTCTTCATTTTCACTTGCTTCAAAGTGGACCGAAGCCAAATGTCTTGCAAAGATTGATGTAATATGACACAATAAACCATGTGGAGAAGTTTGAGACCAACGAAGAGAGATTTGGTCCAAGAATCATCCAACTTCACCAAGTTCGTCCATTTTGGTCTTTCTTCGTTTCGACTAGCTTCAAAGTGGACCGAAGCCAAATGTCTTGCAAAGATTGATGTAATATGACACAATAAACCATGTGGAGAAGTTTGAGACCAACGAAGAGAGATTTGGTCCAAGAATCATCCAACTTCACCAAGTTCGTCCATTTTGGTCTTTCTTCGTTTTGACTTGCTTCAAAGAAGACCGAAGCCAAATGTCTTGCAAAGATTGATGTAATATGACACAATAAACCATGTGGAGAAGTTTGAGACCAACGAAGAGAGATTTGGTCCAAGAATCATCCAACTTCACCAAGTTCGTCCATTTTGGTCTTTCTTCGTTTTAACTTGCTTCAAAGTGGACCGAAGCCAAATGTCTTGCAAAGATTGATGTAATATGACACAATAAACCATGTGGAGAAGTTTGAGACCAACGAAGAGAGATTTGGTCCAAGAATCATCCAACTTCACCAAGTTCGTCCATTTTGGTATTTTTTCATTTTCCTTGCTTCAAAGTGGACCGAAGCCAAATGTCTTGCAAAGATTGATGTAATATGACACAATAAACCATGTGGAGAAGTTTGAGACCAACGAAGAGAGATTTGGTCCAAGAATCATCCAACTTCACCAAGTTCGTCCATTTTGGTCTTTCTTCGTTTTGACTAACTTCAAAGAGGACCGAAGCCAAATGTCTTGCAAAGATTGATGTAATATGACACAATAAACCATGTGGAGAAGTTTGAGACCAACGAAGAGAGATTTGGTCCAAGAATCATCCAACTTCACCAAGTTCGTCCATTTTGGTCTTTCTTCATTTTCACTTGCTTCAAAGTGGACCGAAGCCAAATGTCTAAGAAAGATTGATGTAATATGACACAATAAACCATGTGGAGAAGTTTGAGACCAACGAAGAGAGATTTGGTCCAAGAATCATCCAACTTCACCAAGTTCGTCCATTTTGGTCTTTCTTCATTTTCACTTGCTTCAAAGTGGACCGAAGCCAAATGTCTTGCAAAGATTGATGTAATATGACACAATAAACCATGTGGAGAAGTTTGAGACCAACGAAGAGAGATTTGGTCCAAGAATCATCCAACTTCACCAAGTTCGTCCATTTTGGTCTTTCTTCGTTTTCACTTGCTTCAAAGTCGACCGAAGCCAAATGTCTTGCAAAGATTGATGTAATATGACACAATAAACCATGTGGAGAAGTTTGAGACCAACGAAGAGAGATTTGGTCCAAGAATCATCCAACTTCACCAAGTTCGTCCATTTTGGTCTTTCTTCGTTTCGACTAGCTTCAAAGTGGACCGAAGCCAAATGTCTTGCAAAGATTGATGTAATATGACACAATAAACCATGTGGAGAAGTTTGAGACCAACGAAGAGAGATTTGGTCCAAGAATCATCCAACTTCACCAAGTTCGTCCATTTTGGTCTTTCTTCGTTTTGACTTGCTTCAAAGAAGACCGAAGCCAAATGTCTTGCAAAGATTGATGTAATATGACACAATAAACCATGTGGAGAAGTTTGAGACCAACGAAGAGAGATTTGGTCCAAGAATCATCCAACTTCACCAAGTTCGTCCATTTTGGTCTTTCTTCGTTTCGACTAGCTTCAAAGTGGACCGAAGCCAAATGTCTTGCAAAGATTGATGTAATATGACACAATAAACCATGTGGAGAAGTTTGAGACCAACGAAGAGAGATTTGGTCCAAGAATCATCCAACTTCACCAAGTTCGTCCATTTTGGTCTTTCTTTGTTTTAACTTGCTTCAAAGTGGACCGAAGCCAAATGTCTTGCAAAGATTGATGTAATATGACACAATAAACCATGTGGAGAAGTTTGAGACCAACGAAGAGAGATTTGGTCCAAGAATCATCCAACTTCACCAAGTTCGTCCATTTTGGTCTTTCTTCGTTTTTACTTGCTTCAAAGTGGACCGAAGCCAAATGAATTGCAAAGATTGATGTAATATGACACAATAAACCATGTGGAGAAGTTTGAGACCAACGAAGAGAGATTTGGTCCAAGAATCATCCAACTTCACCAAGTTCGTCCATTTTGGTCTTTCTTCGTTTCGACTAGCTTCAAAGTGGACCGAAGCCAAATGTCTTGCAAAGATTGATGTAATATGACACAATAAACCATGTGGAGAAGTTTGAGACCAACGAAGAGAGATTTGGTCCAAGAATCATCCAACTTCACCAAGTTCGTCCATTTTGGTCTTTCTTCGTTTTCACTTGCTTCAAAGTGGACCGAAGCCAAATGTCTTGCAAAGATTGATGTAATATGACACAATAAACCATGTGGAGAAGTTTGAGACCAACGAAGAGAGATTTGGTCCAAGAATCATCCAACTTCACCAAGTTCGTCCATTTTGGTCTTTCTTCGTTTCGACTAGCTTCAAAGTGGACCGAAGCCAAATGTCTTGCAAAGATTGATGTAATATGACACAATAAACCATGTGGAGAAGTTTGAGACCAACGAAGAGAGATTTGGTCCAAGAATCATCCAACTTCACCAAGTTCGTCCATTTTGGTCTTTCTTCGTTTTAACTTGCTTCAAAGTGGACCGAAGCCAAATGTCTTGCAAAGATTGATGTAATATGACACAATAAACCATGTGGAGAAGTTTGAGACCAACGAAGAGAGATTTGGTCCAAGAATCATCCAACTTCACCAAGTTCGTCCATTTTGGTCTTTCTTCGTTTTTACTTGCTTCAAAGTGGACCGAAGCCAAATGTCTTGCAAAGATTGATGTAATATGACACAATAAACCATGTGGAGAAGTTTGAGACCAACGAAGAGAGATTTGGTCCAAGAATCATCCAACTTCACCAAGTTCGTCCATTTTGGTCTTTCTTCGTTTCGACAAGCTTCAAAGTTGACCGAAGCCAAATGTCTTGCAAAGATTGATGTAATATGACACAATAAACCATGTGGAGAAGTTTGAGACCAACGAAGAGAGATTTGGTCCAAGAATCATCCAACTTCACCAAGTTCGTCCATTTTGGTCTTTCTTCATTTTCACTTGCTTCAAAGTGGACCGAAGCCAAATGTCTAAGCAAAGATTGATGTAATATGACACAATAAACCATGTGGAGAAGTTTGAGACCAACGAAGAGAGATTTGGTCCAAGAATCATCCAACTTCACCAAGTTCGTCCATTTTGGTCTTTCTTCGTTTTCACTTGCTTCAAAGTGGACCGAAGCCAAATGTCTTGCAAAGATTGATGTAATATGACACAATAAACCATGTGGAGAAGTTTGAGACCAACGAAGAGAGATTTGGTCCAAGAATCATCCAACTTCACCAAGTTCGTCCATTTTGGTCTTTCTTCATTTTCACTTGCTTCAAAGTGGACCGAAGCCAAATGTCTAAGCAAAGATTGATGTAATATGACACAATAAACCATGTGGAGAAGTTTGAGACCAACGAAGAGAGATTTGGTCCAAGAATCATCCAACTTCACCAAGTTCGTCCATTTTGGTCTTTCTTCATTTTCACTTGCTTCAAAGTGGACCGAAGCCAAATGTCTAAGCAAAGATTGATGTAATATGACACAATAAACCATGTGGAGAAGTTTGAGACCAACGAAGAGAGATTTGGTCCAAGAATCATCCAACTTCACCAAGTTCGTCCATTTTGGTCTTTCTTCGTTTTAACTTGCTTCAAAGTGGACCGAAGCCAAATGTCTTGCAAAGATTGATGTAATATGACACAATAAACCATGTGGAGAAGTTTGAGACCAACGAAGAGAGATTTGGTCCAAGAATCATCCAACTTCACCAAGTTCGTCCATTTTGGTCTTTCTTCGTTTTCACTTGCTTCAAAGTGGACCGAAGCCAAATGTCAAGAAAGATTGATGTAATATGACACAATAAACCATGTGGAGAAGTTTGAGACCAACGAAGAGAGATTTGGTCCAAGAATCATCCAACTTCACCAAGTTCGTCCATTTTGGTCTTTCTTCATTTTCACTTGCTTCAAAGTGGACCGAAGCCAAATGTCTTGCAAAGATTGATGTAATATGACACAATAAACCATGTGGAGAAGTTTGAGACCAACGAAGAGAGATTTGGTCCAAGAATCATCCAACTTCACCAAGTTCGTCCATTTTGGTCTTTCTTCGTTTTCGACTTGCTTCAAAGTTGACCGAAGCCAAATGTCAAGCATAGATTGATGTAATATGACACATTAAACCATGTGGAGAAGTTTGAGACCAACGAAGAGAGATTTGGTCCAAGAATCATCCACATGGACCAAGTTCGTCCATTTTGGTCCTTCTTCGTTTCGACAAGCTTCAAAGTTGACCGAAGCCAAATGTCAAGCATAGATTGATGTAATATGACACATTAAACCATGTGGAGAAGTTTGAGACCAACGAAGAGAGATTTGGTCCAAGAATCATCCAAGTGGACCAAGTTCGTCCATTTTGGTCCTTCTTCGTTTCGACTAGCTTCAAAGTTGACCGAAGCCAAATGTCAAGCATAGATTGATGTAATATGACACATTAAACCATGTGGAGAAGTTTGAGACCAACGAAGAGAGATTTGGTCCAAGAATCATCCACATGGACCAAGTTCGTCCATTTTGGTCCTTCTTCGTTTCGACTAGCTTCAAAGTTGACCGAAGCCAAATGTCAAGCATAGATTGATGTAATATGACACATTAAACCATGTGGAGAAGTTTGAGACCAACGAAGAGAGATTTGGTCCAAGAATCATCCACATGGACCAAGTTCGTCCATTTTGGTCCTTCTTCGTTTCGACAAGCTTCAAAGTTGACCGAAGCCAAATGTCAAGCATAGATTGATGTAATATGACACATTAAACCATGTGGAGAAGTTTGAGACCAACGAAGAGAGATTTGGTCCAAGAATCATCCAAGTGGACCAAGTTCGTCCATTTTGGTCCTTCTTCGTTTCGACAAGCTTCAAAGTTGACCGAAGCCAAATGTCAAGCATAGATTGATGTAATATGACACATTAAACCATGTGGAGAAGTTTGAGACCAACGAAGAGAGATTTGGTCCAAGAATCATCCAAGTGGACCAAGTTCGTCCATTTTGGTCCTTCTTCGTTTCGACAAGCTTCAAAGTTGACCGAAGCCAAATGTCAAGCATAGATTGATGTAATATGACACATTAAACCATGTGGAGAAGTTTGAGACCAACGAAGAGAGATTTGGTCCAAGAATCATCCACATGGACCAAGTTCGTCCATTTTGGTCCTTCTTCGTTTCGACAAGCTTCAAAGTTGACCGAAGCCAAATGTCAAGCATAGATTGATGTAATATGACACATTAAACCATGTGGAGAAGTTTGAGACCAACGAAGAGAGATTTGGTCCAAGAATCATCCAAGGACCAAGTTCGTCCATTTTGGTCCTTCTTCGTTTCGACAAGCTTCAAAGTTGACCGAAGCCAAATGTCAAGCATAGATTGATGTAATATGACACATTAAACCATGTGGAGAAGTTTGAGACCAACGAAGAGAGATTTGGTCCAAGAATCATCCAATGGACCAAGTTCGTCCATTTTGGTCCTTCTTCGTTTCGACAAGCTTCAAAGTTGACCGAAGCCAAATGTCAAGCATAGATTGATGTAATATGACACATTAAACCATGTGGAGAAGTTTGAGACCAACGAAGAGAGATTTGGTCCAAGAATCATCCACATGGACCAAGTTCGTCCATTTTGGTCCTTCTTCGTTTCGACAAGCTTCAAAGTTGACCGAAGCCAAATGTCAAGCATAGATTGATGTAATATGACACATTAAACCATGTGGAGAAGTTTGAGACCAACGAAGAGAGATTTGGTCCAAGAATCATCCAATGGACCAAGTTCGTCCATTTTGGTCCTTCTTCGTTTCGACAAGCTTCAAAGTTGACCGAAGCCAAATGTCAAGCATAGATTGATGTAATATGACACATTAAACCATGTGGAGAAGTTTGAGACCAACGAAGAGAGATTTGGTCCAAGAATCATCCAATGGACCAAGTTCGTCCATTTTGGTCCTTCTTCGTTTCGACAAGCTTCAAAGTTGACCGAAGCCAAATGTCAAGCATAGATTGATGTAATATGACACATTAAACCATGTGGAGAAGTTTGAGACCAACGAAGAGAGATTTGGTCCAAGAATCATCCACATGGACCAAGTTCGTCCATTTTGGTCCTTCTTCGTTTCGACAAGCTTCAAAGTTGACCGAAGCCAAATGTCAAGCATAGATTGATGTAATATGACACATTAAACCATGTGGAGAAGTTTGAGACCAACGAAGAGAGATTTGGTCCAAGAATCATCCACATGGACCAAGTTCGTCCATTTTGGTCCTTCTTCGTTTCGACAAGCTTCAAAGTTGACCGAAGCCAAATGTCAAGCATAGATTGATGTAATATGACACATTAAACCATGTGGAGAAGTTTGAGACCAACGAAGAGAGATTTGGTCCAAGAATCATCCAATGGACCAAGTTCGTCCATTTTGGTCCTTCTTCGTTTCGACAAGCTTCAAAGTTGACCGAAGCCAAATGTCAAGCATAGATTGATGTAATATGACACATTAAACCATGTGGAGAAGTTTGAGACCAACGAAGAGAGATTTGGTCCAAGAATCATCCACATGGACCAAGTTCGTCCATTTTGGTCCTTCTTCGTTTCGACAAGCTTCAAAGTTGACCGAAGCCAAATGTCAAGCATAGATTGATGTAATATGACACATTAAACCATGTGGAGAAGTTTGAGACCAACGAAGAGAGATTTGGTCCAAGAATCATCCACATGGACCAAGTTCGTCCATTTTGGTCCTTCTTCGTTTCGACAAGCTTCAAAGTTGACCGAAGCCAAATGTCAAGCATAGATTGATGTAATATGACACATTAAACCATGTGGAGAAGTTTGAGACCAACGAAGAGAGATTTGGTCCAAGAATCATCCACATGGACCAAGTTCGTCCATTTTGGTCCTTCTTCGTTTCGACAAGCTTCAAAGTTGACCGAAGCCAAATGTCAAGCATAGATTGATGTAATATGACACATTAAACCATGTGGAGAAGTTTGAGACCAACGAAGAGAGATTTGGTCCAAGAATCATCCACATGGACCAAGTTCGTCCATTTTGGTCCTTCTTCGTTTCGACAAGCTTCAAAGTTGACCGAAGCCAAATGTCAAGCATAGATTGATGTAATATGACACATTAAACCATGTGGAGAAGTTTGAGACCAACGAAGAGAGATTTGGTCCAAGAATCATCCACATGGACCAAGTTCGTCCATTTTGGTCCTTCTTCGTTTCGACAAGCTTCAAAGTTGACCGAAGCCAAATGTCAAGCATAGATTGATGTAATATGACACATTAAACCATGTGGAGAAGTTTGAGACCAACGAAGAGAGATTTGGTCCAAGAATCATCCAATGGACCAAGTTCGTCCATTTTGGTCCTTCTTCGTTTCGACAAGCTTCAAAGTTGACCGAAGCCAAATGTCAAGCATAGATTGATGTAATATGACACATTAAACCATGTGGAGAAGTTTGAGACCAACGAAGAGAGATTTGGTCCAAGAATCATCCACATGGACCAAGTTCGTCCATTTTGGTCCTTCTTCGTTTCGACAAGCTTCAAAGTTGACCGAAGCCAAATGTCAAGCATAGATTGATGTAATATGACACATTAAACCATGTGGAGAAGTTTGAGACCAACGAAGAGAGATTTGGTCCAAGAATCATCCACATGGACCAAGTTCGTCCATTTTGGTCCTTCTTCGTTTCGACAAGCTTCAAAGTTGACCGAAGCCAAATGTCAAGCATAGATTGATGTAATATGACACATTAAACCATGTGGAGAAGTTTGAGACCAACGAAGAGAGATTTGGTCCAAGAATCATCCACATGGACCAAGTTCGTCCATTTTGGTCCTTCTTCGTTTCGACAAGCTTCAAAGTTGACCGAAGCCAAATGTCAAGCATAGATTGATGTAATATGACACATTAAACCATGTGGAGAAGTTTGAGACCAACGAAGAGAGATTTGGTCCAAGAATCATCCACATGGACCAAGTTCGTCCATTTTGGTCCTTCTTCGTTTCGACAAGCTTCAAAGTTGACCGAAGCCAAATGTCAAGCATAGATTGATGTAATATGACACATTAAACCATGTGGAGAAGTTTGAGACCAACGAAGAGAGATTTGGTCCAAGAATCATCCAATGGACCAAGTTCGTCCATTTTGGTCCTTCTTCGTTTCGACAAGCTTCAAAGTTGACCGAAGCCAAATGTCAAGCATAGATTGATGTAATATGACACATTAAACCATGTGGAGAAGTTTGAGACCAACGAAGAGAGATTTGGTCCAAGAATCATCCACATGGACCAAGTTCGTCCATTTTGGTCCTTCTTCGTTTCGACAAGCTTCAAAGTTGACCGAAGCCAAATGTCAAGCATAGATTGATGTAATATGACACATTAAACCATGTGGAGAAGTTTGAGACCAACGAAGAGAGATTTGGTCCAAGAATCATCCACATGGACCAAGTTCGTCCATTTTGGTCCTTCTTCGTTTCGACAAGCTTCAAAGTTGACCGAAGCCAAATGTCAAGCATAGATTGATGTAATATGACACATTAAACCATGTGGAGAAGTTTGAGACCAACGAAGAGAGATTTGGTCCAAGAATCATCCACATGGACCAAGTTCGTCCATTTTGGTCCTTCTTCGTTTCGACAAGCTTCAAAGTTGACCGAAGCCAAATGTCAAGCATAGATTGATGTAATATGACACATTAAACCATGTGGAGAAGTTTGAGACCAACGAAGAGAGATTTGGTCCAAGAATCATCCACATGGACCAAGTTCGTCCATTTTGGTCCTTCTTCGTTTCGACAAGCTTCAAAGTTGACCGAAGCCAAATGTCAAGCATAGATTGATGTAATATGACACATTAAACCATGTGGAGAAGTTTGAGACCAACGAAGAGAGATTTGGTCCAAGAATCATCCACATGGACCAAGTTCGTCCATTTTGGTCCTTCTTCGTTTCGACAAGCTTCAAAGTTGACCGAAGCCAAATGTCAAGCATAGATTGATGTAATATGACACATTAAACCATGTGGAGAAGTTTGAGACCAACGAAGAGAGATTTGGTCCAAGAATCATCCACATGGACCAAGTTCGTCCATTTTGGTCCTTCTTCGTTTCGACAAGCTTCAAAGTTGACCGAAGCCAAATGTCAAGCATAGATTGATGTAATATGACACATTAAACCATGTGGAGAAGTTTGAGACCAACGAAGAGAGATTTGGTCCAAGAATCATCCACATGGACCAAGTTCGTCCATTTTGGTCCTTCTTCGTTTCGACAAGCTTCAAAGTTGACCGAAGCCAAATGTCAAGCATAGATTGATGTAATATGACACATTAAACCATGTGGAGAAGTTTGAGACCAACGAAGAGAGATTTGGTCCAAGAATCATCCACATGGACCAAGTTCGTCCATTTTGGTCCTTCTTCGTTTCGACAAGCTTCAAAGTTGACCGAAGCCAAATGTCAAGCATAGATTGATGTAATATGACACATTAAACCATGTGGAGAAGTTTGAGACCAACGAAGAGAGATTTGGTCCAAGAATCATCCACATGGACCAAGTTCGTCCATTTTGGTCCTTCTTCGTTTCGACAAGCTTCAAAGTTGACCGAAGCCAAATGTCAAGCATAGATTGATGTAATATGACACATTAAACCATGTGGAGAAGTTTGAGACCAACGAAGAGAGATTTGGTCCAAGAATCATCCACATGGACCAAGTTCGTCCATTTTGGTCCTTCTTCGTTTCGACAAGCTTCAAAGTTGACCGAAGCCAAATGTCAAGCATAGATTGATGTAATATGACACATTAAACCATGTGGAGAAGTTTGAGACCAACGAAGAGAGATTTGGTCCAAGAATCATCCACATGGACCAAGTTCGTCCATTTTGGTCCTTCTTCGTTTCGACAAGCTTCAAAGTTGACCGAAGCCAAATGTCAAGCATAGATTGATGTAATATGACACATTAAACCATGTGGAGAAGTTTGAGACCAACGAAGAGAGATTTGGTCCAAGAATCATCCACATGGACCAAGTTCGTCCATTTTGGTCCTTCTTCGTTTCGACAAGCTTCAAAGTTGACCGAAGCCAAATGTCAAGCATAGATTGATGTAATATGACACATTAAACCATGTGGAGAAGTTTGAGACCAACGAAGAGAGATTTGGTCCAAGAATCATCCACATGGACCAAGTTCGTCCATTTTGGTCCTTCTTCGTTTCGACAAGCTTCAAAGTTGACCGAAGCCAAATGTCAAGCATAGATTGATGTAATATGACACATTAAACCATGTGGAGAAGTTTGAGACCAACGAAGAGAGATTTGGTCCAAGAATCATCCACATGGACCAAGTTCGTCCATTTTGGTCCTTCTTCGTTTCGACAAGCTTCAAAGTTGACCGAAGCCAAATGTCAAGCATAGATTGATGTAATATGACACATTAAACCATGTGGAGAAGTTTGAGACCAACGAAGAGAGATTTGGTCCAAGAATCATCCACATGGACCAAGTTCGTCCATTTTGGTCCTTCTTCGTTTCGACAAGCTTCAAAGTTGACCGAAGCCAAATGTCAAGCATAGATTGATGTAATATGACACATTAAACCATGTGGAGAAGTTTGAGACCAACGAAGAGAGATTTGGTCCAAGAATCATCCACATGGACCAAGTTCGTCCATTTTGGTCCTTCTTCGTTTCGACAAGCTTCAAAGTTGACCGAAGCCAAATGTCAAGCATAGATTGATGTAATATGACACATTAAACCATGTGGAGAAGTTTGAGACCAACGAAGAGAGATTTGGTCCAAGAATCATCCAATGGACCAAGTTCGTCCATTTTGGTCCTTCTTCGTTTCGACAAGCTTCAAAGTTGACCGAAGCCAAATGTCAAGCATAGATTGATGTAATATGACACATTAAACCATGTGGAGAAGTTTGAGACCAACGAAGAGAGATTTGGTCCAAGAATCATCCACATGGACCAAGTTCGTCCATTTTGGTCCTTCTTCGTTTCGACAAGCTTCAAAGTTGACCGAAGCCAAATGTCAAGCATAGATTGATGTAATATGACACATTAAACCATGTGGAGAAGTTTGAGACCAACGAAGAGAGATTTGGTCCAAGAATCATCCACATGGACCAAGTTCGTCCATTTTGGTCCTTCTTCGTTTCGACAAGCTTCAAAGTTGACCGAAGCCAAATGTCAAGCATAGATTGATGTAATATGACACATTAAACCATGTGGAGAAGTTTGAGACCAACGAAGAGAGATTTGGTCCAAGAATCATCCACATGGACCAAGTTCGTCCATTTTGGTCCTTCTTCGTTTCGACAAGCTTCAAAGTTGACCGAAGCCAAATGTCAAGCATAGATTGATGTAATATGACACATTAAACCATGTGGAGAAGTTTGAGACCAACGAAGAGAGATTTGGTCCAAGAATCATCCACATGGACCAAGTTCGTCCATTTTGGTCCTTCTTCGTTTCGACAAGCTTCAAAGTTGACCGAAGCCAAATGTCAAGCATAGATTGATGTAATATGACACATTAAACCATGTGGAGAAGTTTGAGACCAACGAAGAGAGATTTGGTCCAAGAATCATCCACATGGACCAAGTTCGTCCATTTTGGTCCTTCTTCGTTTCGACAAGCTTCAAAGTTGACCGAAGCCAAATGTCAAGCATAGATTGATGTAATATGACACATTAAACCATGTGGAGAAGTTTGAGACCAACGAAGAGAGATTTGGTCCAAGAATCATCCACATGGACCAAGTTCGTCCATTTTGGTCCTTCTTCGTTTCGACAAGCTTCAAAGTTGACCGAAGCCAAATGTCAAGCATAGATTGATGTAATATGACACATTAAACCATGTGGAGAAGTTTGAGACCAACGAAGAGAGATTTGGTCCAAGAATCATCCACATGGACCAAGTTCGTCCATTTTGGTCCTTCTTCGTTTCGACAAGCTTCAAAGTTGACCGAAGCCAAATGTCAAGCATAGATTGATGTAATATGACACATTAAACCATGTGGAGAAGTTTGAGACCAACGAAGAGAGATTTGGTCCAAGAATCATCCACATGGACCAAGTTCGTCCATTTTGGTCCTTCTTCGTTTCGACAAGCTTCAAAGTTGACCGAAGCCAAATGTCAAGCATAGATTGATGTAATATGACACATTAAACCATGTGGAGAAGTTTGAGACCAACGAAGAGAGATTTGGTCCAAGAATCATCCACATGGACCAAGTTCGTCCATTTTGGTCCTTCTTCGTTTCGACAAGCTTCAAAGTTGACCGAAGCCAAATGTCAAGCATAGATTGATGTAATATGACACATTAAACCATGTGGAGAAGTTTGAGACCAACGAAGAGAGATTTGGTCCAAGAATCATCCACATGGACCAAGTTCGTCCATTTTGGTCCTTCTTCGTTTCGACAAGCTTCAAAGTTGACCGAAGCCAAATGTCAAGCATAGATTGATGTAATATGACACATTAAACCATGTGGAGAAGTTTGAGACCAACGAAGAGAGATTTGGTCCAAGAATCATCCACATGGACCAAGTTCGTCCATTTTGGTCCTTCTTCGTTTCGACAAGCTTCAAAGTTGACCGAAGCCAAATGTCAAGCATAGATTGATGTAATATGACACATTAAACCATGTGGAGAAGTTTGAGACCAACGAAGAGAGATTTGGTCCAAGAATCATCCACATGGACCAAGTTCGTCCATTTTGGTCCTTCTTCGTTTCGACAAGCTTCAAAGTTGACCGAAGCCAAATGTCAAGCATAGATTGATGTAATATGACACATTAAACCATGTGGAGAAGTTTGAGACCAACGAAGAGAGATTTGGTCCAAGAATCATCCACATGGACCAAGTTCGTCCATTTTGGTCCTTCTTCGTTTCGACAAGCTTCAAAGTTGACCGAAGCCAAATGTCAAGCATAGATTGATGTAATATGACACATTAAACCATGTGGAGAAGTTTGAGACCAACGAAGAGAGATTTGGTCCAAGAATCATCCACATGGACCAAGTTCGTCCATTTTGGTCCTTCTTCGTTTCGACAAGCTTCAAAGTTGACCGAAGCCAAATGTCAAGCATAGATTGATGTAATATGACACATTAAACCATGTGGAGAAGTTTGAGACCAACGAAGAGAGATTTGGTCCAAGAATCATCCACATGGACCAAGTTCGTCCATTTTGGTCCTTCTTCGTTTCGACAAGCTTCAAAGTTGACCGAAGCCAAATGTCAAGCATAGATTGATGTAATATGACACATTAAACCATGTGGAGAAGTTTGAGACCAACGAAGAGAGATTTGGTCCAAGAATCATCCACATGGACCAAGTTCGTCCATTTTGGTCCTTCTTCGTTTCGACAAGCTTCAAAGTTGACCGAAGCCAAATGTCAAGCATAGATTGATGTAATATGACACATTAAACCATGTGGAGAAGTTTGAGACCAACGAAGAGAGATTTGGTCCAAGAATCATCCACATGGACCAAGTTCGTCCATTTTGGTCCTTCTTCGTTTCGACAAGCTTCAAAGTTGACCGAAGCCAAATGTCAAGCATAGATTGATGTAATATGACACATTAAACCATGTGGAGAAGTTTGAGACCAACGAAGAGAGATTTGGTCCAAGAATCATCCACATGGACCAAGTTCGTCCATTTTGGTCCTTCTTCGTTTCGACAAGCTTCAAAGTTGACCGAAGCCAAATGTCAAGCATAGATTGATGTAATATGACACATTAAACCATGTGGAGAAGTTTGAGACCAACGAAGAGAGATTTGGTCCAAGAATCATCCACATGGACCAAGTTCGTCCATTTTGGTCCTTCTTCGTTTCGACAAGCTTCAAAGTTGACCGAAGCCAAATGTCAAGCATAGATTGATGTAATATGACACATTAAACCATGTGGAGAAGTTTGAGACCAACGAAGAGAGATTTGGTCCAAGAATCATCCACATGGACCAAGTTCGTCCATTTTGGTCCTTCTTCGTTTCGACAAGCTTCAAAGTTGACCGAAGCCAAATGTCAAGCATAGATTGATGTAATATGACACATTAAACCATGTGGAGAAGTTTGAGACCAACGAAGAGAGATTTGGTCCAAGAATCATCCACATGGACCAAGTTCGTCCATTTTGGTCCTTCTTCGTTTCGACAAGCTTCAAAGTTGACCGAAGCCAAATGTCAAGCATAGATTGATGTAATATGACACATTAAACCATGTGGAGAAGTTTGAGACCAACGAAGAGAGATTTGGTCCAAGAATCATCCACATGGACCAAGTTCGTCCATTTTGGTCCTTCTTCGTTTCGACAAGCTTCAAAGTTGACCGAAGCCAAATGTCAAGCATAGATTGATGTAATATGACACATTAAACCATGTGGAGAAGTTTGAGACCAACGAAGAGAGATTTGGTCCAAGAATCATCCAATGGACCAAGTTCGTCCATTTTGGTCCTTCTTCGTTTCGACAAGCTTCAAAGTTGACCGAAGCCAAATGTCAAGCATAGATTGATGTAATATGACACATTAAACCATGTGGAGAAGTTTGAGACCAACGAAGAGAGATTTGGTCCAAGAATCATCCACATGGACCAAGTTCGTCCATTTTGGTCCTTCTTCGTTTCGACAAGCTTCAAAGTTGACCGAAGCCAAATGTCAAGCATAGATTGATGTAATATGACACATTAAACCATGTGGAGAAGTTTGAGACCAACGAAGAGAGATTTGGTCCAAGAATCATCCACATGGACCAAGTTCGTCCATTTTGGTCCTTCTTCGTTTCGACAAGCTTCAAAGTTGACCGAAGCCAAATGTCAAGCATAGATTGATGTAATATGACACATTAAACCATGTGGAGAAGTTTGAGACCAACGAAGAGAGATTTGGTCCAAGAATCATCCACATGGACCAAGTTCGTCCATTTTGGTCCTTCTTCGTTTCGACAAGCTTCAAAGTTGACCGAAGCCAAATGTCAAGCATAGATTGATGTAATATGACACATTAAACCATGTGGAGAAGTTTGAGACCAACGAAGAGAGATTTGGTCCAAGAATCATCCACATGGACCAAGTTCGTCCATTTTGGTCCTTCTTCGTTTCGACAAGCTTCAAAGTTGACCGAAGCCAAATGTCAAGCATAGATTGATGTAATATGACACATTAAACCATGTGGAGAAGTTTGAGACCAACGAAGAGAGATTTGGTCCAAGAATCATCCACATGGACCAAGTTCGTCCATTTTGGTCCTTCTTCGTTTCGACAAGCTTCAAAGTTGACCGAAGCCAAATGTCAAGCATAGATTGATGTAATATGACACATTAAACCATGTGGAGAAGTTTGAGACCAACGAAGAGAGATTTGGTCCAAGAATCATCCACATGGACCAAGTTCGTCCATTTTGGTCCTTCTTCGTTTCGACAAGCTTCAAAGTTGACCGAAGCCAAATGTCAAGCATAGATTGATGTAATATGACACATTAAACCATGTGGAGAAGTTTGAGACCAACGAAGAGAGATTTGGTCCAAGAATCATCCACATGGACCAAGTTCGTCCATTTTGGTCCTTCTTCGTTTCGACAAGCTTCAAAGTTGACCGAAGCCAAATGTCAAGCATAGATTGATGTAATATGACACATTAAACCATGTGGAGAAGTTTGAGACCAACGAAGAGAGATTTGGTCCAAGAATCATCCACATGGACCAAGTTCGTCCATTTTGGTCCTTCTTCGTTTCGACAAGCTTCAAAGTTGACCGAAGCCAAATGTCAAGCATAGATTGATGTAATATGACACATTAAACCATGTGGAGAAGTTTGAGACCAACGAAGAGAGATTTGGTCCAAGAATCATCCACATGGACCAAGTTCGTCCATTTTGGTCCTTCTTCGTTTCGACAAGCTTCAAAGTTGACCGAAGCCAAATGTCAAGCATAGATTGATGTAATATGACACATTAAACCATGTGGAGAAGTTTGAGACCAACGAAGAGAGATTTGGTCCAAGAATCATCCACATGGACCAAGTTCGTCCATTTTGGTCCTTCTTCGTTTCGACAAGCTTCAAAGTTGACCGAAGCCAAATGTCAAGCATAGATTGATGTAATATGACACATTAAACCATGTGGAGAAGTTTGAGACCAACGAAGAGAGATTTGGTCCAAGAATCATCCACATGGACCAAGTTCGTCCATTTTGGTCCTTCTTCGTTTCGACAAGCTTCAAAGTTGACCGAAGCCAAATGTCAAGCATAGATTGATGTAATATGACACATTAAACCATGTGGAGAAGTTTGAGACCAACGAAGAGAGATTTGGTCCAAGAATCATCCACATGGACCAAGTTCGTCCATTTTGGTCCTTCTTCGTTTCGACAAGCTTCAAAGTTGACCGAAGCCAAATGTCAAGCATAGATTGATGTAATATGACACATTAAACCATGTGGAGAAGTTTGAGACCAACGAAGAGAGATTTGGTCCAAGAATCATCCACATGGACCAAGTTCGTCCATTTTGGTCCTTCTTCGTTTCGACAAGCTTCAAAGTTGACCGAAGCCAAATGTCAAGCATAGATTGATGTAATATGACACATTAAACCATGTGGAGAAGTTTGAGACCAACGAAGAGAGATTTGGTCCAAGAATCATCCACATGGACCAAGTTCGTCCATTTTGGTCCTTCTTCGTTTCGACAAGCTTCAAAGTTGACCGAAGCCAAATGTCAAGCATAGATTGATGTAATATGACACATTAAACCATGTGGAGAAGTTTGAGACCAACGAAGAGAGATTTGGTCCAAGAATCATCCACATGGACCAAGTTCGTCCATTTTGGTCCTTCTTCGTTTCGACAAGCTTCAAAGTTGACCGAAGCCAAATGTCAAGCATAGATTGATGTAATATGACACATTAAACCATGTGGAGAAGTTTGAGACCAACGAAGAGAGATTTGGTCCAAGAATCATCCACATGGACCAAGTTCGTCCATTTTGGTCCTTCTTCGTTTCGACAAGCTTCAAAGTTGACCGAAGCCAAATGTCAAGCATAGATTGATGTAATATGACACATTAAACCATGTGGAGAAGTTTGAGACCAACGAAGAGAGATTTGGTCCAAGAATCATCCACATGGACCAAGTTCGTCCATTTTGGTCCTTCTTCGTTTCGACAAGCTTCAAAGTTGACCGAAGCCAAATGTCAAGCATAGATTGATGTAATATGACACATTAAACCATGTGGAGAAGTTTGAGACCAACGAAGAGAGATTTGGTCCAAGAATCATCCACATGGACCAAGTTCGTCCATTTTGGTCCTTCTTCGTTTCGACAAGCTTCAAAGTTGACCGAAGCCAAATGTCAAGCATAGATTGATGTAATATGACACATTAAACCATGTGGAGAAGTTTGAGACCAACGAAGAGAGATTTGGTCCAAGAATCATCCACATGGACCAAGTTCGTCCATTTTGGTCCTTCTTCGTTTCGACAAGCTTCAAAGTTGACCGAAGCCAAATGTCAAGCATAGATTGATGTAATATGACACATTAAACCATGTGGAGAAGTTTGAGACCAACGAAGAGAGATTTGGTCCAAGAATCATCCACATGGACCAAGTTCGTCCATTTTGGTCCTTCTTCGTTTCGACAAGCTTCAAAGTTGACCGAAGCCAAATGTCAAGCATAGATTGATGTAATATGACACATTAAACCATGTGGAGAAGTTTGAGACCAACGAAGAGAGATTTGGTCCAAGAATCATCCACATGGACCAAGTTCGTCCATTTTGGTCCTTCTTCGTTTCGACAAGCTTCAAAGTTGACCGAAGCCAAATGTCAAGCATAGATTGATGTAATATGACACATTAAACCATGTGGAGAAGTTTGAGACCAACGAAGAGAGATTTGGTCCAAGAATCATCCACATGGACCAAGTTCGTCCATTTTGGTCCTTCTTCGTTTCGACAAGCTTCAAAGTTGACCGAAGCCAAATGTCAAGCATAGATTGATGTAATATGACACATTAAACCATGTGGAGAAGTTTGAGACCAACGAAGAGAGATTTGGTCCAAGAATCATCCACATGGACCAAGTTCGTCCATTTTGGTCCTTCTTCGTTTCGACAAGCTTCAAAGTTGACCGAAGCCAAATGTCAAGCATAGATTGATGTAATATGACACATTAAACCATGTGGAGAAGTTTGAGACCAACGAAGAGAGATTTGGTCCAAGAATCATCCACATGGACCAAGTTCGTCCATTTTGGTCCTTCTTCGTTTCGACAAGCTTCAAAGTTGACCGAAGCCAAATGTCAAGCATAGATTGATGTAATATGACACATTAAACCATGTGGAGAAGTTTGAGACCAACGAAGAGAGATTTGGTCCAAGAATCATCCACATGGACCAAGTTCGTCCATTTTGGTCCTTCTTCGTTTCGACAAGCTTCAAAGTTGACCGAAGCCAAATGTCAAGCATAGATTGATGTAATATGACACATTAAACCATGTGGAGAAGTTTGAGACCAACGAAGAGAGATTTGGTCCAAGAATCATCCACATGGACCAAGTTCGTCCATTTTGGTCCTTCTTCGTTTCGACAAGCTTCAAAGTTGACCGAAGCCAAATGTCAAGCATAGATTGATGTAATATGACACATTAAACCATGTGGAGAAGTTTGAGACCAACGAAGAGAGATTTGGTCCAAGAATCATCCACATGGACCAAGTTCGTCCATTTTGGTCCTTCTTCGTTTCGACAAGCTTCAAAGTTGACCGAAGCCAAATGTCAAGCATAGATTGATGTAATATGACACATTAAACCATGTGGAGAAGTTTGAGACCAACGAAGAGAGATTTGGTCCAAGAATCATCCACATGGACCAAGTTCGTCCATTTTGGTCCTTCTTCGTTTCGACAAGCTTCAAAGTTGACCGAAGCCAAATGTCAAGCATAGATTGATGTAATATGACACATTAAACCATGTGGAGAAGTTTGAGACCAACGAAGAGAGATTTGGTCCAAGAATCATCCACATGGACCAAGTTCGTCCATTTTGGTCCTTCTTCGTTTCGACAAGCTTCAAAGTTGACCGAAGCCAAATGTCAAGCATAGATTGATGTAATATGACACATTAAACCATGTGGAGAAGTTTGAGACCAACGAAGAGAGATTTGGTCCAAGAATCATCCACATGGACCAAGTTCGTCCATTTTGGTCCTTCTTCGTTTCGACAAGCTTCAAAGTTGACCGAAGCCAAATGTCAAGCATAGATTGATGTAATATGACACATTAAACCATGTGGAGAAGTTTGAGACCAACGAAGAGAGATTTGGTCCAAGAATCATCCACATGGACCAAGTTCGTCCATTTTGGTCCTTCTTCGTTTCGACAAGCTTCAAAGTTGACCGAAGCCAAATGTCAAGCATAGATTGATGTAATATGACACATTAAACCATGTGGAGAAGTTTGAGACCAACGAAGAGAGATTTGGTCCAAGAATCATCCACATGGACCAAGTTCGTCCATTTTGGTCCTTCTTCGTTTCGACAAGCTTCAAAGTTGACCGAAGCCAAATGTCAAGCATAGATTGATGTAATATGACACATTAAACCATGTGGAGAAGTTTGAGACCAACGAAGAGAGATTTGGTCCAAGAATCATCCACATGGACCAAGTTCGTCCATTTTGGTCCTTCTTCGTTTCGACAAGCTTCAAAGTTGACCGAAGCCAAATGTCAAGCATAGATTGATGTAATATGACACATTAAACCATGTGGAGAAGTTTGAGACCAACGAAGAGAGATTTGGTCCAAGAATCATCCACATGGACCAAGTTCGTCCATTTTGGTCCTTCTTCGTTTCGACAAGCTTCAAAGTTGACCGAAGCCAAATGTCAAGCATAGATTGATGTAATATGACACATTAAACCATGTGGAGAAGTTTGAGACCAACGAAGAGAGATTTGGTCCAAGAATCATCCACATGGACCAAGTTCGTCCATTTTGGTCCTTCTTCGTTTCGACAAGCTTCAAAGTTGACCGAAGCCAAATGTCAAGCATAGATTGATGTAATATGACACATTAAACCATGTGGAGAAGTTTGAGACCAACGAAGAGAGATTTGGTCCAAGAATCATCCACATGGACCAAGTTCGTCCATTTTGGTCCTTCTTCGTTTCGACAAGCTTCAAAGTTGACCGAAGCCAAATGTCAAGCATAGATTGATGTAATATGACACATTAAACCATGTGGAGAAGTTTGAGACCAACGAAGAGAGATTTGGTCCAAGAATCATCCACATGGACCAAGTTCGTCCATTTTGGTCCTTCTTCGTTTCGACAAGCTTCAAAGTTGACCGAAGCCAAATGTCAAGCATAGATTGATGTAATATGACACATTAAACCATGTGGAGAAGTTTGAGACCAACGAAGAGAGATTTGGTCCAAGAATCATCCACATGGACCAAGTTCGTCCATTTTGGTCCTTCTTCGTTTCGACAAGCTTCAAAGTTGACCGAAGCCAAATGTCAAGCATAGATTGATGTAATATGACACATTAAACCATGTGGAGAAGTTTGAGACCAACGAAGAGAGATTTGGTCCAAGAATCATCCACATGGACCAAGTTCGTCCATTTTGGTCCTTCTTCGTTTCGACAAGCTTCAAAGTTGACCGAAGCCAAATGTCAAGCATAGATTGATGTAATATGACACATTAAACCATGTGGAGAAGTTTGAGACCAACGAAGAGAGATTTGGTCCAAGAATCATCCACATGGACCAAGTTCGTCCATTTTGGTCCTTCTTCGTTTCGACAAGCTTCAAAGTTGACCGAAGCCAAATGTCAAGCATAGATTGATGTAATATGACACATTAAACCATGTGGAGAAGTTTGAGACCAACGAAGAGAGATTTGGTCCAAGAATCATCCACATGGACCAAGTTCGTCCATTTTGGTCCTTCTTCGTTTCGACAAGCTTCAAAGTTGACCGAAGCCAAATGTCAAGCATAGATTGATGTAATATGACACATTAAACCATGTGGAGAAGTTTGAGACCAACGAAGAGAGATTTGGTCCAAGAATCATCCACATGGACCAAGTTCGTCCATTTTGGTCCTTCTTCGTTTCGACAAGCTTCAAAGTTGACCGAAGCCAAATGTCAAGCATAGATTGATGTAATATGACACATTAAACCATGTGGAGAAGTTTGAGACCAACGAAGAGAGATTTGGTCCAAGAATCATCCACATGGACCAAGTTCGTCCATTTTGGTCCTTCTTCGTTTCGACAAGCTTCAAAGTTGACCGAAGCCAAATGTCAAGCATAGATTGATGTAATATGACACATTAAACCATGTGGAGAAGTTTGAGACCAACGAAGAGAGATTTGGTCCAAGAATCATCCACATGGACCAAGTTCGTCCATTTTGGTCCTTCTTCGTTTCGACAAGCTTCAAAGTTGACCGAAGCCAAATGTCAAGCATAGATTGATGTAATATGACACATTAAACCATGTGGAGAAGTTTGAGACCAACGAAGAGAGATTTGGTCCAAGAATCATCCACATGGACCAAGTTCGTCCATTTTGGTCCTTCTTCGTTTCGACAAGCTTCAAAGTTGACCGAAGCCAAATGTCAAGCATAGATTGATGTAATATGACACATTAAACCATGTGGAGAAGTTTGAGACCAACGAAGAGAGATTTGGTCCAAGAATCATCCACATGGACCAAGTTCGTCCATTTTGGTCCTTCTTCGTTTCGACAAGCTTCAAAGTTGACCGAAGCCAAATGTCAAGCATAGATTGATGTAATATGACACATTAAACCATGTGGAGAAGTTTGAGACCAACGAAGAGAGATTTGGTCCAAGAATCATCCACATGGACCAAGTTCGTCCATTTTGGTCCTTCTTCGTTTCGACAAGCTTCAAAGTTGACCGAAGCCAAATGTCAAGCATAGATTGATGTAATATGACACATTAAACCATGTGGAGAAGTTTGAGACCAACGAAGAGAGATTTGGTCCAAGAATCATCCACATGGACCAAGTTCGTCCATTTTGGTCCTTCTTCGTTTCGACAAGCTTCAAAGTTGACCGAAGCCAAATGTCAAGCATAGATTGATGTAATATGACACATTAAACCATGTGGAGAAGTTTGAGACCAACGAAGAGAGATTTGGTCCAAGAATCATCCACATGGACCAAGTTCGTCCATTTTGGTCCTTCTTCGTTTCGACAAGCTTCAAAGTTGACCGAAGCCAAATGTCAAGCATAGATTGATGTAATATGACACATTAAACCATGTGGAGAAGTTTGAGACCAACGAAGAGAGATTTGGTCCAAGAATCATCCACATGGACCAAGTTCGTCCATTTTGGTCCTTCTTCGTTTCGACAAGCTTCAAAGTTGACCGAAGCCAAATGTCAAGCATAGATTGATGTAATATGACACATTAAACCATGTGGAGAAGTTTGAGACCAACGAAGAGAGATTTGGTCCAAGAATCATCCACATGGACCAAGTTCGTCCATTTTGGTCCTTCTTCGTTTCGACAAGCTTCAAAGTTGACCGAAGCCAAATGTCAAGCATAGATTGATGTAATATGACACATTAAACCATGTGGAGAAGTTTGAGACCAACGAAGAGAGATTTGGTCCAAGAATCATCCACATGGACCAAGTTCGTCCATTTTGGTCCTTCTTCGTTTCGACAAGCTTCAAAGTTGACCGAAGCCAAATGTCAAGCATAGATTGATGTAATATGACACATTAAACCATGTGGAGAAGTTTGAGACCAACGAAGAGAGATTTGGTCCAAGAATCATCCACATGGACCAAGTTCGTCCATTTTGGTCCTTCTTCGTTTCGACAAGCTTCAAAGTTGACCGAAGCCAAATGTCAAGCATAGATTGATGTAATATGACACATTAAACCATGTGGAGAAGTTTGAGACCAACGAAGAGAGATTTGGTCCAAGAATCATCCACATGGACCAAGTTCGTCCATTTTGGTCCTTCTTCGTTTCGACAAGCTTCAAAGTTGACCGAAGCCAAATGTCAAGCATAGATTGATGTAATATGACACATTAAACCATGTGGAGAAGTTTGAGACCAACGAAGAGAGATTTGGTCCAAGAATCATCCACATGGACCAAGTTCGTCCATTTTGGTCCTTCTTCGTTTCGACAAGCTTCAAAGTTGACCGAAGCCAAATGTCAAGCATAGATTGATGTAATATGACACATTAAACCATGTGGAGAAGTTTGAGACCAACGAAGAGAGATTTGGTCCAAGAATCATCCACATGGACCAAGTTCGTCCATTTTGGTCCTTCTTCGTTTCGACAAGCTTCAAAGTTGACCGAAGCCAAATGTCAAGCATAGATTGATGTAATATGACACATTAAACCATGTGGAGAAGTTTGAGACCAACGAAGAGAGATTTGGTCCAAGAATCATCCACATGGACCAAGTTCGTCCATTTTGGTCCTTCTTCGTTTCGACAAGCTTCAAAGTTGACCGAAGCCAAATGTCAAGCATAGATTGATGTAATATGACACATTAAACCATGTGGAGAAGTTTGAGACCAACGAAGAGAGATTTGGTCCAAGAATCATCCACATGGACCAAGTTCGTCCATTTTGGTCCTTCTTCGTTTCGACAAGCTTCAAAGTTGACCGAAGCCAAATGTCAAGCATAGATTGATGTAATATGACACATTAAACCATGTGGAGAAGTTTGAGACCAACGAAGAGAGATTTGGTCCAAGAATCATCCACATGGACCAAGTTCGTCCATTTTGGTCCTTCTTCGTTTCGACAAGCTTCAAAGTTGACCGAAGCCAAATGTCAAGCATAGATTGATGTAATATGACACATTAAACCATGTGGAGAAGTTTGAGACCAACGAAGAGAGATTTGGTCCAAGAATCATCCACATGGACCAAGTTCGTCCATTTTGGTCCTTCTTCGTTTCGACAAGCTTCAAAGTTGACCGAAGCCAAATGTCAAGCATAGATTGATGTAATATGACACATTAAACCATGTGGAGAAGTTTGAGACCAACGAAGAGAGATTTGGTCCAAGAATCATCCACATGGACCAAGTTCGTCCATTTTGGTCCTTCTTCGTTTCGACAAGCTTCAAAGTTGACCGAAGCCAAATGTCAAGCATAGATTGATGTAATATGACACATTAAACCATGTGGAGAAGTTTGAGACCAACGAAGAGAGATTTGGTCCAAGAATCATCCACATGGACCAAGTTCGTCCATTTTGGTCCTTCTTCGTTTCGACAAGCTTCAAAGTTGACCGAAGCCAAATGTCAAGCATAGATTGATGTAATATGACACATTAAACCATGTGGAGAAGTTTGAGACCAACGAAGAGAGATTTGGTCCAAGAATCATCCACATGGACCAAGTTCGTCCATTTTGGTCCTTCTTCGTTTCGACAAGCTTCAAAGTTGACCGAAGCCAAATGTCAAGCATAGATTGATGTAATATGACACATTAAACCATGTGGAGAAGTTTGAGACCAACGAAGAGAGATTTGGTCCAAGAATCATCCACATGGACCAAGTTCGTCCATTTTGGTCCTTCTTCGTTTCGACAAGCTTCAAAGTTGACCGAAGCCAAATGTCAAGCATAGATTGATGTAATATGACACATTAAACCATGTGGAGAAGTTTGAGACCAACGAAGAGAGATTTGGTCCAAGAATCATCCACATGGACCAAGTTCGTCCATTTTGGTCCTTCTTCGTTTCGACAAGCTTCAAAGTTGACCGAAGCCAAATGTCAAGCATAGATTGATGTAATATGACACATTAAACCATGTGGAGAAGTTTGAGACCAACGAAGAGAGATTTGGTCCAAGAATCATCCACATGGACCAAGTTCGTCCATTTTGGTCCTTCTTCGTTTCGACAAGCTTCAAAGTTGACCGAAGCCAAATGTCAAGCATAGATTGATGTAATATGACACATTAAACCATGTGGAGAAGTTTGAGACCAACGAAGAGAGATTTGGTCCAAGAATCATCCACATGGACCAAGTTCGTCCATTTTGGTCCTTCTTCGTTTCGACAAGCTTCAAAGTTGACCGAAGCCAAATGTCAAGCATAGATTGATGTAATATGACACATTAAACCATGTGGAGAAGTTTGAGACCAACGAAGAGAGATTTGGTCCAAGAATCATCCACATGGACCAAGTTCGTCCATTTTGGTCCTTCTTCGTTTCGACAAGCTTCAAAGTTGACCGAAGCCAAATGTCAAGCATAGATTGATGTAATATGACACATTAAACCATGTGGAGAAGTTTGAGACCAACGAAGAGAGATTTGGTCCAAGAATCATCCACATGGACCAAGTTCGTCCATTTTGGTCCTTCTTCGTTTCGACAAGCTTCAAAGTTGACCGAAGCCAAATGTCAAGCATAGATTGATGTAATATGACACATTAAACCATGTGGAGAAGTTTGAGACCAACGAAGAGAGATTTGGTCCAAGAATCATCCACATGGACCAAGTTCGTCCATTTTGGTCCTTCTTCGTTTCGACAAGCTTCAAAGTTGACCGAAGCCAAATGTCAAGCATAGATTGATGTAATATGACACATTAAACCATGTGGAGAAGTTTGAGACCAACGAAGAGAGATTTGGTCCAAGAATCATCCACATGGACCAAGTTCGTCCATTTTGGTCCTTCTTCGTTTCGACAAGCTTCAAAGTTGACCGAAGCCAAATGTCAAGCATAGATTGATGTAATATGACACATTAAACCATGTGGAGAAGTTTGAGACCAACGAAGAGAGATTTGGTCCAAGAATCATCCACATGGACCAAGTTCGTCCATTTTGGTCCTTCTTCGTTTCGACAAGCTTCAAAGTTGACCGAAGCCAAATGTCAAGCATAGATTGATGTAATATGACACATTAAACCATGTGGAGAAGTTTGAGACCAACGAAGAGAGATTTGGTCCAAGAATCATCCACATGGACCAAGTTCGTCCATTTTGGTCCTTCTTCGTTTCGACAAGCTTCAAAGTTGACCGAAGCCAAATGTCAAGCATAGATTGATGTAATATGACACATTAAACCATGTGGAGAAGTTTGAGACCAACGAAGAGAGATTTGGTCCAAGAATCATCCACATGGACCAAGTTCGTCCATTTTGGTCCTTCTTCGTTTCGACAAGCTTCAAAGTTGACCGAAGCCAAATGTCAAGCATAGATTGATGTAATATGACACATTAAACCATGTGGAGAAGTTTGAGACCAACGAAGAGAGATTTGGTCCAAGAATCATCCACATGGACCAAGTTCGTCCATTTTGGTCCTTCTTCGTTTCGACAAGCTTCAAAGTTGACCGAAGCCAAATGTCAAGCATAGATTGATGTAATATGACACATTAAACCATGTGGAGAAGTTTGAGACCAACGAAGAGAGATTTGGTCCAAGAATCATCCACATGGACCAAGTTCGTCCATTTTGGTCCTTCTTCGTTTCGACAAGCTTCAAAGTTGACCGAAGCCAAATGTCAAGCATAGATTGATGTAATATGACACATTAAACCATGTGGAGAAGTTTGAGACCAACGAAGAGAGATTTGGTCCAAGAATCATCCACATGGACCAAGTTCGTCCATTTTGGTCCTTCTTCGTTTCGACAAGCTTCAAAGTTGACCGAAGCCAAATGTCAAGCATAGATTGATGTAATATGACACATTAAACCATGTGGAGAAGTTTGAGACCAACGAAGAGAGATTTGGTCCAAGAATCATCCACATGGACCAAGTTCGTCCATTTTGGTCCTTCTTCGTTTCGACAAGCTTCAAAGTTGACCGAAGCCAAATGTCAAGCATAGATTGATGTAATATGACACATTAAACCATGTGGAGAAGTTTGAGACCAACGAAGAGAGATTTGGTCCAAGAATCATCCACATGGACCAAGTTCGTCCATTTTGGTCCTTCTTCGTTTCGACAAGCTTCAAAGTTGACCGAAGCCAAATGTCAAGCATAGATTGATGTAATATGACACATTAAACCATGTGGAGAAGTTTGAGACCAACGAAGAGAGATTTGGTCCAAGAATCATCCACATGGACCAAGTTCGTCCATTTTGGTCCTTCTTCGTTTCGACAAGCTTCAAAGTTGACCGAAGCCAAATGTCAAGCATAGATTGATGTAATATGACACATTAAACCATGTGGAGAAGTTTGAGACCAACGAAGAGAGATTTGGTCCAAGAATCATCCACATGGACCAAGTTCGTCCATTTTGGTCCTTCTTCGTTTCGACAAGCTTCAAAGTTGACCGAAGCCAAATGTCAAGCATAGATTGATGTAATATGACACATTAAACCATGTGGAGAAGTTTGAGACCAACGAAGAGAGATTTGGTCCAAGAATCATCCACATGGACCAAGTTCGTCCATTTTGGTCCTTCTTCGTTTCGACAAGCTTCAAAGTTGACCGAAGCCAAATGTCAAGCATAGATTGATGTAATATGACACATTAAACCATGTGGAGAAGTTTGAGACCAACGAAGAGAGATTTGGTCCAAGAATCATCCACATGGACCAAGTTCGTCCATTTTGGTCCTTCTTCGTTTCGACAAGCTTCAAAGTTGACCGAAGCCAAATGTCAAGCATAGATTGATGTAATATGACACATTAAACCATGTGGAGAAGTTTGAGACCAACGAAGAGAGATTTGGTCCAAGAATCATCCACATGGACCAAGTTCGTCCATTTTGGTCCTTCTTCGTTTCGACAAGCTTCAAAGTTGACCGAAGCCAAATGTCAAGCATAGATTGATGTAATATGACACATTAAACCATGTGGAGAAGTTTGAGACCAACGAAGAGAGATTTGGTCCAAGAATCATCCACATGGACCAAGTTCGTCCATTTTGGTCCTTCTTCGTTTCGACAAGCTTCAAAGTTGACCGAAGCCAAATGTCAAGCATAGATTGATGTAATATGACACATTAAACCATGTGGAGAAGTTTGAGACCAACGAAGAGAGATTTGGTCCAAGAATCATCCACATGGACCAAGTTCGTCCATTTTGGTCCTTCTTCGTTTCGACAAGCTTCAAAGTTGACCGAAGCCAAATGTCAAGCATAGATTGATGTAATATGACACATTAAACCATGTGGAGAAGTTTGAGACCAACGAAGAGAGATTTGGTCCAAGAATCATCCACATGGACCAAGTTCGTCCATTTTGGTCCTTCTTCGTTTCGACAAGCTTCAAAGTTGACCGAAGCCAAATGTCAAGCATAGATTGATGTAATATGACACATTAAACCATGTGGAGAAGTTTGAGACCAACGAAGAGAGATTTGGTCCAAGAATCATCCACATGGACCAAGTTCGTCCATTTTGGTCCTTCTTCGTTTCGACAAGCTTCAAAGTTGACCGAAGCCAAATGTCAAGCATAGATTGATGTAATATGACACATTAAACCATGTGGAGAAGTTTGAGACCAACGAAGAGAGATTTGGTCCAAGAATCATCCACATGGACCAAGTTCGTCCATTTTGGTCCTTCTTCGTTTCGACAAGCTTCAAAGTTGACCGAAGCCAAATGTCAAGCATAGATTGATGTAATATGACACATTAAACCATGTGGAGAAGTTTGAGACCAACGAAGAGAGATTTGGTCCAAGAATCATCCACATGGACCAAGTTCGTCCATTTTGGTCCTTCTTCGTTTCGACAAGCTTCAAAGTTGACCGAAGCCAAATGTCAAGCATAGATTGATGTAATATGACACATTAAACCATGTGGAGAAGTTTGAGACCAACGAAGAGAGATTTGGTCCAAGAATCATCCACATGGACCAAGTTCGTCCATTTTGGTCCTTCTTCGTTTCGACAAGCTTCAAAGTTGACCGAAGCCAAATGTCAAGCATAGATTGATGTAATATGACACATTAAACCATGTGGAGAAGTTTGAGACCAACGAAGAGAGATTTGGTCCAAGAATCATCCACATGGACCAAGTTCGTCCATTTTGGTCCTTCTTCGTTTCGACAAGCTTCAAAGTTGACCGAAGCCAAATGTCAAGCATAGATTGATGTAATATGACACATTAAACCATGTGGAGAAGTTTGAGACCAACGAAGAGAGATTTGGTCCAAGAATCATCCACATGGACCAAGTTCGTCCATTTTGGTCCTTCTTCGTTTCGACAAGCTTCAAAGTTGACCGAAGCCAAATGTCAAGCATAGATTGATGTAATATGACACATTAAACCATGTGGAGAAGTTTGAGACCAACGAAGAGAGATTTGGTCCAAGAATCATCCACATGGACCAAGTTCGTCCATTTTGGTCCTTCTTCGTTTCGACAAGCTTCAAAGTTGACCGAAGCCAAATGTCAAGCATAGATTGATGTAATATGACACATTAAACCATGTGGAGAAGTTTGAGACCAACGAAGAGAGATTTGGTCCAAGAATCATCCACATGGACCAAGTTCGTCCATTTTGGTCCTTCTTCGTTTCGACAAGCTTCAAAGTTGACCGAAGCCAAATGTCAAGCATAGATTGATGTAATATGACACATTAAACCATGTGGAGAAGTTTGAGACCAACGAAGAGAGATTTGGTCCAAGAATCATCCAATGGACCAAGTTCGTCCATTTTGGTCCTTCTTCGTTTCGACAAGCTTCAAAGTTGACCGAAGCCAAATGTCAAGCATAGATTGATGTAATATGACACATTAAACCATGTGGAGAAGTTTGAGACCAACGAAGAGAGATTTGGTCCAAGAATCATCCACATGGACCAAGTTCGTCCATTTTGGTCCTTCTTCGTTTCGACAAGCTTCAAAGTTGACCGAAGCCAAATGTCAAGCATAGATTGATGTAATATGACACATTAAACCATGTGGAGAAGTTTGAGACCAACGAAGAGAGATTTGGTCCAAGAATCATCCACATGGACCAAGTTCGTCCATTTTGGTCCTTCTTCGTTTCGACAAGCTTCAAAGTTGACCGAAGCCAAATGTCAAGCATAGATTGATGTAATATGACACATTAAACCATGTGGAGAAGTTTGAGACCAACGAAGAGAGATTTGGTCCAAGAATCATCCACATGGACCAAGTTCGTCCATTTTGGTCCTTCTTCGTTTCGACAAGCTTCAAAGTTGACCGAAGCCAAATGTCAAGCATAGATTGATGTAATATGACACATTAAACCATGTGGAGAAGTTTGAGACCAACGAAGAGAGATTTGGTCCAAGAATCATCCACATGGACCAAGTTCGTCCATTTTGGTCCTTCTTCGTTTCGACAAGCTTCAAAGTTGACCGAAGCCAAATGTCAAGCATAGATTGATGTAATATGACACATTAAACCATGTGGAGAAGTTTGAGACCAACGAAGAGAGATTTGGTCCAAGAATCATCCACATGGACCAAGTTCGTCCATTTTGGTCCTTCTTCGTTTCGACAAGCTTCAAAGTTGACCGAAGCCAAATGTCAAGCATAGATTGATGTAATATGACACATTAAACCATGTGGAGAAGTTTGAGACCAACGAAGAGAGATTTGGTCCAAGAATCATCCACATGGACCAAGTTCGTCCATTTTGGTCCTTCTTCGTTTCGACAAGCTTCAAAGTTGACCGAAGCCAAATGTCAAGCATAGATTGATGTAATATGACACATTAAACCATGTGGAGAAGTTTGAGACCAACGAAGAGAGATTTGGTCCAAGAATCATCCACATGGACCAAGTTCGTCCATTTTGGTCCTTCTTCGTTTCGACAAGCTTCAAAGTTGACCGAAGCCAAATGTCAAGCATAGATTGATGTAATATGACACATTAAACCATGTGGAGAAGTTTGAGACCAACGAAGAGAGATTTGGTCCAAGAATCATCCACATGGACCAAGTTCGTCCATTTTGGTCCTTCTTCGTTTCGACAAGCTTCAAAGTTGACCGAAGCCAAATGTCAAGCATAGATTGATGTAATATGACACATTAAACCATGTGGAGAAGTTTGAGACCAACGAAGAGAGATTTGGTCCAAGAATCATCCACATGGACCAAGTTCGTCCATTTTGGTCCTTCTTCGTTTCGACAAGCTTCAAAGTTGACCGAAGCCAAATGTCAAGCATAGATTGATGTAATATGACACATTAAACCATGTGGAGAAGTTTGAGACCAACGAAGAGAGATTTGGTCCAAGAATCATCCACATGGACCAAGTTCGTCCATTTTGGTCCTTCTTCGTTTCGACAAGCTTCAAAGTTGACCGAAGCCAAATGTCAAGCATAGATTGATGTAATATGACACATTAAACCATGTGGAGAAGTTTGAGACCAACGAAGAGAGATTTGGTCCAAGAATCATCCACATGGACCAAGTTCGTCCATTTTGGTCCTTCTTCGTTTCGACAAGCTTCAAAGTTGACCGAAGCCAAATGTCAAGCATAGATTGATGTAATATGACACATTAAACCATGTGGAGAAGTTTGAGACCAACGAAGAGAGATTTGGTCCAAGAATCATCCACATGGACCAAGTTCGTCCATTTTGGTCCTTCTTCGTTTCGACAAGCTTCAAAGTTGACCGAAGCCAAATGTCAAGCATAGATTGATGTAATATGACACATTAAACCATGTGGAGAAGTTTGAGACCAACGAAGAGAGATTTGGTCCAAGAATCATCCACATGGACCAAGTTCGTCCATTTTGGTCCTTCTTCGTTTCGACAAGCTTCAAAGTTGACCGAAGCCAAATGTCAAGCATAGATTGATGTAATATGACACATTAAACCATGTGGAGAAGTTTGAGACCAACGAAGAGAGATTTGGTCCAAGAATCATCCACATGGACCAAGTTCGTCCATTTTGGTCCTTCTTCGTTTCGACAAGCTTCAAAGTTGACCGAAGCCAAATGTCAAGCATAGATTGATGTAATATGACACATTAAACCATGTGGAGAAGTTTGAGACCAACGAAGAGAGATTTGGTCCAAGAATCATCCACATGGACCAAGTTCGTCCATTTTGGTCCTTCTTCGTTTCGACAAGCTTCAAAGTTGACCGAAGCCAAATGTCAAGCATAGATTGATGTAATATGACACATTAAACCATGTGGAGAAGTTTGAGACCAACGAAGAGAGATTTGGTCCAAGAATCATCCACATGGACCAAGTTCGTCCATTTTGGTCCTTCTTCGTTTCGACAAGCTTCAAAGTTGACCGAAGCCAAATGTCAAGCATAGATTGATGTAATATGACACATTAAACCATGTGGAGAAGTTTGAGACCAACGAAGAGAGATTTGGTCCAAGAATCATCCACATGGACCAAGTTCGTCCATTTTGGTCCTTCTTCGTTTCGACAAGCTTCAAAGTTGACCGAAGCCAAATGTCAAGCATAGATTGATGTAATATGACACATTAAACCATGTGGAGAAGTTTGAGACCAACGAAGAGAGATTTGGTCCAAGAATCATCCACATGGACCAAGTTCGTCCATTTTGGTCCTTCTTCGTTTCGACAAGCTTCAAAGTTGACCGAAGCCAAATGTCAAGCATAGATTGATGTAATATGACACATTAAACCATGTGGAGAAGTTTGAGACCAACGAAGAGAGATTTGGTCCAAGAATCATCCACATGGACCAAGTTCGTCCATTTTGGTCCTTCTTCGTTTCGACAAGCTTCAAAGTTGACCGAAGCCAAATGTCAAGCATAGATTGATGTAATATGACACATTAAACCATGTGGAGAAGTTTGAGACCAACGAAGAGAGATTTGGTCCAAGAATCATCCACATGGACCAAGTTCGTCCATTTTGGTCCTTCTTCGTTTCGACAAGCTTCAAAGTTGACCGAAGCCAAATGTCAAGCATAGATTGATGTAATATGACACATTAAACCATGTGGAGAAGTTTGAGACCAACGAAGAGAGATTTGGTCCAAGAATCATCCACATGGACCAAGTTCGTCCATTTTGGTCCTTCTTCGTTTCGACAAGCTTCAAAGTTGACCGAAGCCAAATGTCAAGCATAGATTGATGTAATATGACACATTAAACCATGTGGAGAAGTTTGAGACCAACGAAGAGAGATTTGGTCCAAGAATCATCCACATGGACCAAGTTCGTCCATTTTGGTCCTTCTTCGTTTCGACAAGCTTCAAAGTTGACCGAAGCCAAATGTCAAGCATAGATTGATGTAATATGACACATTAAACCATGTGGAGAAGTTTGAGACCAACGAAGAGAGATTTGGTCCAAGAATCATCCACATGGACCAAGTTCGTCCATTTTGGTCCTTCTTCGTTTCGACAAGCTTCAAAGTTGACCGAAGCCAAATGTCAAGCATAGATTGATGTAATATGACACATTAAACCATGTGGAGAAGTTTGAGACCAACGAAGAGAGATTTGGTCCAAGAATCATCCACATGGACCAAGTTCGTCCATTTTGGTCCTTCTTCGTTTCGACAAGCTTCAAAGTTGACCGAAGCCAAATGTCAAGCATAGATTGATGTAATATGACACATTAAACCATGTGGAGAAGTTTGAGACCAACGAAGAGAGATTTGGTCCAAGAATCATCCACATGGACCAAGTTCGTCCATTTTGGTCCTTCTTCGTTTCGACAAGCTTCAAAGTTGACCGAAGCCAAATGTCAAGCATAGATTGATGTAATATGACACATTAAACCATGTGGAGAAGTTTGAGACCAACGAAGAGAGATTTGGTCCAAGAATCATCCACATGGACCAAGTTCGTCCATTTTGGTCCTTCTTCGTTTCGACAAGCTTCAAAGTTGACCGAAGCCAAATGTCAAGCATAGATTGATGTAATATGACACATTAAACCATGTGGAGAAGTTTGAGACCAACGAAGAGAGATTTGGTCCAAGAATCATCCACATGGACCAAGTTCGTCCATTTTGGTCCTTCTTCGTTTCGACAAGCTTCAAAGTTGACCGAAGCCAAATGTCAAGCATAGATTGATGTAATATGACACATTAAACCATGTGGAGAAGTTTGAGACCAACGAAGAGAGATTTGGTCCAAGAATCATCCACATGGACCAAGTTCGTCCATTTTGGTCCTTCTTCGTTTCGACAAGCTTCAAAGTTGACCGAAGCCAAATGTCAAGCATAGATTGATGTAATATGACACATTAAACCATGTGGAGAAGTTTGAGACCAACGAAGAGAGATTTGGTCCAAGAATCATCCACATGGACCAAGTTCGTCCATTTTGGTCCTTCTTCGTTTCGACAAGCTTCAAAGTTGACCGAAGCCAAATGTCAAGCATAGATTGATGTAATATGACACATTAAACCATGTGGAGAAGTTTGAGACCAACGAAGAGAGATTTGGTCCAAGAATCATCCACATGGACCAAGTTCGTCCATTTTGGTCCTTCTTCGTTTCGACAAGCTTCAAAGTTGACCGAAGCCAAATGTCAAGCATAGATTGATGTAATATGACACATTAAACCATGTGGAGAAGTTTGAGACCAACGAAGAGAGATTTGGTCCAAGAATCATCCACATGGACCAAGTTCGTCCATTTTGGTCCTTCTTCGTTTCGACAAGCTTCAAAGTTGACCGAAGCCAAATGTCAAGCATAGATTGATGTAATATGACACATTAAACCATGTGGAGAAGTTTGAGACCAACGAAGAGAGATTTGGTCCAAGAATCATCCACATGGACCAAGTTCGTCCATTTTGGTCCTTCTTCGTTTCGACAAGCTTCAAAGTTGACCGAAGCCAAATGTCAAGCATAGATTGATGTAATATGACACATTAAACCATGTGGAGAAGTTTGAGACCAACGAAGAGAGATTTGGTCCAAGAATCATCCACATGGACCAAGTTCGTCCATTTTGGTCCTTCTTCGTTTCGACAAGCTTCAAAGTTGACCGAAGCCAAATGTCAAGCATAGATTGATGTAATATGACACATTAAACCATGTGGAGAAGTTTGAGACCAACGAAGAGAGATTTGGTCCAAGAATCATCCACATGGACCAAGTTCGTCCATTTTGGTCCTTCTTCGTTTCGACAAGCTTCAAAGTTGACCGAAGCCAAATGTCAAGCATAGATTGATGTAATATGACACATTAAACCATGTGGAGAAGTTTGAGACCAACGAAGAGAGATTTGGTCCAAGAATCATCCACATGGACCAAGTTCGTCCATTTTGGTCCTTCTTCGTTTCGACAAGCTTCAAAGTTGACCGAAGCCAAATGTCAAGCATAGATTGATGTAATATGACACATTAAACCATGTGGAGAAGTTTGAGACCAACGAAGAGAGATTTGGTCCAAGAATCATCCACATGGACCAAGTTCGTCCATTTTGGTCCTTCTTCGTTTCGACAAGCTTCAAAGTTGACCGAAGCCAAATGTCAAGCATAGATTGATGTAATATGACACATTAAACCATGTGGAGAAGTTTGAGACCAACGAAGAGAGATTTGGTCCAAGAATCATCCACATGGACCAAGTTCGTCCATTTTGGTCCTTCTTCGTTTCGACAAGCTTCAAAGTTGACCGAAGCCAAATGTCAAGCATAGATTGATGTAATATGACACATTAAACCATGTGGAGAAGTTTGAGACCAACGAAGAGAGATTTGGTCCAAGAATCATCCACATGGACCAAGTTCGTCCATTTTGGTCCTTCTTCGTTTCGACAAGCTTCAAAGTTGACCGAAGCCAAATGTCAAGCATAGATTGATGTAATATGACACATTAAACCATGTGGAGAAGTTTGAGACCAACGAAGAGAGATTTGGTCCAAGAATCATCCACATGGACCAAGTTCGTCCATTTTGGTCCTTCTTCGTTTCGACAAGCTTCAAAGTTGACCGAAGCCAAATGTCAAGCATAGATTGATGTAATATGACACATTAAACCATGTGGAGAAGTTTGAGACCAACGAAGAGAGATTTGGTCCAAGAATCATCCACATGGACCAAGTTCGTCCATTTTGGTCCTTCTTCGTTTCGACAAGCTTCAAAGTTGACCGAAGCCAAATGTCAAGCATAGATTGATGTAATATGACACATTAAACCATGTGGAGAAGTTTGAGACCAACGAAGAGAGATTTGGTCCAAGAATCATCCACATGGACCAAGTTCGTCCATTTTGGTCCTTCTTCGTTTCGACAAGCTTCAAAGTTGACCGAAGCCAAATGTCAAGCATAGATTGATGTAATATGACACATTAAACCATGTGGAGAAGTTTGAGACCAACGAAGAGAGATTTGGTCCAAGAATCATCCACATGGACCAAGTTCGTCCATTTTGGTCCTTCTTCGTTTCGACAAGCTTCAAAGTTGACCGAAGCCAAATGTCAAGCATAGATTGATGTAATATGACACATTAAACCATGTGGAGAAGTTTGAGACCAACGAAGAGAGATTTGGTCCAAGAATCATCCACATGGACCAAGTTCGTCCATTTTGGTCCTTCTTCGTTTCGACAAGCTTCAAAGTTGACCGAAGCCAAATGTCAAGCATAGATTGATGTAATATGACACATTAAACCATGTGGAGAAGTTTGAGACCAACGAAGAGAGATTTGGTCCAAGAATCATCCACATGGACCAAGTTCGTCCATTTTGGTCCTTCTTCGTTTCGACAAGCTTCAAAGTTGACCGAAGCCAAATGTCAAGCATAGATTGATGTAATATGACACATTAAACCATGTGGAGAAGTTTGAGACCAACGAAGAGAGATTTGGTCCAAGAATCATCCACATGGACCAAGTTCGTCCATTTTGGTCCTTCTTCGTTTCGACAAGCTTCAAAGTTGACCGAAGCCAAATGTCAAGCATAGATTGATGTAATATGACACATTAAACCATGTGGAGAAGTTTGAGACCAACGAAGAGAGATTTGGTCCAAGAATCATCCACATGGACCAAGTTCGTCCATTTTGGTCCTTCTTCGTTTCGACAAGCTTCAAAGTTGACCGAAGCCAAATGTCAAGCATAGATTGATGTAATATGACACATTAAACCATGTGGAGAAGTTTGAGACCAACGAAGAGAGATTTGGTCCAAGAATCATCCACATGGACCAAGTTCGTCCATTTTGGTCCTTCTTCGTTTCGACAAGCTTCAAAGTTGACCGAAGCCAAATGTCAAGCATAGATTGATGTAATATGACACATTAAACCATGTGGAGAAGTTTGAGACCAACGAAGAGAGATTTGGTCCAAGAATCATCCACATGGACCAAGTTCGTCCATTTTGGTCCTTCTTCGTTTCGACAAGCTTCAAAGTTGACCGAAGCCAAATGTCAAGCATAGATTGATGTAATATGACACATTAAACCATGTGGAGAAGTTTGAGACCAACGAAGAGAGATTTGGTCCAAGAATCATCCACATGGACCAAGTTCGTCCATTTTGGTCCTTCTTCGTTTCGACAAGCTTCAAAGTTGACCGAAGCCAAATGTCAAGCATAGATTGATGTAATATGACACATTAAACCATGTGGAGAAGTTTGAGACCAACGAAGAGAGATTTGGTCCAAGAATCATCCACATGGACCAAGTTCGTCCATTTTGGTCCTTCTTCGTTTCGACAAGCTTCAAAGTTGACCGAAGCCAAATGTCAAGCATAGATTGATGTAATATGACACATTAAACCATGTGGAGAAGTTTGAGACCAACGAAGAGAGATTTGGTCCAAGAATCATCCACATGGACCAAGTTCGTCCATTTTGGTCCTTCTTCGTTTCGACAAGCTTCAAAGTTGACCGAAGCCAAATGTCAAGCATAGATTGATGTAATATGACACATTAAACCATGTGGAGAAGTTTGAGACCAACGAAGAGAGATTTGGTCCAAGAATCATCCACATGGACCAAGTTCGTCCATTTTGGTCCTTCTTCGTTTCGACAAGCTTCAAAGTTGACCGAAGCCAAATGTCAAGCATAGATTGATGTAATATGACACATTAAACCATGTGGAGAAGTTTGAGACCAACGAAGAGAGATTTGGTCCAAGAATCATCCACATGGACCAAGTTCGTCCATTTTGGTCCTTCTTCGTTTCGACAAGCTTCAAAGTTGACCGAAGCCAAATGTCAAGCATAGATTGATGTAATATGACACATTAAACCATGTGGAGAAGTTTGAGACCAACGAAGAGAGATTTGGTCCAAGAATCATCCACATGGACCAAGTTCGTCCATTTTGGTCCTTCTTCGTTTCGACAAGCTTCAAAGTTGACCGAAGCCAAATGTCAAGCATAGATTGATGTAATATGACACATTAAACCATGTGGAGAAGTTTGAGACCAACGAAGAGAGATTTGGTCCAAGAATCATCCACATGGACCAAGTTCGTCCATTTTGGTCCTTCTTCGTTTCGACAAGCTTCAAAGTTGACCGAAGCCAAATGTCAAGCATAGATTGATGTAATATGACACATTAAACCATGTGGAGAAGTTTGAGACCAACGAAGAGAGATTTGGTCCAAGAATCATCCACATGGACCAAGTTCGTCCATTTTGGTCCTTCTTCGTTTCGACAAGCTTCAAAGTTGACCGAAGCCAAATGTCAAGCATAGATTGATGTAATATGACACATTAAACCATGTGGAGAAGTTTGAGACCAACGAAGAGAGATTTGGTCCAAGAATCATCCACATGGACCAAGTTCGTCCATTTTGGTCCTTCTTCGTTTCGACAAGCTTCAAAGTTGACCGAAGCCAAATGTCAAGCATAGATTGATGTAATATGACACATTAAACCATGTGGAGAAGTTTGAGACCAACGAAGAGAGATTTGGTCCAAGAATCATCCACATGGACCAAGTTCGTCCATTTTGGTCCTTCTTCGTTTCGACAAGCTTCAAAGTTGACCGAAGCCAAATGTCAAGCATAGATTGATGTAATATGACACATTAAACCATGTGGAGAAGTTTGAGACCAACGAAGAGAGATTTGGTCCAAGAATCATCCATGGACCAAGTTCGTCCATTTTGGTCCTTCTTCGTTTCGACAAGCTTCAAAGTTGACCGAAGCCAAATGTCAAGCATAGATTGATGTAATATGACACATTAAACCATGTGGAGAAGTTTGAGACCAACGAAGAGAGATTTGGTCCAAGAATCATCCACATGGACCAAGTTCGTCCATTTTGGTCCTTCTTCGTTTCGACAAGCTTCAAAGTTGACCGAAGCCAAATGTCAAGCATAGATTGATGTAATATGACACATTAAACCATGTGGAGAAGTTTGAGACCAACGAAGAGAGATTTGGTCCAAGAATCATCCACATGGACCAAGTTCGTCCATTTTGGTCCTTCTTCGTTTCGACAAGCTTCAAAGTTGACCGAAGCCAAATGTCAAGCATAGATTGATGTAATATGACACATTAAACCATGTGGAGAAGTTTGAGACCAACGAAGAGAGATTTGGTCCAAGAATCATCCACATGGACCAAGTTCGTCCATTTTGGTCCTTCTTCGTTTCGACAAGCTTCAAAGTTGACCGAAGCCAAATGTCAAGCATAGATTGATGTAATATGACACATTAAACCATGTGGAGAAGTTTGAGACCAACGAAGAGAGATTTGGTCCAAGAATCATCCACATGGACCAAGTTCGTCCATTTTGGTCCTTCTTCGTTTCGACAAGCTTCAAAGTTGACCGAAGCCAAATGTCAAGCATAGATTGATGTAATATGACACATTAAACCATGTGGAGAAGTTTGAGACCAACGAAGAGAGATTTGGTCCAAGAATCATCCACATGGACCAAGTTCGTCCATTTTGGTCCTTCTTCGTTTCGACAAGCTTCAAAGTTGACCGAAGCCAAATGTCAAGCATAGATTGATGTAATATGACACATTAAACCATGTGGAGAAGTTTGAGACCAACGAAGAGAGATTTGGTCCAAGAATCATCCACATGGACCAAGTTCGTCCATTTTGGTCCTTCTTCGTTTCGACAAGCTTCAAAGTTGACCGAAGCCAAATGTCAAGCATAGATTGATGTAATATGACACATTAAACCATGTGGAGAAGTTTGAGACCAACGAAGAGAGATTTGGTCCAAGAATCATCCACATGGACCAAGTTCGTCCATTTTGGTCCTTCTTCGTTTCGACAAGCTTCAAAGTTGACCGAAGCCAAATGTCAAGCATAGATTGATGTAATATGACACATTAAACCATGTGGAGAAGTTTGAGACCAACGAAGAGAGATTTGGTCCAAGAATCATCCACATGGACCAAGTTCGTCCATTTTGGTCCTTCTTCGTTTCGACAAGCTTCAAAGTTGACCGAAGCCAAATGTCAAGCATAGATTGATGTAATATGACACATTAAACCATGTGGAGAAGTTTGAGACCAACGAAGAGAGATTTGGTCCAAGAATCATCCACATGGACCAAGTTCGTCCATTTTGGTCCTTCTTCGTTTCGACAAGCTTCAAAGTTGACCGAAGCCAAATGTCAAGCATAGATTGATGTAATATGACACATTAAACCATGTGGAGAAGTTTGAGACCAACGAAGAGAGATTTGGTCCAAGAATCATCCACATGGACCAAGTTCGTCCATTTTGGTCCTTCTTCGTTTCGACAAGCTTCAAAGTTGACCGAAGCCAAATGTCAAGCATAGATTGATGTAATATGACACATTAAACCATGTGGAGAAGTTTGAGACCAACGAAGAGAGATTTGGTCCAAGAATCATCCACATGGACCAAGTTCGTCCATTTTGGTCCTTCTTCGTTTCGACAAGCTTCAAAGTTGACCGAAGCCAAATGTCAAGCATAGATTGATGTAATATGACACATTAAACCATGTGGAGAAGTTTGAGACCAACGAAGAGAGATTTGGTCCAAGAATCATCCACATGGACCAAGTTCGTCCATTTTGGTCCTTCTTCGTTTCGACAAGCTTCAAAGTTGACCGAAGCCAAATGTCAAGCATAGATTGATGTAATATGACACATTAAACCATGTGGAGAAGTTTGAGACCAACGAAGAGAGATTTGGTCCAAGAATCATCCACATGGACCAAGTTCGTCCATTTTGGTCCTTCTTCGTTTCGACAAGCTTCAAAGTTGACCGAAGCCAAATGTCAAGCATAGATTGATGTAATATGACACATTAAACCATGTGGAGAAGTTTGAGACCAACGAAGAGAGATTTGGTCCAAGAATCATCCACATGGACCAAGTTCGTCCATTTTGGTCCTTCTTCGTTTCGACAAGCTTCAAAGTTGACCGAAGCCAAATGTCAAGCATAGATTGATGTAATATGACACATTAAACCATGTGGAGAAGTTTGAGACCAACGAAGAGAGATTTGGTCCAAGAATCATCCACATGGACCAAGTTCGTCCATTTTGGTCCTTCTTCGTTTCGACAAGCTTCAAAGTTGACCGAAGCCAAATGTCAAGCATAGATTGATGTAATATGACACATTAAACCATGTGGAGAAGTTTGAGACCAACGAAGAGAGATTTGGTCCAAGAATCATCCACATGGACCAAGTTCGTCCATTTTGGTCCTTCTTCGTTTCGACAAGCTTCAAAGTTGACCGAAGCCAAATGTCAAGCATAGATTGATGTAATATGACACATTAAACCATGTGGAGAAGTTTGAGACCAACGAAGAGAGATTTGGTCCAAGAATCATCCACATGGACCAAGTTCGTCCATTTTGGTCCTTCTTCGTTTCGACAAGCTTCAAAGTTGACCGAAGCCAAATGTCAAGCATAGATTGATGTAATATGACACATTAAACCATGTGGAGAAGTTTGAGACCAACGAAGAGAGATTTGGTCCAAGAATCATCCACATGGACCAAGTTCGTCCATTTTGGTCCTTCTTCGTTTCGACAAGCTTCAAAGTTGACCGAAGCCAAATGTCAAGCATAGATTGATGTAATATGACACATTAAACCATGTGGAGAAGTTTGAGACCAACGAAGAGAGATTTGGTCCAAGAATCATCCACATGGACCAAGTTCGTCCATTTTGGTCCTTCTTCGTTTCGACAAGCTTCAAAGTTGACCGAAGCCAAATGTCAAGCATAGATTGATGTAATATGACACATTAAACCATGTGGAGAAGTTTGAGACCAACGAAGAGAGATTTGGTCCAAGAATCATCCACATGGACCAAGTTCGTCCATTTTGGTCCTTCTTCGTTTCGACAAGCTTCAAAGTTGACCGAAGCCAAATGTCAAGCATAGATTGATGTAATATGACACATTAAACCATGTGGAGAAGTTTGAGACCAACGAAGAGAGATTTGGTCCAAGAATCATCCACATGGACCAAGTTCGTCCATTTTGGTCCTTCTTCGTTTCGACAAGCTTCAAAGTTGACCGAAGCCAAATGTCAAGCATAGATTGATGTAATATGACACATTAAACCATGTGGAGAAGTTTGAGACCAACGAAGAGAGATTTGGTCCAAGAATCATCCACATGGACCAAGTTCGTCCATTTTGGTCCTTCTTCGTTTCGACAAGCTTCAAAGTTGACCGAAGCCAAATGTCAAGCATAGATTGATGTAATATGACACATTAAACCATGTGGAGAAGTTTGAGACCAACGAAGAGAGATTTGGTCCAAGAATCATCCACATGGACCAAGTTCGTCCATTTTGGTCCTTCTTCGTTTCGACAAGCTTCAAAGTTGACCGAAGCCAAATGTCAAGCATAGATTGATGTAATATGACACATTAAACCATGTGGAGAAGTTTGAGACCAACGAAGAGAGATTTGGTCCAAGAATCATCCACATGGACCAAGTTCGTCCATTTTGGTCCTTCTTCGTTTCGACAAGCTTCAAAGTTGACCGAAGCCAAATGTCAAGCATAGATTGATGTAATATGACACATTAAACCATGTGGAGAAGTTTGAGACCAACGAAGAGAGATTTGGTCCAAGAATCATCCACATGGACCAAGTTCGTCCATTTTGGTCCTTCTTCGTTTCGACAAGCTTCAAAGTTGACCGAAGCCAAATGTCAAGCATAGATTGATGTAATATGACACATTAAACCATGTGGAGAAGTTTGAGACCAACGAAGAGAGATTTGGTCCAAGAATCATCCACATGGACCAAGTTCGTCCATTTTGGTCCTTCTTCGTTTCGACAAGCTTCAAAGTTGACCGAAGCCAAATGTCAAGCATAGATTGATGTAATATGACACATTAAACCATGTGGAGAAGTTTGAGACCAACGAAGAGAGATTTGGTCCAAGAATCATCCACATGGACCAAGTTCGTCCATTTTGGTCCTTCTTCGTTTCGACAAGCTTCAAAGTTGACCGAAGCCAAATGTCAAGCATAGATTGATGTAATATGACACATTAAACCATGTGGAGAAGTTTGAGACCAACGAAGAGAGATTTGGTCCAAGAATCATCCACATGGACCAAGTTCGTCCATTTTGGTCCTTCTTCGTTTCGACAAGCTTCAAAGTTGACCGAAGCCAAATGTCAAGCATAGATTGATGTAATATGACACATTAAACCATGTGGAGAAGTTTGAGACCAACGAAGAGAGATTTGGTCCAAGAATCATCCACATGGACCAAGTTCGTCCATTTTGGTCCTTCTTCGTTTCGACAAGCTTCAAAGTTGACCGAAGCCAAATGTCAAGCATAGATTGATGTAATATGACACATTAAACCATGTGGAGAAGTTTGAGACCAACGAAGAGAGATTTGGTCCAAGAATCATCCACATGGACCAAGTTCGTCCATTTTGGTCCTTCTTCGTTTCGACAAGCTTCAAAGTTGACCGAAGCCAAATGTCAAGCATAGATTGATGTAATATGACACATTAAACCATGTGGAGAAGTTTGAGACCAACGAAGAGAGATTTGGTCCAAGAATCATCCACATGGACCAAGTTCGTCCATTTTGGTCCTTCTTCGTTTCGACAAGCTTCAAAGTTGACCGAAGCCAAATGTCAAGCATAGATTGATGTAATATGACACATTAAACCATGTGGAGAAGTTTGAGACCAACGAAGAGAGATTTGGTCCAAGAATCATCCACATGGACCAAGTTCGTCCATTTTGGTCCTTCTTCGTTTCGACAAGCTTCAAAGTTGACCGAAGCCAAATGTCAAGCATAGATTGATGTAATATGACACATTAAACCATGTGGAGAAGTTTGAGACCAACGAAGAGAGATTTGGTCCAAGAATCATCCACATGGACCAAGTTCGTCCATTTTGGTCCTTCTTCGTTTCGACAAGCTTCAAAGTTGACCGAAGCCAAATGTCAAGCATAGATTGATGTAATATGACACATTAAACCATGTGGAGAAGTTTGAGACCAACGAAGAGAGATTTGGTCCAAGAATCATCCACATGGACCAAGTTCGTCCATTTTGGTCCTTCTTCGTTTCGACAAGCTTCAAAGTTGACCGAAGCCAAATGTCAAGCATAGATTGATGTAATATGACACATTAAACCATGTGGAGAAGTTTGAGACCAACGAAGAGAGATTTGGTCCAAGAATCATCCACATGGACCAAGTTCGTCCATTTTGGTCCTTCTTCGTTTCGACAAGCTTCAAAGTTGACCGAAGCCAAATGTCAAGCATAGATTGATGTAATATGACACATTAAACCATGTGGAGAAGTTTGAGACCAACGAAGAGAGATTTGGTCCAAGAATCATCCACATGGACCAAGTTCGTCCATTTTGGTCCTTCTTCGTTTCGACAAGCTTCAAAGTTGACCGAAGCCAAATGTCAAGCATAGATTGATGTAATATGACACATTAAACCATGTGGAGAAGTTTGAGACCAACGAAGAGAGATTTGGTCCAAGAATCATCCACATGGACCAAGTTCGTCCATTTTGGTCCTTCTTCGTTTCGACAAGCTTCAAAGTTGACCGAAGCCAAATGTCAAGCATAGATTGATGTAATATGACACATTAAACCATGTGGAGAAGTTTGAGACCAACGAAGAGAGATTTGGTCCAAGAATCATCCACATGGACCAAGTTCGTCCATTTTGGTCCTTCTTCGTTTCGACAAGCTTCAAAGTTGACCGAAGCCAAATGTCAAGCATAGATTGATGTAATATGACACATTAAACCATGTGGAGAAGTTTGAGACCAACGAAGAGAGATTTGGTCCAAGAATCATCCACATGGACCAAGTTCGTCCATTTTGGTCCTTCTTCGTTTCGACAAGCTTCAAAGTTGACCGAAGCCAAATGTCAAGCATAGATTGATGTAATATGACACATTAAACCATGTGGAGAAGTTTGAGACCAACGAAGAGAGATTTGGTCCAAGAATCATCCACATGGACCAAGTTCGTCCATTTTGGTCCTTCTTCGTTTCGACAAGCTTCAAAGTTGACCGAAGCCAAATGTCAAGCATAGATTGATGTAATATGACACATTAAACCATGTGGAGAAGTTTGAGACCAACGAAGAGAGATTTGGTCCAAGAATCATCCACATGGACCAAGTTCGTCCATTTTGGTCCTTCTTCGTTTCGACAAGCTTCAAAGTTGACCGAAGCCAAATGTCAAGCATAGATTGATGTAATATGACACATTAAACCATGTGGAGAAGTTTGAGACCAACGAAGAGAGATTTGGTCCAAGAATCATCCACATGGACCAAGTTCGTCCATTTTGGTCCTTCTTCGTTTCGACAAGCTTCAAAGTTGACCGAAGCCAAATGTCAAGCATAGATTGATGTAATATGACACATTAAACCATGTGGAGAAGTTTGAGACCAACGAAGAGAGATTTGGTCCAAGAATCATCCACATGGACCAAGTTCGTCCATTTTGGTCCTTCTTCGTTTCGACAAGCTTCAAAGTTGACCGAAGCCAAATGTCAAGCATAGATTGATGTAATATGACACATTAAACCATGTGGAGAAGTTTGAGACCAACGAAGAGAGATTTGGTCCAAGAATCATCCACATGGACCAAGTTCGTCCATTTTGGTCCTTCTTCGTTTCGACAAGCTTCAAAGTTGACCGAAGCCAAATGTCAAGCATAGATTGATGTAATATGACACATTAAACCATGTGGAGAAGTTTGAGACCAACGAAGAGAGATTTGGTCCAAGAATCATCCACATGGACCAAGTTCGTCCATTTTGGTCCTTCTTCGTTTCGACAAGCTTCAAAGTTGACCGAAGCCAAATGTCAAGCATAGATTGATGTAATATGACACATTAAACCATGTGGAGAAGTTTGAGACCAACGAAGAGAGATTTGGTCCAAGAATCATCCACATGGACCAAGTTCGTCCATTTTGGTCCTTCTTCGTTTCGACAAGCTTCAAAGTTGACCGAAGCCAAATGTCAAGCATAGATTGATGTAATATGACACATTAAACCATGTGGAGAAGTTTGAGACCAACGAAGAGAGATTTGGTCCAAGAATCATCCACATGGACCAAGTTCGTCCATTTTGGTCCTTCTTCGTTTCGACAAGCTTCAAAGTTGACCGAAGCCAAATGTCAAGCATAGATTGATGTAATATGACACATTAAACCATGTGGAGAAGTTTGAGACCAACGAAGAGAGATTTGGTCCAAGAATCATCCACATGGACCAAGTTCGTCCATTTTGGTCCTTCTTCGTTTCGACAAGCTTCAAAGTTGACCGAAGCCAAATGTCAAGCATAGATTGATGTAATATGACACATTAAACCATGTGGAGAAGTTTGAGACCAACGAAGAGAGATTTGGTCCAAGAATCATCCACATGGACCAAGTTCGTCCATTTTGGTCCTTCTTCGTTTCGACAAGCTTCAAAGTTGACCGAAGCCAAATGTCAAGCATAGATTGATGTAATATGACACATTAAACCATGTGGAGAAGTTTGAGACCAACGAAGAGAGATTTGGTCCAAGAATCATCCACATGGACCAAGTTCGTCCATTTTGGTCCTTCTTCGTTTCGACAAGCTTCAAAGTTGACCGAAGCCAAATGTCAAGCATAGATTGATGTAATATGACACATTAAACCATGTGGAGAAGTTTGAGACCAACGAAGAGAGATTTGGTCCAAGAATCATCCACATGGACCAAGTTCGTCCATTTTGGTCCTTCTTCGTTTCGACAAGCTTCAAAGTTGACCGAAGCCAAATGTCAAGCATAGATTGATGTAATATGACACATTAAACCATGTGGAGAAGTTTGAGACCAACGAAGAGAGATTTGGTCCAAGAATCATCCACATGGACCAAGTTCGTCCATTTTGGTCCTTCTTCGTTTCGACAAGCTTCAAAGTTGACCGAAGCCAAATGTCAAGCATAGATTGATGTAATATGACACATTAAACCATGTGGAGAAGTTTGAGACCAACGAAGAGAGATTTGGTCCAAGAATCATCCACATGGACCAAGTTCGTCCATTTTGGTCCTTCTTCGTTTCGACAAGCTTCAAAGTTGACCGAAGCCAAATGTCAAGCATAGATTGATGTAATATGACACATTAAACCATGTGGAGAAGTTTGAGACCAACGAAGAGAGATTTGGTCCAAGAATCATCCACATGGACCAAGTTCGTCCATTTTGGTCCTTCTTCGTTTCGACAAGCTTCAAAGTTGACCGAAGCCAAATGTCAAGCATAGATTGATGTAATATGACACATTAAACCATGTGGAGAAGTTTGAGACCAACGAAGAGAGATTTGGTCCAAGAATCATCCACATGGACCAAGTTCGTCCATTTTGGTCCTTCTTCGTTTCGACAAGCTTCAAAGTTGACCGAAGCCAAATGTCAAGCATAGATTGATGTAATATGACACATTAAACCATGTGGAGAAGTTTGAGACCAACGAAGAGAGATTTGGTCCAAGAATCATCCACATGGACCAAGTTCGTCCATTTTGGTCCTTCTTCGTTTCGACAAGCTTCAAAGTTGACCGAAGCCAAATGTCAAGCATAGATTGATGTAATATGACACATTAAACCATGTGGAGAAGTTTGAGACCAACGAAGAGAGATTTGGTCCAAGAATCATCCACATGGACCAAGTTCGTCCATTTTGGTCCTTCTTCGTTTCGACAAGCTTCAAAGTTGACCGAAGCCAAATGTCAAGCATAGATTGATGTAATATGACACATTAAACCATGTGGAGAAGTTTGAGACCAACGAAGAGAGATTTGGTCCAAGAATCATCCACATGGACCAAGTTCGTCCATTTTGGTCCTTCTTCGTTTCGACAAGCTTCAAAGTTGACCGAAGCCAAATGTCAAGCATAGATTGATGTAATATGACACATTAAACCATGTGGAGAAGTTTGAGACCAACGAAGAGAGATTTGGTCCAAGAATCATCCACATGGACCAAGTTCGTCCATTTTGGTCCTTCTTCGTTTCGACAAGCTTCAAAGTTGACCGAAGCCAAATGTCAAGCATAGATTGATGTAATATGACACATTAAACCATGTGGAGAAGTTTGAGACCAACGAAGAGAGATTTGGTCCAAGAATCATCCACATGGACCAAGTTCGTCCATTTTGGTCCTTCTTCGTTTCGACAAGCTTCAAAGTTGACCGAAGCCAAATGTCAAGCATAGATTGATGTAATATGACACATTAAACCATGTGGAGAAGTTTGAGACCAACGAAGAGAGATTTGGTCCAAGAATCATCCACATGGACCAAGTTCGTCCATTTTGGTCCTTCTTCGTTTCGACAAGCTTCAAAGTTGACCGAAGCCAAATGTCAAGCATAGATTGATGTAATATGACACATTAAACCATGTGGAGAAGTTTGAGACCAACGAAGAGAGATTTGGTCCAAGAATCATCCACATGGACCAAGTTCGTCCATTTTGGTCCTTCTTCGTTTCGACAAGCTTCAAAGTTGACCGAAGCCAAATGTCAAGCATAGATTGATGTAATATGACACATTAAACCATGTGGAGAAGTTTGAGACCAACGAAGAGAGATTTGGTCCAAGAATCATCCACATGGACCAAGTTCGTCCATTTTGGTCCTTCTTCGTTTCGACAAGCTTCAAAGTTGACCGAAGCCAAATGTCAAGCATAGATTGATGTAATATGACACATTAAACCATGTGGAGAAGTTTGAGACCAACGAAGAGAGATTTGGTCCAAGAATCATCCACATGGACCAAGTTCGTCCATTTTGGTCCTTCTTCGTTTCGACAAGCTTCAAAGTTGACCGAAGCCAAATGTCAAGCATAGATTGATGTAATATGACACATTAAACCATGTGGAGAAGTTTGAGACCAACGAAGAGAGATTTGGTCCAAGAATCATCCACATGGACCAAGTTCGTCCATTTTGGTCCTTCTTCGTTTCGACAAGCTTCAAAGTTGACCGAAGCCAAATGTCAAGCATAGATTGATGTAATATGACACATTAAACCATGTGGAGAAGTTTGAGACCAACGAAGAGAGATTTGGTCCAAGAATCATCCACATGGACCAAGTTCGTCCATTTTGGTCCTTCTTCGTTTCGACAAGCTTCAAAGTTGACCGAAGCCAAATGTCAAGCATAGATTGATGTAATATGACACATTAAACCATGTGGAGAAGTTTGAGACCAACGAAGAGAGATTTGGTCCAAGAATCATCCACATGGACCAAGTTCGTCCATTTTGGTCCTTCTTCGTTTCGACAAGCTTCAAAGTTGACCGAAGCCAAATGTCAAGCATAGATTGATGTAATATGACACATTAAACCATGTGGAGAAGTTTGAGACCAACGAAGAGAGATTTGGTCCAAGAATCATCCACATGGACCAAGTTCGTCCATTTTGGTCCTTCTTCGTTTCGACAAGCTTCAAAGTTGACCGAAGCCAAATGTCAAGCATAGATTGATGTAATATGACACATTAAACCATGTGGAGAAGTTTGAGACCAACGAAGAGAGATTTGGTCCAAGAATCATCCACATGGACCAAGTTCGTCCATTTTGGTCCTTCTTCGTTTCGACAAGCTTCAAAGTTGACCGAAGCCAAATGTCAAGCATAGATTGATGTAATATGACACATTAAACCATGTGGAGAAGTTTGAGACCAACGAAGAGAGATTTGGTCCAAGAATCATCCACATGGACCAAGTTCGTCCATTTTGGTCCTTCTTCGTTTCGACAAGCTTCAAAGTTGACCGAAGCCAAATGTCAAGCATAGATTGATGTAATATGACACATTAAACCATGTGGAGAAGTTTGAGACCAACGAAGAGAGATTTGGTCCAAGAATCATCCACATGGACCAAGTTCGTCCATTTTGGTCCTTCTTCGTTTCGACAAGCTTCAAAGTTGACCGAAGCCAAATGTCAAGCATAGATTGATGTAATATGACACATTAAACCATGTGGAGAAGTTTGAGACCAACGAAGAGAGATTTGGTCCAAGAATCATCCACATGGACCAAGTTCGTCCATTTTGGTCCTTCTTCGTTTCGACAAGCTTCAAAGTTGACCGAAGCCAAATGTCAAGCATAGATTGATGTAATATGACACATTAAACCATGTGGAGAAGTTTGAGACCAACGAAGAGAGATTTGGTCCAAGAATCATCCACATGGACCAAGTTCGTCCATTTTGGTCCTTCTTCGTTTCGACAAGCTTCAAAGTTGACCGAAGCCAAATGTCAAGCATAGATTGATGTAATATGACACATTAAACCATGTGGAGAAGTTTGAGACCAACGAAGAGAGATTTGGTCCAAGAATCATCCACATGGACCAAGTTCGTCCATTTTGGTCCTTCTTCGTTTCGACAAGCTTCAAAGTTGACCGAAGCCAAATGTCAAGCATAGATTGATGTAATATGACACATTAAACCATGTGGAGAAGTTTGAGACCAACGAAGAGAGATTTGGTCCAAGAATCATCCACATGGACCAAGTTCGTCCATTTTGGTCCTTCTTCGTTTCGACAAGCTTCAAAGTTGACCGAAGCCAAATGTCAAGCATAGATTGATGTAATATGACACATTAAACCATGTGGAGAAGTTTGAGACCAACGAAGAGAGATTTGGTCCAAGAATCATCCACATGGACCAAGTTCGTCCATTTTGGTCCTTCTTCGTTTCGACAAGCTTCAAAGTTGACCGAAGCCAAATGTCAAGCATAGATTGATGTAATATGACACATTAAACCATGTGGAGAAGTTTGAGACCAACGAAGAGAGATTTGGTCCAAGAATCATCCACATGGACCAAGTTCGTCCATTTTGGTCCTTCTTCGTTTCGACAAGCTTCAAAGTTGACCGAAGCCAAATGTCAAGCATAGATTGATGTAATATGACACATTAAACCATGTGGAGAAGTTTGAGACCAACGAAGAGAGATTTGGTCCAAGAATCATCCACATGGACCAAGTTCGTCCATTTTGGTCCTTCTTCGTTTCGACAAGCTTCAAAGTTGACCGAAGCCAAATGTCAAGCATAGATTGATGTAATATGACACATTAAACCATGTGGAGAAGTTTGAGACCAACGAAGAGAGATTTGGTCCAAGAATCATCCACATGGACCAAGTTCGTCCATTTTGGTCCTTCTTCGTTTCGACAAGCTTCAAAGTTGACCGAAGCCAAATGTCAAGCATAGATTGATGTAATATGACACATTAAACCATGTGGAGAAGTTTGAGACCAACGAAGAGAGATTTGGTCCAAGAATCATCCACATGGACCAAGTTCGTCCATTTTGGTCCTTCTTCGTTTCGACAAGCTTCAAAGTTGACCGAAGCCAAATGTCAAGCATAGATTGATGTAATATGACACATTAAACCATGTGGAGAAGTTTGAGACCAACGAAGAGAGATTTGGTCCAAGAATCATCCACATGGACCAAGTTCGTCCATTTTGGTCCTTCTTCGTTTCGACAAGCTTCAAAGTTGACCGAAGCCAAATGTCAAGCATAGATTGATGTAATATGACACATTAAACCATGTGGAGAAGTTTGAGACCAACGAAGAGAGATTTGGTCCAAGAATCATCCACATGGACCAAGTTCGTCCATTTTGGTCCTTCTTCGTTTCGACAAGCTTCAAAGTTGACCGAAGCCAAATGTCAAGCATAGATTGATGTAATATGACACATTAAACCATGTGGAGAAGTTTGAGACCAACGAAGAGAGATTTGGTCCAAGAATCATCCACATGGACCAAGTTCGTCCATTTTGGTCCTTCTTCGTTTCGACAAGCTTCAAAGTTGACCGAAGCCAAATGTCAAGCATAGATTGATGTAATATGACACATTAAACCATGTGGAGAAGTTTGAGACCAACGAAGAGAGATTTGGTCCAAGAATCATCCACATGGACCAAGTTCGTCCATTTTGGTCCTTCTTCTTTTCGACAAGCTTCAAAGTTGACCGAAGCCAAATGTCAAGCATAGATTGATGTAATATGACACATTAAACCATGTGGAGAAGTTTGAGACCAACGAAGAGAGATTTGGTCCAAGAATCATCCACATGGACCAAGTTCGTCCATTTTGGTCCTTCTTCGTTTCGACAAGCTTCAAAGTTGACCGAAGCCAAATGTCAAGCATAGATTGATGTAATATGACACATTAAACCATGTGGAGAAGTTTGAGACCAACGAAGAGAGATTTGGTCCAAGAATCATCCACATGGACCAAGTTCGTCCATTTTGGTCCTTCTTCGTTTCGACAAGCTTCAAAGTTGACCGAAGCCAAATGTCAAGCATAGATTGATGTAATATGACACATTAAACCATGTGGAGAAGTTTGAGACCAACGAAGAGAGATTTGGTCCAAGAATCATCCACATGGACCAAGTTCGTCCATTTTGGTCCTTCTTCGTTTCGACAAGCTTCAAAGTTGACCGAAGCCAAATGTCAAGCATAGATTGATGTAATATGACACATTAAACCATGTGGAGAAGTTTGAGACCAACGAAGAGAGATTTGGTCCAAGAATCATCCACATGGACCAAGTTCGTCCATTTTGGTCCTTCTTCGTTTCGACAAGCTTCAAAGTTGACCGAAGCCAAATGTCAAGCATAGATTGATGTAATATGACACATTAAACCATGTGGAGAAGTTTGAGACCAACGAAGAGAGATTTGGTCCAAGAATCATCCACATGGACCAAGTTCGTCCATTTTGGTCCTTCTTCGTTTCGACAAGCTTCAAAGTTGACCGAAGCCAAATGTCAAGCATAGATTGATGTAATATGACACATTAAACCATGTGGAGAAGTTTGAGACCAACGAAGAGAGATTTGGTCCAAGAATCATCCACATGGACCAAGTTCGTCCATTTTGGTCCTTCTTCTTTTCGACAAGCTTCAAAGTTGACCGAAGCCAAATGTCAAGCATAGATTGATGTAATATGACACATTAAACCATGTGGAGAAGTTTGAGACCAACGAAGAGAGATTTGGTCCAAGAATCATCCACATGGACCAAGTTCGTCCATTTTGGTCCTTCTTCGTTTCGACAAGCTTCAAAGTTGACCGAAGCCAAATGTCAAGCATAGATTGATGTAATATGACACATTAAACCATGTGGAGAAGTTTGAGACCAACGAAGAGAGATTTGGTCCAAGAATCATCCACATGGACCAAGTTCGTCCATTTTGGTCCTTCTTCGTTTCGACAAGCTTCAAAGTTGACCGAAGCCAAATGTCAAGCATAGATTGATGTAATATGACACATTAAACCATGTGGAGAAGTTTGAGACCAACGAAGAGAGATTTGGTCCAAGAATCATCCACATGGACCAAGTTCGTCCATTTTGGTCCTTCTTCTTTTCGACAAGCTTCAAAGTTGACCGAAGCCAAATGTCAAGCATAGATTGATGTAATATGACACATTAAACCATGTGGAGAAGTTTGAGACCAACGAAGAGAGATTTGGTCCAAGAATCATCCACATGGACCAAGTTCGTCCATTTTGGTCCTTCTTCTTTTCGACAAGCTTCAAAGTTGACCGAAGCCAAATGTCAAGCATAGATTGATGTAATATGACACATTAAACCATGTGGAGAAGTTTGAGACCAACGAAGAGAGATTTGGTCCAAGAATCATCCACATGGACCAAGTTCGTCCATTTTGGTCCTTCTTCTTTTCGACAAGCTTCAAAGTTGACCGAAGCCAAATGTCAAGCATAGATTGATGTAATATGACACATTAAACCATGTGGAGAAGTTTGAGACCAACGAAGAGAGATTTGGTCCAAGAATCATCCACATGGACCAAGTTCGTCCATTTTGGTCCTTCTTCGTTTCGACAAGCTTCAAAGTTGACCGAAGCCAAATGTCAAGCATAGATTGATGTAATATGACACATTAAACCATGTGGAGAAGTTTGAGACCAACGAAGAGAGATTTGGTCCAAGAATCATCCACATGGACCAAGTTCGTCCATTTTGGTCCTTCTTCGTTTCGACAAGCTTCAAAGTTGACCGAAGCCAAATGTCAAGCATAGATTGATGTAATATGACACATTAAACCATGTGGAGAAGTTTGAGACCAACGAAGAGAGATTTGGTCCAAGAATCATCCACATGGACCAAGTTCGTCCATTTTGGTCCTTCTTCTTTTCGACAAGCTTCAAAGTTGACCGAAGCCAAATGTCAAGCATAGATTGATGTAATATGACACATTAAACCATGTGGAGAAGTTTGAGACCAACGAAGAGAGATTTGGTCCAAGAATCATCCACATGGACCAAGTTCGTCCATTTTGGTCCTTCTTCTTTTCGACAAGCTTCAAAGTTGACCGAAGCCAAATGTCAAGCATAGATTGATGTAATATGACACATTAAACCATGTGGAGAAGTTTGAGACCAACGAAGAGAGATTTGGTCCAAGAATCATCCACATGGACCAAGTTCGTCCATTTTGGTCCTTCTTCTTTTCGACAAGCTTCAAAGTTGACCGAAGCCAAATGTCAAGCATAGATTGATGTAATATGACACATTAAACCATGTGGAGAAGTTTGAGACCAACGAAGAGAGATTTGGTCCAAGAATCATCCACATGGACCAAGTTCGTCCATTTTGGTCCTTCTTCTTTTCGACAAGCTTCAAAGTTGACCGAAGCCAAATGTCAAGCATAGATTGATGTAATATGACACATTAAACCATGTGGAGAAGTTTGAGACCAACGAAGAGAGATTTGGTCCAAGAATCATCCACATGGACCAAGTTCGTCCATTTTGGTCCTTCTTCTTTTCGACAAGCTTCAAAGTTGACCGAAGCCAAATGTCAAGCATAGATTGATGTAATATGACACATTAAACCATGTGGAGAAGTTTGAGACCAACGAAGAGAGATTTGGTCCAAGAATCATCCACATGGACCAAGTTCGTCCATTTTGGTCCTTCTTCGTTTCGACAAGCTTCAAAGTTGACCGAAGCCAAATGTCAAGCATAGATTGATGTAATATGACACATTAAACCATGTGGAGAAGTTTGAGACCAACGAAGAGAGATTTGGTCCAAGAATCATCCACATGGACCAAGTTCGTCCATTTTGGTCCTTCTTCGTTTCGACAAGCTTCAAAGTTGACCGAAGCCAAATGTCAAGCATAGATTGATGTAATATGACACATTAAACCATGTGGAGAAGTTTGAGACCAACGAAGAGAGATTTGGTCCAAGAATCATCCACATGGACCAAGTTCGTCCATTTTGGTCCTTCTTCTTTTCGACAAGCTTCAAAGTTGACCGAAGCCAAATGTCAAGCATAGATTGATGTAATATGACACATTAAACCATGTGGAGAAGTTTGAGACCAACGAAGAGAGATTTGGTCCAAGAATCATCCACATGGACCAAGTTCGTCCATTTTGGTCCTTCTTCGTTTCGACAAGCTTCAAAGTTGACCGAAGCCAAATGTCAAGCATAGATTGATGTAATATGACACATTAAACCATGTGGAGAAGTTTGAGACCAACGAAGAGAGATTTGGTCCAAGAATCATCCACATGGACCAAGTTCGTCCATTTTGGTCCTTCTTCTTTTCGACAAGCTTCAAAGTTGACCGAAGCCAAATGTCAAGCATAGATTGATGTAATATGACACATTAAACCATGTGGAGAAGTTTGAGACCAACGAAGAGAGATTTGGTCCAAGAATCATCCACATGGACCAAGTTCGTCCATTTTGGTCCTTCTTCTTTTCGACAAGCTTCAAAGTTGACCGAAGCCAAATGTCAAGCATAGATTGATGTAATATGACACATTAAACCATGTGGAGAAGTTTGAGACCAACGAAGAGAGATTTGGTCCAAGAATCATCCACATGGACCAAGTTCGTCCATTTTGGTCCTTCTTCTTTTCGACAAGCTTCAAAGTTGACCGAAGCCAAATGTCAAGCATAGATTGATGTAATATGACACATTAAACCATGTGGAGAAGTTTGAGACCAACGAAGAGAGATTTGGTCCAAGAATCATCCACATGGACCAAGTTCGTCCATTTTGGTCCTTCTTCGTTTCGACAAGCTTCAAAGTTGACCGAAGCCAAATGTCAAGCATAGATTGATGTAATATGACACATTAAACCATGTGGAGAAGTTTGAGACCAACGAAGAGAGATTTGGTCCAAGAATCATCCACATGGACCAAGTTCGTCCATTTTGGTCCTTCTTCGTTTCGACAAGCTTCAAAGTTGACCGAAGCCAAATGTCAAGCATAGATTGATGTAATATGACACATTAAACCATGTGGAGAAGTTTGAGACCAACGAAGAGAGATTTGGTCCAAGAATCATCCACATGGACCAAGTTCGTCCATTTTGGTCTTTCTTCTTTTCGACAAGCTTCAAAGTTGACCGAAGCCAAATGTCAAGCATAGATTGATGTAATATGACACATTAAACCATGTGGAGAAGTTTGAGACCAACGAAGAGAGATTTGGTCCAAGAATCATCCACATGGACCAAGTTCGTCCATTTTGGTCCTTCTTCTTTTCGACAAGCTTCAAAGTTGACCGAAGCCAAATGTCAAGCATAGATTGATGTAATATGACACATTAAACCATGTGGAGAAGTTTGAGACCAACGAAGAGAGATTTGGTCCAAGAATCATCCACATGGACCAAGTTCGTCCATTTTGGTCCTTCTTCTTTTCGACAAGCTTCAAAGTTGACCGAAGCCAAATGTCAAGCATAGATTGATGTAATATGACACATTAAACCATGTGGAGAAGTTTGAGACCAACGAAGAGAGATTTGGTCCAAGAATCATCCACATGGACCAAGTTCGTCCATTTTGGTCCTTCTTCTTTTCGACAAGCTTCAAAGTTGACCGAAGCCAAATGTCAAGCATAGATTGATGTAATATGACACATTAAACCATGTGGAGAAGTTTGAGACCAACGAAGAGAGATTTGGTCCAAGAATCATCCACATGGACCAAGTTCGTCCATTTTGGTCCTTCTTCGTTTCGACAAGCTTCAAAGTTGACCGAAGCCAAATGTCAAGCATAGATTGATGTAATATGACACATTAAACCATGTGGAGAAGTTTGAGACCAACGAAGAGAGATTTGGTCCAAGAATCATCCACATGGACCAAGTTCGTCCATTTTGGTCCTTCTTCTTTTCGACAAGCTTCAAAGTTGACCGAAGCCAAATGTCAAGCATAGATTGATGTAATATGACACATTAAACCATGTGGAGAAGTTTGAGACCAACGAAGAGAGATTTGGTCCAAGAATCATCCACATGGACCAAGTTCGTCCATTTTGGTCCTTCTTCTTTTCGACAAGCTTCAAAGTTGACCGAAGCCAAATGTCAAGCATAGATTGATGTAATATGACACATTAAACCATGTGGAGAAGTTTGAGACCAACGAAGAGAGATTTGGTCCAAGAATCATCCACATGGACCAAGTTCGTCCATTTTGGTCCTTCTTCGTTTCGACAAGCTTCAAAGTTGACCGAAGCCAAATGTCAAGCATAGATTGATGTAATATGACACATTAAACCATGTGGAGAAGTTTGAGACCAACGAAGAGAGATTTGGTCCAAGAATCATCCACATGGACCAAGTTCGTCCATTTTGGTCCTTCTTCGTTTCGACAAGCTTCAAAGTTGACCGAAGCCAAATGTCAAGCATAGATTGATGTAATATGACACATTAAACCATGTGGAGAAGTTTGAGACCAACGAAGAGAGATTTGGTCCAAGAATCATCCACATGGACCAAGTTCGTCCATTTTGGTCCTTCTTCTTTTCGACAAGCTTCAAAGTTGACCGAAGCCAAATGTCAAGCATAGATTGATGTAATATGACACATTAAACCATGTGGAGAAGTTTGAGACCAACGAAGAGAGATTTGGTCCAAGAATCATCCACATGGACCAAGTTCGTCCATTTTGGTCCTTCTTCTTTTCGACAAGCTTCAAAGTTGACCGAAGCCAAATGTCAAGCATAGATTGATGTAATATGACACATTAAACCATGTGGAGAAGTTTGAGACCAACGAAGAGAGATTTGGTCCAAGAATCATCCACATGGACCAAGTTCGTCCATTTTGGTCCTTCTTCTTTTCGACAAGCTTCAAAGTTGACCGAAGCCAAATGTCAAGCATAGATTGATGTAATATGACACATTAAACCATGTGGAGAAGTTTGAGACCAACGAAGAGAGATTTGGTCCAAGAATCATCCACATGGACCAAGTTCGTCCATTTTGGTCCTTCTTCGTTTCGACAAGCTTCAAAGTTGACCGAAGCCAAATGTCAAGCATAGATTGATGTAATATGACACATTAAACCATGTGGAGAAGTTTGAGACCAACGAAGAGAGATTTGGTCCAAGAATCATCCACATGGACCAAGTTCGTCCATTTTGGTCCTTCTTCGTTTCGACAAGCTTCAAAGTTGACCGAAGCCAAATGTCAAGCATAGATTGATGTAATATGACACATTAAACCATGTGGAGAAGTTTGAGACCAACGAAGAGAGATTTGGTCCAAGAATCATCCACATGGACCAAGTTCGTCCATTTTGGTCCTTCTTCTTTTCGACAAGCTTCAAAGTTGACCGAAGCCAAATGTCAAGCATAGATTGATGTAATATGACACATTAAACCATGTGGAGAAGTTTGAGACCAACGAAGAGAGATTTGGTCCAAGAATCATCCACATGGACCAAGTTCGTCCATTTTGGTCCTTCTTCGTTTCGACAAGCTTCAAAGTTGACCGAAGCCAAATGTCAAGCATAGATTGATGTAATATGACACATTAAACCATGTGGAGAAGTTTGAGACCAACGAAGAGAGATTTGGTCCAAGAATCATCTACATGGACCAAGTTCGTCCATTTTGGTCCTTCTTCGTTTCGACAAGCTTCAAAGTTGACCGAAGCCAAATGTCAAGCATAGATTGATGTAATATGACACATTAAACCATGTGGAGAAGTTTGAGACCAACGAAGAGAGATTTGGTCCAAGAATCATCCACATGGACCAAGTTCGTCCATTTTGGTCCTTCTTCGTTTCGACAAGCTTCAAAGTTGACCGAAGCCAAATGTCAAGCATAGATTGATGTAATATGACACATTAAACCATGTGGAGAAGTTTGAGACCAACGAAGAGAGATTTGGTCCAAGAATCATCCACATGGACCAAGTTCGTCCATTTTGGTCCTTCTTCTTTTCGACAAGCTTCAAAGTTGACCGAAGCCAAATGTCAAGCATAGATTGATGTAATATGACACATTAAACCATGTGGAGAAGTTTGAGACCAACGAAGAGAGATTTGGTCCAAGAATCATCCACATGGACCAAGTTCGTCCATTTTGGTCCTTCTTCGTTTCGACAAGCTTCAAAGTTGACCGAAGCCAAATGTCAAGCATAGATTGATGTAATATGACACATTAAACCATGTGGAGAAGTTTGAGACCAACGAAGAGAGATTTGGTCCAAGAATCATCCACATGGACCAAGTTCGTCCATTTTGGTCCTTCTTCTTTTCGACAAGCTTCAAAGTTGACCGAAGCCAAATGTCAAGCATAGATTGATGTAATATGACACATTAAACCATGTGGAGAAGTTTGAGACCAACGAAGAGAGATTTGGTCCAAGAATCATCCACATGGACCAAGTTCGTCCATTTTGGTCCTTCTTCTTTTCGACAAGCTTCAAAGTTGACCGAAGCCAAATGTCAAGCATAGATTGATGTAATATGACACATTAAACCATGTGGAGAAGTTTGAGACCAACGAAGAGAGATTTGGTCCAAGAATCATCCACATGGACCAAGTTCGTCCATTTTGGTCCTTCTTCGTTCGACAAGCTTCAAAGTTGACCGAAGCCAAATGTCAAGCATAGATTGATGTAATATGACACATTAAACCATGTGGAGAAGTTTGAGACCAACGAAGAGAGATTTGGTCCAAGAATCATCCACATGGACCAAGTTCGTCCATTTTGGTCCTTCTTCTTTTCGACAAGCTTCAAAGTTGACCGAAGCCAAATGTCAAGCATAGATTGATGTAATATGACACATTAAACCATGTGGAGAAGTTTGAGACCAACGAAGAGAGATTTGGTCCAAGAATCATCCACATGGACCAAGTTCGTCCATTTTGGTCCTTCTTCGTTTCGACAAGCTTCAAAGTTGACCGAAGCCAAATGTCAAGCATAGATTGATGTAATATGACACATTAAACCATGTGGAGAAGTTTGAGACCAACGAAGAGAGATTTGGTCCAAGAATCATCCACATGGACCAAGTTCGTCCATTTTGGTCCTTCTTCTTTTCGACAAGCTTCAAAGTTGACCGAAGCCAAATGTCAAGCATAGATTGATGTAATATGACACATTAAACCATGTGGAGAAGTTTGAGACCAACGAAGAGAGATTTGGTCCAAGAATCATCCACATGGACCAAGTTCGTCCATTTTGGTCCTTCTTCTTTTCGACAAGCTTCAAAGTTGACCGAAGCCAAATGTCAAGCATAGATTGATGTAATATGACACATTAAACCATGTGGAGAAGTTTGAGACCAACGAAGAGAGATTTGGTCCAAGAATCATCCACATGGACCAAGTTCGTCCATTTTGGTCCTTCTTCGTTCGACAAGCTTCAAAGTTGACCGAAGCCAAATGTCAAGCATAGATTGATGTAATATGACACATTAAACCATGTGGAGAAGTTTGAGACCAACGAAGAGAGATTTGGTCCAAGAATCATCCACATGGACCAAGTTCGTCCATTTTGGTCCTTCTTCGTTCGACAAGCTTCAAAGTTGACCGAAGCCAAATGTCAAGCATAGATTGATGTAATATGACACATTAAACCATGTGGAGAAGTTTGAGACCAACGAAGAGAGATTTGGTCCAAGAATCATCCACATGGACCAAGTTCGTCCATTTTGGTCCTTCTTCGTTTCGACAAGCTTCAAAGTTGACCGAAGCCAAATGTCAAGCATAGATTGATGTAATATGACACATTAAACCATGTGGAGAAGTTTGAGACCAACGAAGAGAGATTTGGTCCAAGAATCATCCACATGGACCAAGTTCGTCCATTTTGGTCTTTCTTCTTTTCGACAAGCTTCAAAGTTGACCGAAGCCAAATGTCAAGCATAGATTGATGTAATATGACACATTAAACCATGTGGAGAAGTTTGAGACCAACGAAGAGAGATTTGGTCCAAGAATCATCCACATGGACCAAGTTCGTCCATTTTGGTCCTTCTTCTTTTCGACAAGCTTCAAAGTTGACCGAAGCCAAATGTCAAGCATAGATTGATGTAATATGACACATTAAACCATGTGGAGAAGTTTGAGACCAACGAAGAGAGATTTGGTCCAAGAATCATCCACATGGACCAAGTTCGTCCATTTTGGTCCTTCTTCTTTTCGACAAGCTTCAAAGTTGACCGAAGCCAAATGTCAAGCATAGATTGATGTAATATGACACATTAAACCATGTGGAGAAGTTTGAGACCAACGAAGAGAGATTTGGTCCAAGAATCATCCACATGGACCAAGTTCGTCCATTTTGGTCCTTCTTCTTTTCGACAAGCTTCAAAGTTGACCGAAGCCAAATGTCAAGCATAGATTGATGTAATATGACACATTAAACCATGTGGAGAAGTTTGAGACCAACGAAGAGAGATTTGGTCCAAGAATCATCCACATGGACCAAGTTCGTCCATTTTGGTCCTTCTTCTTTTCGACAAGCTTCAAAGTTGACGAAGCCAAATGTCAAGCATAGATTGATGTAATATGACACATTAAACCATGTGGAGAAGTTTGAGACCAACGAAGAGAGATTTGGTCCAAGAATCATCCACATGGACCAAGTTCGTCCATTTTGGTCCTTCTTCTTTTCGACAAGCTTCAAAGTTGACCGAAGCCAAATGTCAAGCATAGATTGATGTAATATGACACATTAAACCATGTGGAGAAGTTTGAGACCAACGAAGAGAGATTTGGTCCAAGAATCATCCACATGGACCAAGTTCGTCCATTTTGGTCCTTCTTCTTTTCGACAAGCTTCAAAGTTGACCGAAGCCAAATGTCAAGCATAGATTGATGTAATATGACACATTAAACCATGTGGAGAAGTTTGAGACCAACGAAGAGAGATTTGGTCCAAGAATCATCCACATGGACCAAGTTCGTCCATTTTGGTCCTTCTTCGTTCGACAAGCTTCAAAGTTGACCGAAGTCAAATGTCAAGCATAGATTGATGTAATATGACACATTAAACCATGTGGAGAAGTTTGAGACCAACGAAGAGAGATTTGGTCCAAGAATCATCCACATGGACCAAGTTCGTCCATTTTGGTCCTTCTTCGTTTCGACAAGCTTCAAAGTTGACCGAAGCCAAATGTCAAGCATAGATTGATGTAATATGACACATTAAACCATGTGGAGAAGTTTGAGACCAACGAAGAGAGATTTGGTCCAAGAATCATCTACATGGACCAAGTTCGTCCATTTTGGTCCTTCTTCTTTTCGACAAGCTTCAAAGTTGACCGAAGCCAAATGTCAAGCATAGATTGATGTAATATGACACATTAAACCATGTGGAGAAGTTTGAGACCAACGAAGAGAGATTTGGTCCAAGAATCATCCACATGGACCAAGTTCGTCCATTTTGGTCCTTCTTCGTTCGACAAGCTTCAAAGTTGACCGAAGCCAAATGTCAAGCATAGATTGATGTAATATGACACATTAAACCATGTGGAGAAGTTTGAGACCAACGAAGAGAGATTTGGTCCAAGAATCATCCACATGGACCAAGTTCGTCCATTTTGGTCCTTCTTCGTTTCGACAAGCTTCAAAGTTGACCGAAGCCAAATGTCAAGCATAGATTGATGTAATATGACACATTAAACCATGTGGAGAAGTTTGAGACCAACGAAGAGAGATTTGGTCCAAGAATCATCCACATGGACCAAGTTCGTCCATTTTGGTCCTTCTTCTTTCGACAAGCTTCAAAGTTGACCGAAGTCAAATGTCAAGCATAGATTGATGTAATATGACACATTAAACCATGTGGAGAAGTTTGAGACCAACGAAGAGAGATTTGGTCCAAGAATCATCCACATGGACCAAGTTCGTCCATTTTGGTCCTTCTTCTTTTCGACAAGCTTCAAAGTTGACCGAAGCCAAATGTCAAGCATAGATTGATGTAATATGACACATTAAACCATGTGGAGAAGTTTGAGACCAACGAAGAGAGATTTGGTCCAAGAATCATCCACATGGACCAAGTTCGTCCATTTTGGTCCTTCTTCGTTTCGACAAGCTTCAAAGTTGACCGAAGCCAAATGTCAAGCATAGATTGATGTAATATGACACATTAAACCATGTGGAGAAGTTTGAGACCAACGAAGAGAGATTTGGTCCAAGAATCATCCACATGGACCAAGTTCGTCCATTTTGGTCCTTCTTCTTTTCGACAAGCTTCAAAGTTGACCGAAGCCAAATGTCAAGCATAGATTGATGTAATATGACACATTAAACCATGTGGAGAAGTTTGAGACCAACGAAGAGAGATTTGGTCCAAGAATCATCCACATGGACCAAGTTCGTCCATTTTGGTCCTTCTTCTTTTCGACAAGCTTCAAAGTTGACCGAAGCCAAATGTCAAGCATAGATTGATGTAATATGACACATTAAACCATGTGGAGAAGTTTGAGACCAACGAAGAGAGATTTGGTCCAAGAATCATCCACATGGACCAAGTTCGTCCATTTTGGTCCTTCTTCGTTCGACAAGCTTCAAAGTTGACCGAAGCCAAATGTCAAGCATAGATTGATGTAATATGACACATTAAACCATGTGGAGAAGTTTGAGACCAACGAAGAGAGATTTGGTCCAAGAATCATCCACATGGACCAAGTTCGTCCATTTTGGTCCTTCTTCTTTTCGACAAGCTTCAAAGTTGACCGAAGCCAAATGTCAAGCATAGATTGATGTAATATGACACATTAAACCATGTGGAGAAGTTTGAGACCAACGAAGAGAGATTTGGTCCAAGAATCATCCACATGGACCAAGTTCGTCCATTTTGGTCCTTCTTCGTTTCGACAAGCTTCAAAGTTGACCGAAGCAAATGTCAAGCATAGATTGATGTAATATGACACATTAAACCATGTGGAGAAGTTTGAGACCAACGAAGAGAGATTTTGTCCAAGAATCATCCACATGGACCAAGTTCGTCCATTTTGGTCCTTCTTCTTTTCGACAAGCTTCAAAGTTGACCGAAGCCAAATGTCAAGCATAGATTGATGTAATATGACACATTAAACCATGTGGAGAAGTTTGAGACCAACGAAGAGAGATTTGGTCCAAGAATCATCCACATGGACCAAGTTCGTCCATTTTGGTCCTTCTTCTTTTCGACAAGCTTCAAAGTTGACCGAAGCCAAATGTCAAGCATAGATTGATGTAATATGACACATTAAACCATGTGGAGAAGTTTGAGACCAACGAAGAGAGATTTGGTCCAAGAATCATCCACATGGACCAAGTTCGTCCATTTTGGTCCTTCTTCGTTCGACAAGCTTCAAAGTTGACCGAAGCCAAATGTCAAGCATAGATTGATGTAATATGACACATTAAACCATGTGGAGAAGTTTGAGACCAACGAAGAGAGATTTGGTCCAAGAATCATCCACATGGACCAAGTTCGTCCATTTTGGTCCTTCTTCGTTTCGACAAGCTTCAAAGTTGACCGAAGCCAAATGTCAAGCATAGATTGATGTAATATGACACATTAAACCATGTGGAGAAGTTTGAGACCAACGAAGAGAGATTTGGTCCAAGAATCATCTACATGGACCAAGTTCGTCCATTTTGGTCCTTCTTCTTTTCGACAAGCTTCAAAGTTGACCGAAGCCAAATGTCAAGCATAGATTGATGTAATATGACACATTAAACCATGTGGAGAAGTTTGAGACCAACGAAGAGAGATTTGGTCCAAGAATCATCTACATGGACCAAGTTCGTCCATTTTGGTCCTTCTTCTTTTCGACAAGCTTCAAAGTTGACCGAAGCCAAATGTCAAGCATAGATTGATGTAATATGACACATTAAACCATGTGGAGAAGTTTGAGACCAACGAAGAGAGATTTGGTCCAAGAATCATCTACATGGACCAAGTTCGTCCATTTTGGTCCTTCTTCGTTTCGACAAGCTTCAAAGTTGACCGAAGCCAAATGTCAAGCATAGATTGATGTAATATGACACATTAAACCATGTGGAGAAGTTTGAGACCAACGAAGAGAGATTTGGTCCAAGAATCATCCACATGGACCAAGTTCGTCCATTTTGGTCCTTCTTCGTTTCGACAAGCTTCAAAGTTGACCGAAGCCAAATGTCAAGCATAGATTGATGTAATATGACACATTAAACCATGTGGAGAAGTTTGAGACCAACGAAGAGAGATTTGGTCCAAGAATCATCCACATGGACCAAGTTCGTCCATTTTGGTCCTTCTTCCTTTCGACAAGCTTCAAAGTTGACCGAAGCCAAATGTCAAGCATAGATTGATGTAATATGACACATTAAACCATGTGGAGAAGTTTGAGACCAACGAAGAGAGATTTGGTCCAAGAATCATCCACATGGACCAAGTTCGTCCATTTTGGTCCTTCTTCTTTTCGACAAGCTTCAAAGTTGACCGAAGCCAAATGTCAAGCATAGATTGATGTAATATGACACATTAAACCATGTGGAGAAGTTTGAGACCAACGAAGAGAGATTTGGTCCAAGAATCATCCACATGGACCAAGTTCGTCCATTTTGGTCCTTCTTCTTTTCGACAAGCTTCAAAGTTGACCGAAGCCAAATGTCAAGCATAGATTGATGTAATATGACACATTAAACCATGTGGAGAAGTTTGAGACCAACGAAGAGAGATTTGGTCCAAGAATCATCCACATGGACCAAGTTCGTCCATTTTGGTCCTTCTTCTTTTCGACAAGCTTCAAAGTTGATCGAAGCCAAATGTCAAGCATAGATTGATGTAATATGACACATTAAACCATGTGGAGAAGTTTGAGACCAACGAAGAGAGATTTGGTCCAAGAATCATCCACATGGACCAAGTTCGTCCATTTTGGTCCTTCTTCTTTTCGACAAGCTTCAAAGTTGACCGAAGCAAATGTCAAGCATAGATTGATGTAATATGACACATTAAACCATGTGGAGAAGTTTGAGACCAACGAAGAGAGATTTGGTCCAAGAATCATCCACATGGACCAAGTTCGTCCATTTTGGTCCTTCTTCTTTTCGACAAGCTTCAAAGTTGACCGAAGCCAAATGTCAAGCATAGATTGATGTAATATGACACATTAAACCATGTGGAGAAGTTTGAGACCAACGAAGAGAGATTTGGTCCAAGAATCATCCACATGGACCAAGTTCGTCCATTTTGGTCCTTCTTCGTTCGACAAGCTTCAAAGTTGACCGAAGCCAAATGTCAAGCATAGATTGATGTAATATGACACATTAAACCATGTGGAGAAGTTTGAGACCAACGAAGAGAGATTTGGTCCAAGAATCATCCACATGGACCAAGTTCGTCCATTTTGGTCCTTCTTCGTTTCGACAAGCTTCAAAGTTGACCGAAGCCAAATGTCAAGCATAGATTGATGTAATATGACACATTAAACCATGTGGAGAAGTTTGAGACCAACGAAGAGAGATTTGGTCCAAGAATCATCCACATGGACCAAGTTCGTCCATTTTGGTCCTTCTTCTTTTCGACAAGCTTCAAAGTTGACCGAAGCCAAATGTCAAGCATAGATTGATGTAATATGACACATTAAACCATGTGGAGAAGTTTGAGACCAACGAAGAGAGATTTGGTCCAAGAATCATCCACATGGACCAAGTTCGTCCATTTTGGTCCTTCTTCGTTTCGACAAGCTTCAAAGTTGACCGAAGCCAAATGTCAAGCATAGATTGATGTAATATGACACATTAAACCATGTGGAGAAGTTTGAGACCAACGAAGAGAGATTTGGTCCAAGAATCATCCACATGGACCAAGTTCGTCCATTTTGGTCCTTCTTCCTTTCGACAAGCTTCAAAGTTAACCGAAGCCAAATGTCAAGCATAGATTGATGTAATATGACACATTAAACCATGTGGAGAAGTTTGAGACCAACGAAGAGAGATTTGGTCCAAGAATCATCCACATGGACCAAGTTCGTCCATTTTGGTCCTTCTTCTTTTCGACAAGCTTCAAAGTTCATCGAAGCCAAATGTCAAGCATAGATTGATGTAATATGACACATTAAACCATGTGGAGAAGTTTGAGACCAACGAAGAGAGATTTGGTCCAAGAATCATCCACATGGACCAAGTTCGTCCATTTTGGTCCTTCTTCTTTTCGACAAGCTTCAAAGTTCATCGAAGCCAAATGTCAAGCATAGATTGATGTAATATGACACATTAAACCATGTGGAGAAGTTTGAGACCAACGAAGAGAGATTTGGTCCAAGAATCATCCACATGGACCAAGTTCGTCCATTTTGGTCCTTCTTCTTTTCGACAAGCTTCAAAGTTGATCGAAGCCAAATGTCAAGCATAGATTGATGTAATATGACACATTAAACCATGTGGAGAAGTTTGAGACCAACGAAGAGAGATTTTGTCCAAGAATCATCCACATGGACCAAGTTCGTCCATTTTGGTCCTTCTTCGTTTCGACAAGCTTCAAAGTTGACCGAAGCCAAATGTCAAGCATAGATTGATGTAATATGACACATTAAACCATGTGGAGAAGTTTGAGACCAACGAAGAGAGATTTGGTCCAAGAATCATCCACATGGACCAAGTTCGTCCATTTTGGTCCTTCTTCTTTTCGACAAGCTTCAAAGTTCATCGAAGCCAAATGTCAAGCATAGATTGATGTAATATGACACATTAAACCATGTGGAGAAGTTTGAGACCAACGAAGAGAGATTTGGTCCAAGAATCATCAACATGGACCAAGTTCGTCCATTTTGGTCCTTCTTTGTTTCGACAAGCTTCAAAGTTGACCGAAGCCAAATGTCAAGCATAGATTGATGTAATATGACACATTAAACCATGTGGAGAAGTTTGAGACCAACGAAGAGAGATTTTGTCCAAGAATCATCTACATGGACCAAGTTCGTCCATTTTGGTCCTTCTTCTTTTCGACAAGCTTCAAAGTTGACCGAAGTCAAATGTCAAGCATAGATTGATGTAATATGACACATTAAACCATGTGGAGAAGTTTGAGACCAACGAAGAGAGATTTGGTCCAAGAATCATCCACATGGACCAAGTTCGTCCATTTTGGTCCTTCTTCTTTTCGACAAGCTTCAAAGTTCATCGAAGCCAAATGTCAAGCATAGATTGATGTAATATGACACATTAAACCATGTGGAGAAGTTTGAGACCAACGAAGAGAGATTTGGTCCAAGAATCATTCACATGGACCAAGTTCGTCCATTTTGGTCCTTCTTCTTTTCGACAAGCTTCAAAGTTCATCGAAGCCAAATGTCAAGCATAGATTGATGTAATATGACACATTAAACCATGTGGAGAAGTTTGAGACCAACGAAGAGAGATTTTGTCCAAGAATCATCCACATGGACCAAGTTCGTCCATTTTGGTCCTTCTTCTTTTCGACAAGCTTCAAAGTTGACCGAAGTCAAATGTCAAGCATAGATTGATGTAATATGACACATTAAACCATGTGAGAAGTTTGAGACCAACGAAGAGAGATTTTGTCCAAGAATCATCCACATGGACCAAGTTCGTCCATTTTGGTCCTTCTTCTTTTCGACAAGCTTCAAAGTTGACCGAAGTCAAATGTCAAGCATAGATTGATGTAATATGACACATTAAACCATGTGGAGAAGTTTGAGACCAACGAAGAGAGATTTTGTCCAAGAATCATCCACATGGACCAAGTTCGTCCATTTTGGTCCTTCTTCCGTTCGACAAGCTTCAAAGTTGACCGAAGTCAAATGTCAAGCATAGATTGATGTAATATGACACATTAAACCATGTGGAGAAGTTTGAGACCAACGAAGAGAGATTTGGTCCAAGAATCATCCACATGGACCAAGTTCGTCCATTTTGGTCCTTCTTCTTTTCGACAAGCTTCAAAGTTCATCGAAGCCAAATGTCAAGCATAGATTGATGTAATATGACACATTAAACCATGTGGAGAAGTTTGAGACCAACGAAGAGAGATTTGGTCCAAGAATCATCCACATGGACCAAGTTCGTCCATTTTGGTCCTTCTTCTTTTCGACAAGCTTCAAAGTTCATCGAAGCCAAATGTCAAGCATAGATTGATGTAATATGACACATTAAACCATGTGGAGAAGTTTGAGACCAACGAAGAGAGATTTTGTCCAAGAATCATCCACATGGACCAAGTTCGTCCATTTTGGTCCTTCTTCTTTTCGACAAGCTTCAAAGTTGACCGAAGTCAAATGTCAAGCATAGATTGATGTAATATGACACATTAAACCATGTGGAGAAGTTTGAGACCAACGAAGAGAGATTTTGTCCAAGAATCATCCACATGGACCAAGTTCGTCCATTTTGGTCCTTCTTCTTTTCGACAAGCTTCAAAGTTGACCGAAGTCAAATGTCAAGCATAGATTGATGTAATATGACACATTAAACCATGTGGAGAAGTTTGAGACCAACGAAGAAAGATTTGGTCCAAGAATCATCCATGTAACATCCCAAAATTTCTAAGGAAGAATATAAATCAACATTAGAGTAATTTAATTAGTGGTATGTTTGCTGAATGCAAATGAGAAGCGTGGGAATATTGAGAATATATATGAGGATGACATTTATGTGTACATGCACATATAGCTAGAAAATGGATACGATGTATTTATATGATTGTATATTAGTGTAGCATCCTTCTATTCATTCATGATAGTCACATATAAGTGTAATGTGATTTCATAACATGACCAAAGACCATGGGATTTAAATTCTATCTTAATTGATGAAACATGATTGAAAGTTAATGGTGTGAACTCTTGGTTGCTTTCTATTGAATATGCTTAGGTAATTGTGATTCTCATTATCATAAAAATGAAGTGAACTAAGAGGAATGAACCTTGAACAATTAATCAAGGAATTAAAGAGTTAAAGAGTTAAAAATATGGTATAATTAGTGCAATTAGATTAAATAGCTGCCTAAGTGAACTACTAGTTAAGGAGATGGTTAGAATGTGACTAAATTGGTCCCAATTTGACCACATGGAGGCAGCAGCTAGCCTCCACAAGGACCCACGCCTCTTGCATGCTTGGGACACCTAGAAACCTTGCATTTAATAAGGGGACACTCCCACCAATCATAGCTTGATAAAATACCATAGATGATAATTGCACTTGTGGTGATATTTTGTAAGACTTGTGCATGAAAGGGAGACTTGTAACATCCCCTAATTGAGTAGTATGTAAGGTTACATGTGCATCATCCATACTTATATGCATGTTTAAGGTATTCCCTAATTGAACCTCTTGAATTGAATGGCTTATATGCATGTGATTATATTAGTTGTGTTTACAACTTCATGTGAACAAGCATGTGTGCATGTTTATGGCAAGTAGGAATTGAATACCTTGCATGAACATGTGTAATTAGAATTATGTTATTTCATTCATAAGGATCAAATTGAATAAGATTTTTATAAGTGGTGGCACATCCATAAATAACCAAAAGTGGGAAACAACTAGTTGGAATGGAATGAGGACACTAGACTAAGCTAGTTGGATTGAAAGGATCTAGTCTCAATGGAGCCAAGAAGGCAGCAGCCTTTTGCCCTCTCATCCACGCCACTTGCCATGCATCAAGCCCCCAAACCTTTGTCTTGAACTTGGTCAAAGTGTCAACCAATGAAATAGTGACATTAGGCATGACTTGTGTGCATATTCCATGATATTTATGCATGTAATAAATGAAGGAAAATGGGAGAGAATTCTAGACCAAGTGAGAGGCGGCAAGCAGGGCTGCAAGGGGGAAAGAAAAGAAATAAAAAGGGGGAGAAGAGAGCTAGGCGTGCAAGAGAAAAGAAGGAGAAGAAAGAAGAAAAACAAGAGAGGAAAGCAAGCTTGTGTGAATCCTAGTGTTCTTGCCTTTTCAACCACTTGAAGTAACCATCTAACTAGCCTCAAAAGAGAAAGGAAAGCTGCCATAGAGACCCTAGAAGAGAAACCCTAGGGCTGACAAGGAAGAAATTGAAGACAAAAGGTAGTTAGTTTAATTCAAGCATGGGTAGTTAGTTTAATTCAAGCATGGGTAGTTAGTTTAATTCAAGCATGGGTGCTATATTTATTTCTATTGTTTTGTATGATGAATTTCAATGTTATTTTGTGTCCTTGAATGGATGTTTATTGGCTGTTTATGGTGGTTTGATGCCACATATTTCTGCCTTGGATGAAAGTATGCAAATCCACAAGAGGTGATGAGAAGAGTATGAAGAAAGTTGTATAACCATGGGGTATGGGGTATGCCAAAATGGTACCTAAGGTGGCATCTATGGACAGGGAATGATGACTGCCTCATAGGGGTAAGGAGTGCCAAAAGGGAGCACTAAATATGTCTCACCCTATGAATAAGCAGTGGTGCCAAAAGGGTGCACCAAACCTATGTATACTGTCCATAAAGACCTCTATGCATGGTTATGCCTTTTTCTTTATGTTCTCTTCAAACTACTTCAAATTATGCCATCCTTTAACCTTGTTTGAATGGACTAACTACTGAGAAATCATTGGTTTCTCATATTATTGGTGTTAATGATTTCATACAGGTGACAAAGCAAAAGAGGTCATTCAAGACTGATTGTGGCTGCTGGCTGTATTTTTGTAGTTGATTTATGATGACCTTTATGTGATGAACTGTTGAGAGCTATGTGATGTAATTTAATGTTATGTCTTGAACACTATGAAGTGGATATTTGTTACATGCATATTATGTATTAAGGTAACTCCTAAAGTTAATGAACATAGACTAGTGTACCTTGTGCTAAATAGCTGTTTTCTGGCCAGCTTGAAATAAGGAATTATTAGTACCTTCAAACCATGAGATAATTACATGAAATTATTTTCCCAAGCTCACGAAACACTATATTTTATGCATGCAAAATTGCAAGATTTTTGGCCTAGCCAATTAGTACAGAAAATTCTTCAAAGTTACACTTCAGGAGTTTTACCGGTAAACAGGACAGTTCACAATCTTTGTTTAATTGACCCACCAAGCCGTCGAAATTTTGTATGAAATTTTTACCACATATTCTAGATACATTGAACTTGTATTCTGGAGCTTTTCATAATTTTTAGACATTTATACACCACGTTTCCATATTTTACAAAAACAGGACAGCAAGCTGTCTACAAAAGTAAACTGTCCAATTGAGGTCTAAACCATTAATTGGTAATTTCCTTATGAAATAGAGCTAAATGAAAAGTGTTTTTCATAAGTATAAGGATTAAAGTAAGATGTTACAATCCACATGGACCAAGTTCGTCCATTTTGGTCCTTCTTCCGTTCGAGAAGCTTCAAAGTTGACCGAAGTCAAATGTCAAGCATAGATTGATGTAATATGACACATTAAACCATGTGGAGAAGTTTGAGACCAACGAAGAGAGATTTGGTCCAAGAATCATCCACATGGACCAAGTTCGTCCATTTTGGTCCTTCTTCGTCTCGACAAGCTTCAAAGTTGACCGAAGTCAAATGTCAAGCATAGATTGATGTAATATGACACATTAAACCATGTGGAGAAGTTTGAGACCAACGAAGAGAGATTTGGTCCAAGAATCATCCACATGGACCAAGTTCGTCCATTTTGGTCCTTCTTCTTTTCGACAAGCTTCAAAGTTCATCGAAGCCAAATGTCAAGCATACATTGATGTAATATGACACATTAAACCATGTGGAGAAGTTTGAGACCAACGAAGAGAGATTTGGTCCAAGAATCATCCACATGGACCAAGTTCGTCCATTTTGGTCCTTCTTCGTTTCGACAAGCTTCAAAGTTGACCGAAACCAAATGTCAAGCATTAATTGATGTAATATTACACATTAAACCATGTGGAGAAGTTTGAGACCAACGAAGAGAGATTTGGTCCAAGAATCATCCACATGGACCAAGTTCGTCCATTTTGGTCCTTCTTCCTTTCGACAAGCTTCAAAGTTAACCGAAGCCAAATGTCAAGCATAGATTGATGTAATATGACACATTAAACCATGTGGAGAAGTTTGAGACCAACGAAGAGAGATTTGGTCCAAGAATCATCCACATGGACCAAGTTCGTCCATTTTGGTCCTTCTTCTTTTCGACAAGCTTCAAAGTTCATCGAAGCCAAATGTCAAGCATACATTGATGTAATATGACACATTAAACCATGTGGAGAAGTTTGAGACCAACGAAGAGAGATTTGGTCCAAGAATCATCCACATGGACCAAGTTCGTCCATTTTGGTCCTTCTTCTTTTCGACAAGCTTCAAAGTTCATCGAAGCCAAATGTCAAGCATACATTGATGTAATATGACACATTAAACCATGTGGAGAAGTTTGAGACCAACGAAGAGAGATTTGGTCCAAGAATCATCCACATGGACCAAGTTCGTCCATTTTGGTCCTTCTTCTTTTCGACAAGCTTCAAAGTTCATCGAAGCCAAATGTCAAGCATAGATTGATGTAATATGACACATTAAACCATGTGAAGAAGTTTGAGACCAACGAAGAGAGATTTTGTCCAAGAATCATCCACATGGACCAAGTTCGTCCATTTTGGTCCTTCTTCTTTTCGACAAGCTTCAAAGTTGACCGAAGTCAAATGTCAAGCATAGATTGATGTAATATGACACATTAAACCATGTGGAGAAGTTTGAGACCAACGAAGAGAGATTTTGTCCAAGAATCATCCACATGGACCAAGTTCGTCCATTTTGGTCCTTCTTCTTTTCGACAAGCTTCAAAGTTGACCGAAGTCAAATGTCAAGCATAGATTGATGTAATATGACACATTAAACCATGTGGAGAAGTTTGAGACCAACGAAGAAAGATTTGGTCCAAGAATCATCCACATGGACCAAGTTCGTCCATTTTGGTCCTTCTTCCGTTCGACAAGCTTCAAAGTTGACCGAAGTCAAATGTCAAGCATAGATTGATGTAATATGACACATTAAACCATGTGGAGAAGTTTGAGACCAACGAAGAAAGATTTGGTCCAAGAATCATCCACATGGACCAAGTTCGTCCATTTTGGTCCTTCTTCCGTTCGACAAGCTTCAAAGTTGACCGAAGTCAAATGTCAAGCATAGATTGATGTAATATGACACATTAAACCATGTGGAGAAGTTTGAGACCAACGAAGAGAGATTTGGTCCAAGAATCATCCACATGGACCAAGTTCGTCCATTTTGGTCCTTCTTCGTTTCGACAAGCTTCAAAGTTGACCGAAGTCAAATGTCAAGCATAGATTGATGTAATATGACACATTAAACCATGTGGAGAAGTTTGAGACCAACGAAGAGAGATTTTGTCCAAGAATCATCTACATGGACCAAGTTCGTCCATTTTGGTCCTTCTTCTTTTCGACAAGCTTCAAAGTTAACCGAAGCCAAATGAGATTGATGTAATATGACACATTAAACCATGTGGAGAAGTTTGAGACCAACGAAGAGAGATTTGGTCCAAGAATCATCTACATGGACCAAGTTCGTCCATTTTGGTCCTTCTTCTTTTCGACAAGCTTCAAAGTTAACCGAAGCCAAATGAGATTGATGTAATATGACACATTAAACCATGTGGAGAAGTTTGAGACCAACGAAGAGAGATTTGGTCCAAGAATCATCTACATGGACCAAGTTCGTCCATTTTGGTCCTTCTTCGTTTCGACAAGCTTCAAAGTTGACCGAAGTCAAATGTCAAGCATAGATTGATGTAATATGACACATTAAACCATGTGGAGAAGTTTGAGACCAACGAAGAGAGATTTGGTCCAAGAATCATCTACATGGACCAAGTTCGTCCATTTTGGTCCTTCTTCTTTTCGACAAGCTTCAAAGTTCATCGAAGCCAAATGTCAAGCATACATTGATGTAATATGACACATTAAACCATGTGGAGAAGTTTGAGACCAACGAAGAGAGATTTGGTCCAAGAATCATCCACATGGACCAAGTTCGTCCATTTTGGTCCTTCTTCGTTTCGACAAGCTTCAAAGTTGACCGAAACCAAATGTCAAGCATAGATTGATGTAATATGACACATTAAACCATGTGGAGAAGTTTGAGACCAACGAAGAGAGATTTGGTCCAAGAATCATCCACATGGACCAAGTTCGTCCATTTTGGTCCTTCTTCCTTTCGACAAGCTTCAAAGTTAACCGAAGCCAAATGTCAAGCATAGATTGATGTAATATGACACATTAAACCATGTGGAGAAGTTTGAGACCAACGAAGAGAGATTTGGTCCAAGAATCATCCACATGGACCAAGTTCGTCCATTTTGGTCCTTTTTCTTTTCGACAAGCTTCAAAGTTCATCGAAGCCAAATGTCAAGCATAGATTGATGTAATATGACACATTAAACCATGTGGAGAAGTTTGAGACCAACGAAAAGAGATTTGGTCCAAGAATCATCTACATGGACCAAGTTCGTCCATTTTGGTCCTTCTTTGTTTCGACAAGCTTCAAAGTTGACCGAAGCCAAATGTCAAGCATAGATTGATGTAATATGACACATTAAACCATGTGGAGAAGTTTGAGACCAACGAAGAGAGATTTGGTCCAAGAATCATCCACATGGACCAAGTTCGTCCATTTTGGTCCTTCTTCCGTTCGACAAGCTTCAAAGTTGACCGAAGTCAAATGTCAAGCATAGATTGATGTAATATGACACATTAAACCATGTGGAGAAGTTTGAGACCAACGAAGAGAGATTTGGTCCAAGAATCATCCACATGGACCAAGTTCGTCCATTTTGGTCCTTCTTCGTCTCGACAAGCTTCAAAGTTGACCGAAGTCAAATGTCAAGCATAGATTGATGTAATATGACACATTAAACCATGTGGAGAAGTTTGAGACCAACGAAGAGAGATTTTGTCCAAGAATCATCTACATGGACCAAGTTCGTCCATTTTGGTCCTTCTTCTTTTCGACAAGCTTCAAAGTTAACCGAAGCCAAATGAGATTGATGTAATATGACACATTAAACCATGTGGAGAAGTTTGAGACCAACGAAGAGAGATTTGGTCCAAGAATCATCTACATGGACCAAGTTCGTCCATTTTGGTCCTTCTTCTTTTCGACAAGCTTCAAAGTTAACCGAAGCCAAATGAGATTGATGTAATATGACACATTAAACCATGTGGAGAAGTTTGAGACCAACGAAGAGAGATTTGGTCCAAGAATCATCTACATGGACCAAGTTCGTCCATTTTGGTCCTTCTTCGTTTCGACAAGCTTCAAAGTTGACCGAAGTCAAATGTCAAGCATAGATTGATGTAATATGACACATTAAACCATGTGAGAAGTTTGAGACCAACGAAGAGAGATTTTGTCCAAGAATCATCTACATGGACCAAGTTCGTCCATTTTGGTCCTTCTTCTTTTCGACAAGCTTCAAAGTTCATCGAAGCCAAATGTCAAGCATAGATTGATGTAATATGACACATTAAACCATGTGGAGAAGTTTGAGACCAACGAAGAGAGATTTGGTCCAAGAATCATCCACATGGACCAAGTTCGTCCATTTTGGTCCTTCTTCGTTTCGACAAGCTTCAAAGTTGACCGAAGCCAAATGTCAAGCATAGATTGATGTAATATGACACATTAAACCATGTGGAGAAGTTTGAGACCAACGAAGAGAGATTTGGTCCAAGAATCATCCACATGGACCAAGTTCGTCCATTTTGGTCCTTCTTCCTTTCGACAAGCTTCAAAGTTGACCGAAGCCAAATGTCAAGCATAGATTGATGTAATATGACACATTAAACCATGTGGAGAAGTTTGAGACCAACGAAGAGAGATTTGGTCCAAGAATCATCCACATGGACCAAGTTCGTCCATTTTGGTCCTTTTTCTTTTCGACAAGCTTCAAAGTTCATCGAAGCCAAATGTCAAGCATAGATTGATGTAATATGACACATTAAACCATGTGGAGAAGTTTGAGACCAACGAAGAGAGATTTGGTCCAAGAATCATCTACATGGACCAAGTTCGTCCATTTTGGTCCTTCTTTGTTTCGACAAGCTTCAAAGTTGACCGAAGCCAAATGTCAAGCATAGATTGATGTAATATGACACATTAAACCATGTGGAGAAGTTTGAGACCAACGAAGAGAGATTTTGTCCAAGAATCATCTACATGGACCAAGTTCGTCCATTTTGGTCCTTCTTCTTTTCGACAAGCTTCAAAGTTGACCGAAGTCAAATGTCAAGCATAGATTGATGTAATATGACACATTAAACCATGTGGAGAAGTTTGAGACCAACGAAGAGAGATTTGGTCCAAGAATCATCCACATGGACCAAGTTCGTCCATTTTGGTCCTTCTTCTTTTCGACAAGCTTCAAAGTTGATCGAAGCCAAATGTCAAGCATAGATTGATGTAATATGACACATTAAACCATGTGGAGAAGTTTGAGACCAACGAAGAGAGATTTGGTCCAAGAATCATCCACATGGACCAAGTTCGTCCATTTTGGTCCTTCTTCTTTTCGACAAGCTTCAAAGTTCATCGAAGCCAAATGTCAAGCATAGATTGATGTAATATGACACATTAAACCATGTGGAGAAGTTTGAGACCAACGAAGAGAGATTTGGTCCAAGAATCATCCACATGGACCAAGTTCGTCCATTTTGGTCCTTCTTCTTTTCGACAAGCTTCAAAGTTGACCGAAGTCAAATGTCAAGCATAGATTGATGTAATATGACACATTAAACCATGTGGAGAAGTTTGAGACCAACGAAGAGAGATTTGTCCAAGAATCATCCACATGGACCAAGTTCGTCCATTTTGGTCCTTCTTCTTTCGACAAGCTTCAAAGTTGACCGAAGTCAAATGTCAAGCATAGATTGATGTAATATGACACATTAAACCATGTGGAGAAGTTTGAGACCAACGAAGAGAGATTTGGTCCAAGAATCATCCACATGGACCAAGTTCGTCCATTTTGGTCCTTCTTCCGTTCGACAAGCTTCAAAGTTGACCGAAGCCAAATGTCAAGCATAGATTGATGTAATATGACACATTAAACCATGTGGAGAAGTTTGAGACCAACGAAGAGAGATTTGGTCCAAGAATCATCCACATGGACCAAGTTCGTCCATTTTGGTCCTTCTTCGTTTCGACAAGCTTCAAAGTTGACCGAAGCCAAATGTCAAGCATAGATTGATGTAATATGACACATTAAACCATGTGGAGAAGTTTGAGACCAACGAAGAGAGATTTGGTCCAAGAATCATCTACATGGACCAAGTTCGTCCATTTTGGTCCTTCTTCTTTTCGACAAGCTTCAAAGTTGACCGAAGTCAAATGTCAAGCATAGATTGATGTAATATGACACATTAAACCATGTGGAGAAGTTTGAGACCAACGAAGAGAGATTTTGTCCAAGAATCATCTACATGGACCAAGTTCGTCCATTTTGGTCCTTCTTTTTTTCGACAAGCTTCAAAGTTGACCGAAGCCAAATGTCAAGCATAGATTGATGTAATATGACACATTAAACCATGTGGAGAAGTTTGAGACCAACGAAGAGAGATTTGGTCCAAGAATCATCTACATGGACCAAGTTCGTCCATTTTGGTCCTTCTTCGTTTCGACAAGCTTCAAAGTTGACCGAAGCCAAATGTCAAGCATAGATTGATGTAATATGACACATTAAACCATGTGGAGAAGTTTGAGACCAACGAAGAGAGATTTGGTCCAAGAATCATCCACATGGACCAAGTTCGTCCATTTTGGTCCTTCTTCGTTTCGACAAGCTTCAAAGTTGACCGAAGCCAAATGTCAAGCATAGATTGATGTAATATGACACATTAAACCATGTGGAGAAGTTTGAGACCAACGAAGAGAGATTTGGTCCAAGAATCATCCACATGGACCAAGTTCGTCCATTTTGGTCCTTCTTCGTTTCGACAAGCTTCAAAGTTGACCGAAGCCAAATGTCAAGCATAGATTGATGTAATATGACACATTAAACCATGTGGAGAAGTTTGAGACCAACGAAGAGAGATTTGGTCCAAGAATCATCTACATGGACCAAGTTCGTCCATTTTGGTCCTTCTTCTTTTCGACAAGCTTCAAAGTTGACCGAAGCCAAATGTCAAGCATAGATTGATGTAATATGACACATTAAACCATGTGGAGAAGTTTGAGACAACGAAGAGAGATTTTGTCCAAGAATCATCTACATGGACCAAGTTCGTCCATTTTGGTCCTTCTTTTTTTCGACAAGCTTCAAAGTTGACCGAAGCCAAATGTCAAGCATAGATTGATGTAATATGACACATTAAACCATGTGGAGAAGTTTGAGACCAACGAAGAGAGATTTGGTCCAAGAATCATCCACATGGACCAAGTTCGTCCATTTTGGTCCTTCTTCGTTTCGACAAGCTTCAAAGTTGACCGAAGCCAAATGTCAAGCATAGATTGATGTAATATGACACATTAAACCATGTGGAGAAGTTTGAGACCAACGAAGAGAGATTTGGTCCAAGAATCATCCACATGGACCAAGTTCGTCCATTTTGGTCCTTCTTCTTTTCGACAAGCTTCAAAGTTGACCGAAGCCAAATGTCAAGCATAGATTGATGTAATATGACACATTAAACCATGTGGAGAAGTTTGAGACCAACGAAGAGAGATTTGGTCCAAGAATCATCTACATGGACCAAGTTCGTCCATTTTGGTCCTTCTTCGTTTCGACAAGCTTCAAAGTTGACCGAAGCCAAATGTCAAGCATAGATTGATGTAATATGACACATTAAACCATGTGGAGAAGTTTGAGACCAACGAAGAGAGATTTGGTCCAAGAATCATCTACATGGACCAAGTTCGTCCATTTTGGTCCTTCTTCTTTTCGACAAGCTTCAAAGTTGACCGAAGCCAAATGTCAAGCATAGATTGATGTAATATGACACATTAAACCATGTGGAGAAGTTTGAGACCAACGAAGAGAGATTTGGTCCAAGAATCATCCACATGGACCAAGTTCGTCCATTTTGGTCCTTCTTCTTTTCGACAAGCTTCAAAGTTGACCGAAGCCAAATGTCAAGCATAGATTGATGTAATATGACACATTAAACCATGTGGAGAAGTTTGAGACCAACGAAGAGAGATTTGGTCCAAGAATCATCCACATGGACCAAGTTCGTCCATTTTGGTCCTTCTTCTTTTCGACAAGCTTCAAAGTTGACCGAAGCCAAATGTCAAGCATAGATTGATGTAATATGACACATTAAACCATGTGGAGAAGTTTGAGACCAACGAAGAGAGATTTGGTCCAAGAATCATCTACATGGACCAAGTTCGTCCATTTTGGTCCTTCTTCTTTTCGACAAGCTTCAAAGTTGACCGAAGCCAAATGTCAAGCATAGATTGATGTAATATGACACATTAAACCATGTGGAGAAGTTTGAGACCAACGAAGAGAGATTTGGTCCAAGAATCATCTACATGGACCAAGTTCGTCCATTTTGGTCCTTCTTCGTTTCGACAAGCTTCAAAGTTGACCGAAGCCAAATGTCAAGCATAGATTGATGTAATATGACACATTAAACCATGTGGAGAAGTTTGAGACCAACGAAGAGAGATTTGGTCCAAGAATCATCTACATGGACCAAGTTCGTCCATTTTGGTCCTTCTTCTTTTCGACAAGCTTCAAAGTTGACCGAAGCCAAATGTCAAGCATAGATTGATGTAATATGACACATTAAACCATGTGGAGAAGTTTGAGACCAACGAAGAGAGATTTGGTCCAAGAATCATCTACATGGACCAAGTTCGTCCATTTTGGTCCTTCTTTTTTTCGACAAGCTTCAAAGTTGACCGAAGCCAAATGTCAAGCATAGATTGATGTAATATGACACATTAAACCATGTGGAGAAGTTTGAGACCAACGAAGAGAGATTTGGTCCAAGAATCATCTACATGGACCAAGTTCGTCCATTTTGGTCCTTCTTCGTTTCGACAAGCTTCAAAGTTGACCGAAGCCAAATGTCAAGCATAGATTGATGTAATATGACACATTAAACCATGTGGAGAAGTTTGAGACCAACGAAGAGAGATTTGGTCCAAGAATCATCCACATGGACCAAGTTCGTCCATTTTGGTCCTTCTTCTTTTCGACAAGCTTCAAAGTTGACCGAAGCCAAATGTCAAGCATAGATTGATGTAATATGACACATTAAACCATGTGGAGAAGTTTGAGACCAACGAAGAGAGATTTGGTCCAAGAATCATCTACATGGACCAAGTTCGTCCATTTTGGTCCTTCTTTGTTTCGACAAGCTTCAAAGTTGACCGAAGCCAAATGTCAAGCATAGATTGATGTAATATGACACATTAAACCATGTGGAGAAGTTTGAGACCAACGAAGAGAGATTTGGTCCAAGAATCATCTACATGGACCAAGTTCGTCCATTTTGGTCCTTCTTCTTTTCGACAAGCTTCAAAGTTGACCGAAGCCAAATGTCAAGCATAGATTGATGTAATATGACACATTAAACCATGTGGAGAAGTTTGAGACCAACGAAGAGAGATTTGGTCCAAGAATCATCCACATGGACCAAGTTCGTCCATTTTGGTCCTTCTTCTTTTCGACAAGCTTCAAAGTTGACCGAAGCCAAATGTCAAGCATAGATTGATGTAATATGACACATTAAACCATGTGGAGAAGTTTGAGACCAACGAAGAGAGATTTGGTCCAAGAATCATCCACATGGACCAAGTTCGTCCATTTTGGTCCTTCTTCTTTTCGACAAGCTTCAAAGTTGACCGAAGCCAAATGTCAAGCATAGATTGATGTAATATGACACATTAAACCATGTGGAGAAGTTTGAGACCAACGAAGAGAGATTTGGTCCAAGAATCATCCACATGGACCAAGTTCGTCCATTTTGGTCCTTCTTCTTTTCGACAAGCTTCAAAGTTGACCGAAGCCAAATGTCAAGCATAGATTGATGTAATATGACACATTAAACCATGTGGAGAAGTTTGAGACCAACGAAGAGAGATTTGGTCCAAGAATCATCTACATGGACCAAGTTCGTCCATTTTGGTCCTTCTTCGTTTCGACAAGCTTCAAAGTTGACCGAAGCCAAATGTCAAGCATAGATTGATGTAATATGACACATTAAACCATGTGGAGAAGTTTGAGACCAACGAAGAGAGATTTGGTCCAAGAATCATCTACATGGACCAAGTTCGTCCATTTTGGTCCTTCTTCTTTTCGACAAGCTTCAAAGTTGACCGAAGCCAAATGTCAAGCATAGATTGATGTAATATGACACATTAAACCATGTGGAGAAGTTTGAGACCAACGAAGAGAGATTTGGTCCAAGAATCATCCACATGGACCAAGTTCGTCCATTTTGGTCCTTCTTTTTTTCGACAAGCTTCAAAGTTGACCGAAGCCAAATGTCAAGCATAGATTGATGTAATATGACACATTAAACCATGTGGAGAAGTTTGAGACCAACGAAGAGAGATTTGGTCCAAGAATCATCCACATGGACCAAGTTCGTCCATTTTGGTCCTTCTTCGTTTCGACAAGCTTCAAAGTTGACCGAAGCCAAATGTCAAGCATAGATTGATGTAATATGACACATTAAACCATGTGGAGAAGTTTGAGACCAACGAAGAGAGATTTGGTCCAAGAATCATCTACATGGACCAAGTTCGTCCATTTTGGTCCTTCTTCTTTTCGACAAGCTTCAAAGTTGACCGAAGCCAAATGTCAAGCATAGATTGATGTAATATGACACATTAAACCATGTGGAGAAGTTTGAGACCAACGAAGAGAGATTTGGTCCAAGAATCATCTACATGGACCAAGTTCGTCCATTTTGGTCCTTCTTCGTTTCGACAAGCTTCAAAGTTGACCGAAGCCAAATGTCAAGCATAGATTGATGTAATATGACACATTAAACCATGTGGAGAAGTTTGAGACCAACGAAGAGAGATTTGGTCCAAGAATCATCCACATGGACCAAGTTCGTCCATTTTGGTCCTTCTTCTTTTCGACAAGCTTCAAAGTTGACCGAAGCCAAATGTCAAGCATAGATTGATGTAATATGACACATTAAACCATGTGGAGAAGTTTGAGACCAACGAAGAGAGATTTGGTCCAAGAATCATCCACATGGACCAAGTTCGTCCATTTTGGTCCTTCTTCTTTTCGACAAGCTTCAAAGTTGACCGAAGCCAAATGTCAAGCATAGATTGATGTAATATGACACATTAAACCATGTGGAGAAGTTTGAGACCAACGAAGAGAGATTTGGTCCAAGAATCATCCACATGGACCAAGTTCGTCCATTTTGGTCCTTCTTCGTTTCGACAAGCTTCAAAGTTGACCGAAGCCAAATGTCAAGCATAGATTGATGTAATATGACACATTAAACCATGTGGAGAAGTTTGAGACCAACGAAGAGAGATTTGGTCCAAGAATCATCTACATGGACCAAGTTCGTCCATTTTGGTCCTTCTTCGTTTCGACAAGCTTCAAAGTTGACCGAAGCCAAATGTCAAGCATAGATTGATGTAATATGACACATTAAACCATGTGGAGAAGTTTGAGACCAACGAAGAGAGATTTGGTCCAAGAATCATCTACATGGACCAAGTTCGTCCATTTTGGTCCTTCTTCGTTTCGACAAGCTTCAAAGTTGACCGAAGCCAAATGTCAAGCATAGATTGATGTAATATGACACATTAAACCATGTGGAGAAGTTTGAGACCAACGAAGAGAGATTTGGTCCAAGAATCATCCACATGGACCAAGTTCGTCCATTTTGGTCCTTCTTCTTTTCGACAAGCTTCAAAGTTGACCGAAGCCAAATGTCAAGCATAGATTGATGTAATATGACACATTAAACCATGTGGAGAAGTTTGAGACCAACGAAGAGAGATTTGGTCCAAGAATCATCCACATGGACCAAGTTCGTCCATTTTGGTCCTTCTTCTTTTCGACAAGCTTCAAAGTTGACCGAAGCCAAATGTCAAGCATAGATTGATGTAATATGACACATTAAACCATGTGGAGAAGTTTGAGACCAACGAAGAGAGATTTGGTCCAAGAATCATCCACATGGACCAAGTTCGTCCATTTTGGTCCTTCTTCGTTTCGACAAGCTTCAAAGTTGACCGAAGCCAAATGTCAAGCATAGATTGATGTAATATGACACATTAAACCATGTGGAGAAGTTTGAGACCAACGAAGAGAGATTTGGTCCAAGAATCATCTACATGGACCAAGTTCGTCCATTTTGGTCCTTCTTCGTTTCGACAAGCTTCAAAGTTGACCGAAGCCAAATGTCAAGCATAGATTGATGTAATATGACACATTAAACCATGTGGAGAAGTTTGAGACCAACGAAGAGAGATTTGGTCCAAGAATCATCTACATGGACCAAGTTCGTCCATTTTGGTCCTTCTTTTTTTCGACAAGCTTCAAAGTTGACCGAAGCCAAATGTCAAGCATAGATTGATGTAATATGACACATTAAACCATGTGGAGAAGTTTGAGACCAACGAAGAGAGATTTGGTCCAAGAATCATCCACATGGACCAAGTTCGTCCATTTTGGTCCTTCTTCGTTTCGACAAGCTTCAAAGTTGACCGAAGCCAAATGTCAAGCATAGATTGATGTAATATGACACATTAAACCATGTGGAGAAGTTTGAGACCAACGAAGAGAGATTTGGTCCAAGAATCATCCACATGGACCAAGTTCGTCCATTTTGGTCCTTCTTCGTTTCGACAAGCTTCAAAGTTGACCGAAGCCAAATGTCAAGCATAGATTGATGTAATATGACACATTAAACCATGTGGAGAAGTTTGAGACCAACGAAGAGAGATTTGGTCCAAGAATCATCTACATGGACCAAGTTCGTCCATTTTGGTCCTTCTTTGTTTCGACAAGCTTCAAAGTTGACCGAAGCCAAATGTCAAGCATAGATTGATGTAATATGACACATTAAACCATGTGGAGAAGTTTGAGACCAACGAAGAGAGATTTGGTCCAAGAATCATCTACATGGACCAAGTTCGTCCATTTTGGTCCTTCTTCTTTTCGACAAGCTTCAAAGTTGACCGAAGCCAAATGTCAAGCATAGATTGATGTAATATGACACATTAAACCATGTGGAGAAGTTTGAGACCAACGAAGAGAGATTTGGTCCAAGAATCATCCACATGGACCAAGTTCGTCCATTTTGGTCCTTCTTCTTTTCGACAAGCTTCAAAGTTGACCGAAGCCAAATGTCAAGCATAGATTGATGTAATATGACACATTAAACCATGTGGAGAAGTTTGAGACCAACGAAGAGAGATTTGGTCCAAGAATCATCCACATGGACCAAGTTCGTCCATTTTGGTCCTTCTTCGTTTCGACAAGCTTCAAAGTTGACCGAAGCCAAATGTCAAGCATAGATTGATGTAATATGACACATTAAACCATGTGGAGAAGTTTGAGACCAACGAAGAGAGATTTGGTCCAAGAATCATCTACATGGACCAAGTTCGTCCATTTTGGTCCTTCTTCGTTTCGACAAGCTTCAAAGTTGACCGAAGCCAAATGTCAAGCATAGATTGATGTAATATGACACATTAAACCATGTGGAGAAGTTTGAGACCAACGAAGAGAGATTTGGTCCAAGAATCATCCACATGGACCAAGTTCGTCCATTTTGGTCCTTCTTCGTTTCGACAAGCTTCAAAGTTGACCGAAGCCAAATGTCAAGCATAGATTGATGTAATATGACACATTAAACCATGTGGAGAAGTTTGAGACCAACGAAGAGAGATTTGGTCCAAGAATCATCCACATGGACCAAGTTCGTCCATTTTGGTCCTTCTTCTTTTCGACAAGCTTCAAAGTTGACCGAAGCCAAATGTCAAGCATAGATTGATGTAATATGACACATTAAACCATGTGGAGAAGTTTGAGACCAACGAAGAGAGATTTGGTCCAAGAATCATCTACATGGACCAAGTTCGTCCATTTTGGTCCTTCTTCGTTTCGACAAGCTTCAAAGTTGACCGAAGCCAAATGTCAAGCATAGATTGATGTAATATGACACATTAAACCATGTGGAGAAGTTTGAGACCAACGAAGAGAGATTTGGTCCAAGAATCATCCACATGGACCAAGTTCGTCCATTTTGGTCCTTCTTCGTTTCGACAAGCTTCAAAGTTGACCGAAGCCAAATGTCAAGCATAGATTGATGTAATATGACACATTAAACCATGTGGAGAAGTTTGAGACCAACGAAGAGAGATTTGGTCCAAGAATCATCCACATGGACCAAGTTCGTCCATTTTGGTCCTTCTTCTTTCGACAAGCTTCAAAGTTGACCGAAGCCAAATGTCAAGCATAGATTGATGTAATATGACACATTAAACCATGTGGAGAAGTTTGAGACCAACGAAGAGAGATTTGGTCCAAGAATCATCTACATGGACCAAGTTCGTCCATTTTGGTCCTTCTTCGTTTCGACAAGCTTCAAAGTTGACCGAAGCCAAATGTCAAGCATAGATTGATGTAATATGACACATTAAACCATGTGGAGAAGTTTGAGACCAACGAAGAGAGATTTGGTCCAAGAATCATCTACATGGACCAAGTTCGTCCATTTTGGTCCTTCTTCGTTTCGACAAGCTTCAAAGTTGACCGAAGCCAAATGTCAAGCATAGATTGATGTAATATGACACATTAAACCATGTGGAGAAGTTTGAGACCAACGAAGAGAGATTTGGTCCAAGAATCATCCACATGGACCAAGTTCGTCCATTTTGGTCCTTCTTCTTTTCGACAAGCTTCAAAGTTGACCGAAGCCAAATGTCAAGCATAGATTGATGTAATATGACACATTAAACCATGTGGAGAAGTTTGAGACCAACGAAGAGAGATTTGGTCCAAGAATCATCCACATGGACCAAGTTCGTCCATTTTGGTCCTTCTTCGTTTCGACAAGCTTCAAAGTTGACCGAAGCCAAATGTCAAGCATAGATTGATGTAATATGACACATTAAACCATGTGGAGAAGTTTGAGACCAACGAAGAGAGATTTGGTCCAAGAATCATCCACATGGACCAAGTTCGTCCATTTTGGTCCTTCTTCGTTTCGACAAGCTTCAAAGTTGACCGAAGCCAAATGTCAAGCATAGATTGATGTAATATGACACATTAAACCATGTGGAGAAGTTTGAGACCAACGAAGAGAGATTTGGTCCAAGAATCATCTACATGGACCAAGTTCGTCCATTTTGGTCCTTCTTCTTTTCGACAAGCTTCAAAGTTGACCGAAGCCAAATGTCAAGCATAGATTGATGTAATATGACACATTAAACCATGTGGAGAAGTTTGAGACCAACGAAGAGAGATTTGGTCCAAGAATCATCCACATGGACCAAGTTCGTCCATTTTGGTCCTTCTTCGTTTCGACAAGCTTCAAAGTTGACCGAAGCCAAATGTCAAGCATAGATTGATGTAATATGACACATTAAACCATGTGGAGAAGTTTGAGACCAACGAAGAGAGATTTGGTCCAAGAATCATCTACATGGACCAAGTTCGTCCATTTTGGTCCTTCTTCGTTTCGACAAGCTTCAAAGTTGACCGAAGCCAAATGTCAAGCATAGATTGATGTAATATGACACATTAAACCATGTGGAGAAGTTTGAGACCAACGAAGAGAGATTTGGTCCAAGAATCATCCACATGGACCAAGTTCGTCCATTTTGGTCCTTCTTCGTTTCGACAAGCTTCAAAGTTGACCGAAGCCAAATGTCAAGCATAGATTGATGTAATATGACACATTAAACCATGTGGAGAAGTTTGAGACCAACGAAGAGAGATTTGGTCCAAGAATCATCCACATGGACCAAGTTCGTCCATTTTGGTCCTTCTTCGTTTCGACAAGCTTCAAAGTTGACCGAAGCCAAATGTCAAGCATAGATTGATGTAATATGACACATTAAACCATGTGGAGAAGTTTGAGACCAACGAAGAGAGATTTGGTCCAAGAATCATCCACATGGACCAAGTTCGTCCATTTTGGTCCTTCTTCGTTTCGACAAGCTTCAAAGTTGACCGAAGCCAAATGTCAAGCATAGATTGATGTAATATGACACATTAAACCATGTGGAGAAGTTTGAGACCAACGAAGAGAGATTTGGTCCAAGAATCATCCACATGGACCAAGTTCGTCCATTTTGGTCCTTCTTCGTTTCGACAAGCTTCAAAGTTGACCGAAGCCAAATGTCAAGCATAGATTGATGTAATATGACACATTAAACCATGTGGAGAAGTTTGAGACCAACGAAGAGAGATTTGGTCCAAGAATCATCCACATGGACCAAGTTCGTCCATTTTGGTCCTTCTTCGTTTCGACAAGCTTCAAAGTTGACCGAAGCCAAATGTCAAGCATAGATTGATGTAATATGACACATTAAACCATGTGGAGAAGTTTGAGACCAACGAAGAGAGATTTGGTCCAAGAATCATCCACATGGACCAAGTTCGTCCATTTTGGTCCTTCTTCGTTTCGACAAGCTTCAAAGTTGACCGAAGCCAAATGTCAAGCATAGATTGATGTAATATGACACATTAAACCATGTGGAGAAGTTTGAGACCAACGAAGAGAGATTTGGTCCAAGAATCATCCACATGGACCAAGTTCGTCCATTTTGGTCCTTCTTCGTTTCGACAAGCTTCAAAGTTGACCGAAGCCAAATGTCAAGCATAGATTGATGTAATATGACACATTAAACCATGTGGAGAAGTTTGAGACCAACGAAGAGAGATTTGGTCCAAGAATCATCCACATGGACCAAGTTCGTCCATTTTGGTCCTTCTTCTTTTCGACAAGCTTCAAAGTTGACCGAAGCCAAATGTCAAGCATAGATTGATGTAATATGACACATTAAACCATGTGGAGAAGTTTGAGACCAACGAAGAGAGATTTGGTCCAAGAATCATCCACATGGACCAAGTTCGTCCATTTTGGTCCTTCTTCGTTTCGACAAGCTTCAAAGTTGACCGAAGCCAAATGTCAAGCATAGATTGATGTAATATGACACATTAAACCATGTGGAGAAGTTTGAGACCAACGAAGAGAGATTTGGTCCAAGAATCATCCACATGGACCAAGTTCGTCCATTTTGGTCCTTCTTCTTTTCGACAAGCTTCAAAGTTGACCGAAGCCAAATGTCAAGCATAGATTGATGTAATATGACACATTAAACCATGTGGAGAAGTTTGAGACCAACGAAGAGAGATTTGGTCCAAGAATCATCCACATGGACCAAGTTCGTCCATTTTGGTCCTTCTTCGTTTCGACAAGCTTCAAAGTTGACCGAAGCCAAATGTCAAGCATAGATTGATGTAATATGACACATTAAACCATGTGGAGAAGTTTGAGACCAACGAAGAGAGATTTGGTCCAAGAATCATCTACATGGACCAAGTTCGTCCATTTTGGTCCTTCTTCTTTTCGACAAGCTTCAAAGTTGACCGAAGCCAAATGTCAAGCATAGATTGATGTAATATGACACATTAAACCATGTGGAGAAGTTTGAGACCAACGAAGAGAGATTTGGTCCAAGAATCATCTACATGGACCAAGTTCGTCCATTTTGGTCCTTCTTCTTTTCGACAAGCTTCAAAGTTGACCGAAGCCAAGTCAAGCATAGATTGATGTAATATGACACATTAAACCATGTGGAGAAGTTTGAGACCAACGAAGAGAGATTTGGTCCAAGAATCATCCACATGGACCAAGTTCGTCCATTTTGGTCCTTCTTCGTTTCGACAAGCTTCAAAGTTGACCGAAGCCAAATGTCAAGCATAGATTGATGTAATATGACACATTAAACCATGTGGAGAAGTTTGAGACCAACGAAGAGAGATTTGGTCCAAGAATCATCCACATGGACCAAGTTCGTCCATTTTGGTCCTTCTTCGTTTCGACAAGCTTCAAAGTTGACCGAAGCCAAATGTCAAGCATAGATTGATGTAATATGACACATTAAACCATGTGGAGAAGTTTGAGACCAACGAAGAGAGATTTGGTCCAAGAATCATCCACATGGACCAAGTTCGTCCATTTTGGTCCTTCTTCTTTTCGACAAGCTTCAAAGTTGACCGAAGCCAAATGTCAAGCATAGATTGATGTAATATGACACATTAAACCATGTGGAGAAGTTTGAGACCAACGAAGAGAGATTTGGTCCAAGAATCATCCACATGGACCAAGTTCGTCCATTTTGGTCCTTCTTCGTTTCGACAAGCTTCAAAGTTGACCGAAGCCAAATGTCAAGCATAGATTGATGTAATATGACACATTAAACCATGTGGAGAAGTTTGAGACCAACGAAGAGAGATTTGGTCCAAGAATCATCCACATGGACCAAGTTCGTCCATTTTGGTCCTTCTTCGTTTCGACAAGCTTCAAAGTTGACCGAAGCCAAATGTCAAGCATAGATTGATGTAATATGACACATTAAACCATGTGGAGAAGTTTGAGACCAACGAAGAGAGATTTGGTCCAAGAATCATCCACATGGACCAAGTTCGTCCATTTTGGTCCTTCTTCTTTTCGACAAGCTTCAAAGTTGACCGAAGCCAAATGTCAAGCATAGATTGATGTAATATGACACATTAAACCATGTGGAGAAGTTTGAGACCAACGAAGAGAGATTTGGTCCAAGAATCATCCACATGGACCAAGTTCGTCCATTTTGGTCCTTCTTCGTTTCGACAAGCTTCAAAGTTGACCGAAGCCAAATGTCAAGCATAGATTGATGTAATATGACACATTAAACCATGTGGAGAAGTTTGAGACCAACGAAGAGAGATTTGGTCCAAGAATCATCCACATGGACCAAGTTCGTCCATTTTGGTCCTTCTTCGTTTCGACAAGCTTCAAAGTTGACCGAAGCCAAATGTCAAGCATAGATTGATGTAATATGACACATTAAACCATGTGGAGAAGTTTGAGACCAACGAAGAGAGATTTGGTCCAAGAATCATCCACATGGACCAAGTTCGTCCATTTTGGTCCTTCTTCGTTTCGACAAGCTTCAAAGTTGACCGAAGCCAAATGTCAAGCATAGATTGATGTAATATGACACATTAAACCATGTGGAGAAGTTTGAGACCAACGAAGAGAGATTTGGTCCAAGAATCATCCACATGGACCAAGTTCGTCCATTTTGGTCCTTCTTCGTTTCGACAAGCTTCAAAGTTGACCGAAGCCAAATGTCAAGCATAGATTGATGTAATATGACACATTAAACCATGTGGAGAAGTTTGAGACCAACGAAGAGAGATTTGGTCCAAGAATCATCTACATGGACCAAGTTCGTCCATTTTGGTCCTTCTTCTTTTCGACAAGCTTCAAAGTTGACCGAAGCCAAATGTCAAGCATAGATTGATGTAATATGACACATTAAACCATGTGGAGAAGTTTGAGACCAACGAAGAGAGATTTGGTCCAAGAATCATCCACATGGACCAAGTTCGTCCATTTTGGTCCTTCTTCGTTTCGACAAGCTTCAAAGTTGACCGAAGCCAAATGTCAAGCATAGATTGATGTAATATGACACATTAAACCATGTGGAGAAGTTTGAGACCAACGAAGAGAGATTTGGTCCAAGAATCATCCACATGGACCAAGTTCGTCCATTTTGGTCCTTCTTCGTTTCGACAAGCTTCAAAGTTGACCGAAGCCAAATGTCAAGCATAGATTGATGTAATATGACACATTAAACCATGTGGAGAAGTTTGAGACCAACGAAGAGAGATTTGGTCCAAGAATCATCTACATGGACCAAGTTCGTCCATTTTGGTCCTTCTTCTTTTCGACAAGCTTCAAAGTTGACCGAAGCCAAATGTCAAGCATAGATTGATGTAATATGACACATTAAACCATGTGGAGAAGTTTGAGACCAACGAAGAGAGATTTGGTCCAAGAATCATCCACATGGACCAAGTTCGTCCATTTTGGTCCTTCTTCTTTTCGACAAGCTTCAAAGTTGACCGAAGCCAAATGTCAAGCATAGATTGATGTAATATGACACATTAAACCATGTGGAGAAGTTTGAGACCAACGAAGAGAGATTTGGTCCAAGAATCATCCACATGGACCAAGTTCGTCCATTTTGGTCCTTCTTCGTTTCGACAAGCTTCAAAGTTGACCGAAGCCAAATGTCAAGCATAGATTGATGTAATATGACACATTAAACCATGTGGAGAAGTTTGAGACCAACGAAGAGAGATTTGGTCCAAGAATCATCCACATGGACCAAGTTCGTCCATTTTGGTCCTTCTTCTTTTCGACAAGCTTCAAAGTTGACCGAAGCCAAATGTCAAGCATAGATTGATGTAATATGACACATTAAACCATGTGGAGAAGTTTGAGACCAACGAAGAGAGATTTGGTCCAAGAATCATCCACATGGACCAAGTTCGTCCATTTTGGTCCTTCTTCTTTTCGACAAGCTTCAAAGTTGACCGAAGCCAAATGTCAAGCATAGATTGATGTAATATGACACATTAAACCATGTGGAGAAGTTTGAGACCAACGAAGAGAGATTTGGTCCAAGAATCATCCACATGGACCAAGTTCGTCCATTTTGGTCCTTCTTCGTTTCGACAAGCTTCAAAGTTGACCGAAGCCAAATGTCAAGCATAGATTGATGTAATATGACACATTAAACCATGTGGAGAAGTTTGAGACCAACGAAGAGAGATTTGGTCCAAGAATCATCTACATGGACCAAGTTCGTCCATTTTGGTCCTTCTTCTTTTCGACAAGCTTCAAAGTTGACCGAAGCCAAATGTCAAGCATAGATTGATGTAATATGACACATTAAACCATGTGGAGAAGTTTGAGACCAACGAAGAGAGATTTGGTCCAAGAATCATCCACATGGACCAAGTTCGTCCATTTTGGTCCTTCTTCGTTTCGACAAGCTTCAAAGTTGACCGAAGCCAAATGTCAAGCATAGATTGATGTAATATGACACATTAAACCATGTGGAGAAGTTTGAGACCAACGAAGAGAGATTTGGTCCAAGAATCATCCACATGGACCAAGTTCGTCCATTTTGGTCCTTCTTCGTTTCGACAAGCTTCAAAGTTGACCGAAGCCAAATGTCAAGCATAGATTGATGTAATATGACACATTAAACCATGTGGAGAAGTTTGAGACCAACGAAGAGAGATTTGGTCCAAGAATCATCTACATGGACCAAGTTCGTCCATTTTGGTCCTTCTTCGTTTCGACAAGCTTCAAAGTTGACCGAAGCCAAATGTCAAGCATAGATTGATGTAATATGACACATTAAACCATGTGGAGAAGTTTGAGACCAACGAAGAGAGATTTGGTCCAAGAATCATCCACATGGACCAAGTTCGTCCATTTTGGTCCTTCTTCGTTTCGACAAGCTTCAAAGTTGACCGAAGCCAAATGTCAAGCATAGATTGATGTAATATGACACATTAAACCATGTGGAGAAGTTTGAGACCAACGAAGAGAGATTTGGTCCAAGAATCATCCACATGGACCAAGTTCGTCCATTTTGGTCCTTCTTCGTTTCGACAAGCTTCAAAGTTGACCGAAGCCAAATGTCAAGCATAGATTGATGTAATATGACACATTAAACCATGTGGAGAAGTTTGAGACCAACGAAGAGAGATTTGGTCCAAGAATCATCTACATGGACCAAGTTCGTCCATTTTGGTCCTTCTTCGTTTCGACAAGCTTCAAAGTTGACCGAAGCCAAATGTCAAGCATAGATTGATGTAATATGACACATTAAACCATGTGGAGAAGTTTGAGACCAACGAAGAGAGATTTGGTCCAAGAATCATCCACATGGACCAAGTTCGTCCATTTTGGTCCTTCTTCGTTTCGACAAGCTTCAAAGTTGACCGAAGCCAAATGTCAAGCATAGATTGATGTAATATGACACATTAAACCATGTGGAGAAGTTTGAGACCAACGAAGAGAGATTTGGTCCAAGAATCATCCACATGGACCAAGTTCGTCCATTTTGGTCCTTCTTCTTTTCGACAAGCTTCAAAGTTGACCGAAGCCAAATGTCAAGCATAGATTGATGTAATATGACACATTAAACCATGTGGAGAAGTTTGAGACCAACGAAGAGAGATTTGGTCCAAGAATCATCCACATGGACCAAGTTCGTCCATTTTGGTCCTTCTTCGTTTCGACAAGCTTCAAAGTTGACCGAAGCCAAATGTCAAGCATAGATTGATGTAATATGACACATTAAACCATGTGGAGAAGTTTGAGACCAACGAAGAGAGATTTGGTCCAAGAATCATCCACATGGACCAAGTTCGTCCATTTTGGTCCTTCTTCGTTTCGACAAGCTTCAAAGTTGACCGAAGCCAAATGTCAAGCATAGATTGATGTAATATGACACATTAAACCATGTGGAGAAGTTTGAGACCAACGAAGAGAGATTTGGTCCAAGAATCATCCACATGGACCAAGTTCGTCCATTTTGGTCCTTCTTCGTTTCGACAAGCTTCAAAGTTGACCGAAGCCAAATGTCAAGCATAGATTGATGTAATATGACACATTAAACCATGTGGAGAAGTTTGAGACCAACGAAGAGAGATTTGGTCCAAGAATCATCCACATGGACCAAGTTCGTCCATTTTGGTCCTTCTTCGTTTCGACAAGCTTCAAAGTTGACCGAAGCCAAATGTCAAGCATAGATTGATGTAATATGACACATTAAACCATGTGGAGAAGTTTGAGACCAACGAAGAGAGATTTGGTCCAAGAATCATCCACATGGACCAAGTTCGTCCATTTTGGTCCTTCTTCGTTTCGACAAGCTTCAAAGTTGACCGAAGCCAAATGTCAAGCATAGATTGATGTAATATGACACATTAAACCATGTGGAGAAGTTTGAGACCAACGAAGAGAGATTTGGTCCAAGAATCATCCACATGGACCAAGTTCGTCCATTTTGGTCCTTCTTCTTTCGACAAGCTTCAAAGTTGACCGAAGCCAAATGTCAAGCATAGATTGATGTAATATGACACATTAAACCATGTGGAGAAGTTTGAGACCAACGAAGAGAGATTTGGTCCAAGAATCATCCACATGGACCAAGTTCGTCCATTTTGGTCCTTCTTCGTTTCGACAAGCTTCAAAGTTGACCGAAGCCAAATGTCAAGCATAGATTGATGTAATATGACACATTAAACCATGTGGAGAAGTTTGAGACCAACGAAGAGAGATTTGGTCCAAGAATCATCTACATGGACCAAGTTCGTCCATTTTGGTCCTTCTTCGTTTCGACAAGCTTCAAAGTTGACCGAAGCCAAATGTCAAGCATAGATTGATGTAATATGACACATTAAACCATGTGGAGAAGTTTGAGACCAACGAAGAGAGATTTGGTCCAAGAATCATCCACATGGACCAAGTTCGTCCATTTTGGTCCTTCTTCGTTTCGACAAGCTTCAAAGTTGACCGAAGCCAAATGTCAAGCATAGATTGATGTAATATGACACATTAAACCATGTGGAGAAGTTTGAGACCAACGAAGAGAGATTTGGTCCAAGAATCATCCACATGGACCAAGTTCGTCCATTTTGGTCCTTCTTCGTTTCGACAAGCTTCAAAGTTGACCGAAGCCAAATGTCAAGCATAGATTGATGTAATATGACACATTAAACCATGTGGAGAAGTTTGAGACCAACGAAGAGAGATTTGGTCCAAGAATCATCTACATGGACCAAGTTCGTCCATTTTGGTCCTTCTTCTTTTCGACAAGCTTCAAAGTTGACCGAAGCCAAATGTCAAGCATAGATTGATGTAATATGACACATTAAACCATGTGGAGAAGTTTGAGACCAACGAAGAGAGATTTGGTCCAAGAATCATCCACATGGACCAAGTTCGTCCATTTTGGTCCTTCTTCTTTTCGACAAGCTTCAAAGTTGACCGAAGCCAAATGTCAAGCATAGATTGATGTAATATGACACATTAAACCATGTGGAGAAGTTTGAGACCAACGAAGAGAGATTTGGTCCAAGAATCATCCACATGGACCAAGTTCGTCCATTTTGGTCCTTCTTCGTTTCGACAAGCTTCAAAGTTGACCGAAGCCAAATGTCAAGCATAGATTGATGTAATATGACACATTAAACCATGTGGAGAAGTTTGAGACCAACGAAGAGAGATTTGGTCCAAGAATCATCCACATGGACCAAGTTCGTCCATTTTGGTCCTTCTTCTTTTCGACAAGCTTCAAAGTTGACCGAAGCCAAATGTCAAGCATAGATTGATGTAATATGACACATTAAACCATGTGGAGAAGTTTGAGACCAACGAAGAGAGATTTGGTCCAAGAATCATCTACATGGACCAAGTTCGTCCATTTTGGTCCTTCTTCTTTTCGACAAGCTTCAAAGTTGACCGAAGCCAAATGTCAAGCATAGATTGATGTAATATGACACATTAAACCATGTGGAGAAGTTTGAGACCAACGAAGAGAGATTTGGTCCAAGAATCATCCACATGGACCAAGTTCGTCCATTTTGGTCCTTCTTCGTTTCGACAAGCTTCAAAGTTGACCGAAGCCAAATGTCAAGCATAGATTGATGTAATATGACACATTAAACCATGTGGAGAAGTTTGAGACCAACGAAGAGAGATTTGGTCCAAGAATCATCCACATGGACCAAGTTCGTCCATTTTGGTCCTTCTTCGTTTCGACAAGCTTCAAAGTTGACCGAAGCCAAATGTCAAGCATAGATTGATGTAATATGACACATTAAACCATGTGGAGAAGTTTGAGACCAACGAAGAGAGATTTGGTCCAAGAATCATCTACATGGACCAAGTTCGTCCATTTTGGTCCTTCTTCGTTTCGACAAGCTTCAAAGTTGACCGAAGCCAAATGTCAAGCATAGATTGATGTAATATGACACATTAAACCATGTGGAGAAGTTTGAGACCAACGAAGAGAGATTTGGTCCAAGAATCATCCACATGGACCAAGTTCGTCCATTTTGGTCCTTCTTCGTTTCGACAAGCTTCAAAGTTGACCGAAGCCAAATGTCAAGCATAGATTGATGTAATATGACACATTAAACCATGTGGAGAAGTTTGAGACCAACGAAGAGAGATTTGGTCCAAGAATCATCTACATGGACCAAGTTCGTCCATTTTGGTCCTTCTTCGTTTCGACAAGCTTCAAAGTTGACCGAAGCCAAATGTCAAGCATAGATTGATGTAATATGACACATTAAACCATGTGGAGAAGTTTGAGACCAACGAAGAGAGATTTGGTCCAAGAATCATCTACATGGACCAAGTTCGTCCATTTTGGTCCTTCTTCTTTTCGACAAGCTTCAAAGTTGACCGAAGCCAAATGTCAAGCATAGATTGATGTAATATGACACATTAAACCATGTGGAGAAGTTTGAGACCAACGAAGAGAGATTTGGTCCAAGAATCATCCACATGGACCAAGTTCGTCCATTTTGGTCCTTCTTCGTTTCGACAAGCTTCAAAGTTGACCGAAGCCAAATGTCAAGCATAGATTGATGTAATATGACACATTAAACCATGTGGAGAAGTTTGAGACCAACGAAGAGAGATTTGGTCCAAGAATCATCCACATGGACCAAGTTCGTCCATTTTGGTCCTTCTTCGTTTCGACAAGCTTCAAAGTTGACCGAAGCCAAATGTCAAGCATAGATTGATGTAATATGACACATTAAACCATGTGGAGAAGTTTGAGACCAACGAAGAGAGATTTGGTCCAAGAATCATCTACATGGACCAAGTTCGTCCATTTTGGTCCTTCTTCTTTTCGACAAGCTTCAAAGTTGACCGAAGCCAAATGTCAAGCATAGATTGATGTAATATGACACATTAAACCATGTGGAGAAGTTTGAGACCAACGAAGAGAGATTTGGTCCAAGAATCATCCACATGGACCAAGTTCGTCCATTTTGGTCCTTCTTCGTTTCGACAAGCTTCAAAGTTGACCGAAGCCAAATGTCAAGCATAGATTGATGTAATATGACACATTAAACCATGTGGAGAAGTTTGAGACCAACGAAGAGAGATTTGGTCCAAGAATCATCTACATGGACCAAGTTCGTCCATTTTGGTCCTTCTTCGTTTCGACAAGCTTCAAAGTTGACCGAAGCCAAATGTCAAGCATAGATTGATGTAATATGACACATTAAACCATGTGGAGAAGTTTGAGACCAACGAAGAGAGATTTGGTCCAAGAATCATCCACATGGACCAAGTTCGTCCATTTTGGTCCTTCTTCGTTTCGACAAGCTTCAAAGTTGACCGAAGCCAAATGTCAAGCATAGATTGATGTAATATGACACATTAAACCATGTGGAGAAGTTTGAGACCAACGAAGAGAGATTTGGTCCAAGAATCATCCACATGGACCAAGTTCGTCCATTTTGGTCCTTCTTCTTTTCGACAAGCTTCAAAGTTGACCGAAGCCAAATGTCAAGCATAGATTGATGTAATATGACACATTAAACCATGTGGAGAAGTTTGAGACCAACGAAGAGAGATTTGGTCCAAGAATCATCCACATGGACCAAGTTCGTCCATTTTGGTCCTTCTTCGTTTCGACAAGCTTCAAAGTTGACCGAAGCCAAATGTCAAGCATAGATTGATGTAATATGACACATTAAACCATGTGGAGAAGTTTGAGACCAACGAAGAGAGATTTGGTCCAAGAATCATCTACATGGACCAAGTTCGTCCATTTTGGTCCTTCTTCTTTTCGACAAGCTTCAAAGTTGACCGAAGCCAAATGTCAAGCATAGATTGATGTAATATGACACATTAAACCATGTGGAGAAGTTTGAGACCAACGAAGAGAGATTTGGTCCAAGAATCATCTACATGGACCAAGTTCGTCCATTTTGGTCCTTCTTCTTTTCGACAAGCTTCAAAGTTGACCGAAGCCAAATGTCAAGCATAGATTGATGTAATATGACACATTAAACCATGTGGAGAAGTTTGAGACCAACGAAGAGAGATTTGGTCCAAGAATCATCCACATGGACCAAGTTCGTCCATTTTGGTCCTTCTTCGTTTCGACAAGCTTCAAAGTTGACCGAAGCCAAATGTCAAGCATAGATTGATGTAATATGACACATTAAACCATGTGGAGAAGTTTGAGACCAACGAAGAGAGATTTGGTCCAAGAATCATCTACATGGACCAAGTTCGTCCATTTTGGTCCTTCTTCTTTTCGACAAGCTTCAAAGTTGACCGAAGCCAAATGTCAAGCATAGATTGATGTAATATGACACATTAAACCATGTGGAGAAGTTTGAGACCAACGAAGAGAGATTTGGTCCAAGAATCATCCACATGGACCAAGTTCGTCCATTTTGGTCCTTCTTTTTTTCGACAAGCTTCAAAGTTGACCGAAGCCAAATGTCAAGCATAGATTGATGTAATATGACACATTAAACCATGTGGAGAAGTTTGAGACCAACGAAGAGAGATTTGGTCCAAGAATCATCCACATGGACCAAGTTCGTCCATTTTGGTCCTTCTTCGTTTCGACAAGCTTCAAAGTTGACCGAAGCCAAATGTCAAGCATAGATTGATGTAATATGACACATTAAACCATGTGGAGAAGTTTGAGACCAACGAAGAGAGATTTGGTCCAAGAATCATCTACATGGACCAAGTTCGTCCATTTTGGTCCTTCTTCGTTTCGACAAGCTTCAAAGTTGACCGAAGCCAAATGTCAAGCATAGATTGATGTAATATGACACATTAAACCATGTGGAGAAGTTTGAGACCAACGAAGAGAGATTTGGTCCAAGAATCATCTACATGGACCAAGTTCGTCCATTTTGGTCCTTCTTCTTTTCGACAAGCTTCAAAGTTCATGAAGCCAAATGTCAAGCATAGATTGATGTAATATGACACATTAAACCATGTGGAGAAGTTTGAGACCAACGAAGAGAGATTTGGTCCAAGAATCATCTACATGGACCAAGTTCGTCCATTTTGGTCCTTCTTCTTTTCGACAAGCTTCAAAGTTCATCGAAGCCAAATGTCAAGCATAGATTGATGTAATATGACACATTAAACCATGTGGAGAAGTTTGAGACCAACGAAGAGAGATTTGGTCCAAGAATCATCCACATGGACCAAGTTCGTCCATTTTGGTCCTTCTTCGTTTCGACAAGCTTCAAAGTTGACCGAAGCCAAATGTCAAGCATAGATTGATGTAATATGACACATTAAACCATGTGGAGAAGTTTGAGACCAACGAAGAGAGATTTGGTCCAAGAATCATCCACATGGACCAAGTTCGTCCATTTTGGTCCTTCTTCGTTTCGACAAGCTTCAAAGTTGACCGAAGCCAAATGTCAAGCATAGATTGATGTAATATGACACATTAAACCATGTGGAGAAGTTTGAGACCAACGAAGAGAGATTTGGTCCAAGAATCATCCACATGGACCAAGTTCGTCCATTTTGGTCCTTCTTCCTTTCGACAAGCTTCAAAGTTGACCGAAGTCAAATGTCAAGCATAGATTGATGTAATATGACACATTAAACCATGTGGAGAAGTTTGAGACCAACGAAGAGAGATTTGGTCCAAGAATCATCTACATGGACCAAGTTCGTCCATTTTGGTCCTTCTTCGTTTCGACAAGCTTCAAAGTTGACCGAAGCCAAATGTCAAGCATAGATTGATGTAATATGACACATTAAACCATGTGGAGAAGTTTGAGACCAACGAAGAGAGATTTGGTCCAAGAATCATCTACATGGACCAAGTTCGTCCATTTTGGTCCTTCTTCTTTTCGACAAGCTTCAAAGTTCATCGAAGCCAAATGTCAAGCATAGATTGATGTAATATGACACATTAAACCATGTGGAGAAGTTTGAGACCAACGAAGAGAGATTTGGTCCAAGAATCATCCACATGGACCAAGTTCGTCCATTTTGGTCCTTCTTCGTTTCGACAAGCTTCAAAGTTGACCGAAGCCAAATGTCAAGCATAGATTGATGTAATATGACACATTAAACCATGTGGAGAAGTTTGAGACCAACGAAGAGAGATTTGGTCCAAGAATCATCCACATGGACCAAGTTCGTCCATTTTGGTCCTTCTTCGTTTCGACAAGCTTCAAAGTTCACCGAAGCCAAATGTCAAGCATAGATTGATGTAATATGACACATTAAACCATGTGGAGAAGTTTGAGACCAACGAAGAGAGATTTGGTCCAAGAATCATCCACATGGACCAAGTTCGTCCATTTTGGTCCTTCTTCCTTTCGACAAGCTTCAAAGTTGACCGAAGTCAAATGTCAAGCATAGATTGATGTAATATGACACATTAAACCATGTGGAGAAGTTTGAGACCAACGAAGAGAGATTTGGTCCAAGAATCATCTACATGGACCAAGTTCGTCCATTTTGGTCCTTCTTCGTTTCGACAAGCTTCAAAGTTGACCGAAGCCAAATGTCAAGCATAGATTGATGTAATATGACACATTAAACCATGTGGAGAAGTTTGAGACCAACGAAGAGAGATTTGGTCCAAGAATCATCTACATGGACCAAGTTCGTCCATTTTGGTCCTTCTTCTTTTCGACAAGCTTCAAAGTTGACCGAAGCCAAATGTCAAGCATAGATTGATGTAATATGACACATTAAACCATGTGGAGAAGTTTGAGACCAACGAAGAGAGATTTGGTCCAAGAATCATCCACATGGACCAAGTTCGTCCATTTTGGTCCTTCTTCGTTTCGACAAGCTTCAAAGTTGACCGAAGCCAAATGTCAAGCATAGATTGATGTAATATGACACATTAAACCATGTGGAGAAGTTTGAGACCAACGAAGAGAGATTTGGTCCAAGAATCATCTACATGGACCAAGTTCGTCCATTTTGGTCCTTCTTCTTTTCGACAAGCTTCAAAGTTCACCGAAGCCAAATGTCAAGCATAGATTGATGTAATATGACACAATAAACCATGTGGAGAAGTTTGAGACCAACGAAGAGAGATTTGGTCCAAGAATCATCTACATGGACCAAGTTCGTCCATTTTGGTCCTTCTTCGTTCGACAAGCTTCAAAGTTGACCGAAGCCAAATGTCAAGCATAGATTGATGTAATATGACACATTAAACCATGTGGAGAAGTTTGAGACCAACGAAGAGAGATTTGGTCCAAGAATCATCTACATGGACCAAGTTCGTCCATTTTGGTCCTTCTTCTTTTCGACAAGCTTCAAAGTTCATCGAAGCCTAATGTCAAGCATAGATTGATGTAATATGACACATTAAACCATGTGGAGAAGTTTGAGACCAACGAAGAGAGATTTGGTCCAAGAATCATCTACATGGACCAAGTTCGTCCATTTTGGTCCTTCTTCGTTTCGACAAGCTTCAAAGTTGACCGAAGCCAAATGTCAAGCATAGATTGATGTAATATGACACATTAAACCATGTGGAGAAGTTTGAGACCAACGAAGAGAGATTTGGTCCAAGAATCATCCACATGGACCAAGTTCGTCCATTTTGGTCCTTCTTCGTTTCGACAAGCTTCAAAGTTCATCGAAGCCTAATGTCAAGCATAGATTGATGTAATATGACACATTAAACCATGTGGAGAAGTTTGAGACCAACGAAGAGAGATTTGGTCCAAGAATCATCCACATGGACCAAGTTCGTCCATTTTGGTCCTTCTTCGTTTCGACAAGCTTCAAAGTTCACCGAAGCCTAATGTCAAGCATAGATTGATGTAATATGACACATTAAACCATGTGGAGAAGTTTGAGACCAACGAAGAGAGATTTGGTCCAAGAATCATCCACATGGACCAAGTTCGTCCATTTTGGTCCTTCTTCGTTTCGACAAGCTTCAAAGTTGACCGAAGCCAAATGTCAAGCATAGATTGATGTAATATGACACATTAAACCATGTGGAGAAGTTTGAGACCAACGAAGAGAGATTTGGTCCAAGAATCATCTACATGGACCAAGTTCGTCCATTTTGGTCCTTCTTCTTTTCGACAAGCTTCAAAGTTCATCGAAGCCTAATGTCAAGCATAGATTGATGTAATATGACACATTAAACCATGTGGAGAAGTTTGAGACCAACGAAGAGAGATTTGGTCCAAGAATCATCTACATGGACCAAGTTCGTCCATTTTGGTCCTTCTTCGTTTCGACAAGCTTCAAAGTTCACCGAAGCCTAATGTCAAGCATAGATTGATGTAATATGACACATTAAACCATGTGGAGAAGTTTGAGACCAACGAAGAGAGATTTGGTCCAAGAATCATCCACATGGACCAAGTTCGTCCATTTTGGTCCTTCTTCGTTTCGACAAGCTTCAAAGTTGACCGAAGCCAAATGTCAAGCATAGATTGATGTAATATGACACATTAAACCATGTGGAGAAGTTTGAGACCAACGAAGAGAGATTTGGTCCAAGAATCATCTACATGGACCAAGTTCGTCCATTTTGGTCCTTCTTCTTTTCGACAAGCTTCAAAGTTCACCGAAGCCTAATGTCAAGCATAGATTGATGTAATATGACACATTAAACCATGTGGAGAAGTTTGAGACCAACGAAGAGAGATTTGGTCCAAGAATCATCTACATGGACCAAGTTCGTCCATTTTGGTCCTTCTTCTTTTCGACAAGCTTCAAAGTTCACCGAAGCCAAATGTCAAGCATAGATTGATGTAATATGACACAATAAACCATGTGGAGAAGTTTGAGACCAACGAAGAGAGGTTGGTCCAAGAATCATCCACATGGACCAAGTTCGTCCATTTTGGTCCTTCTTCGTTTCGACAAGCTTCAAAGTTCACCGAAGCCTAATGTCAAGCATAGATTGATGTAATATGACACATTAAACCATGTGGAGAAGTTTGAGACCAACGAAGAGAGATTTGGTCCAAGAATCATCTACATGGACCAAGTTCGTCCATTTTGGTCCTTCTTCTTTTCGACAAGCTTCAAAGTTCATGGAAGCCAAATGTCAAGCATAGATTGATGTAATATGACACAATAAACCATGTGGAGAAGTTTGAGACCAACGAAGAGAGATTTGGTCCAAGAATCATCTACATGGACCAAGTTCGTCCATTTTGGTCCTTCTTCGTTTCGACAAGCTTCAAAGTTGACCGAAGCCAAATGTCAAGCATAGATTGATGTAATATGACACATTAAACCATGTGGAGAAGTTTGAGACCAACGAAGAGAGGTTTGGTCCAAGAATCATCCACATGGACCAAGTTCGTCCATTTTGGTCCTTCTTCGTTTCGACAAGCTTCAAAGTTCATCGAAGCCAAATGTCAAGCATAGATTGATGTAATATGACACATTAAACCATGTGGAGAAGTTTGAGACCAACGAAGAGAGATTTGGTCCAAGAATCATCCACATGGACCAAGTTCGTCCATTTTGGTCCTTCTTCGTTTCGACAAGCTTCAAAGTTGACCGAAGCCAAATGTCAAGCATAGATTGATGTAATATGACACATTAAACCATGTGGAGAAGTTTGAGACCAACGAAGAGAGATTTGGTCCAAGAATCATCTACATGGACCAAGTTCGTCCATTTTGGTCCTTCTTCTTTTCGACAAGCTTCAAAGTTCACCGAAGCCTAATGTCAAGCATAGATTGATGTAATATGACACATTAAACCATGTGGAGAAGTTTGAGACCAACGAAGAGAGATTTGGTCCAAGAATCATCCACATGGACCAAGTTCGTCCATTTTGGTCCTTCTTCGTCTCGACAAGCTTCAAAGTTGACCGAAGCCAAATGTCAAGCATAGATTGATGTAATATGACACATTAAACCATGTGGAGAAGTTTGAGACCAACGAAGAGAGATTTGGTCCAAGAATCATCTACATGGACCAAGTTCGTCCATTTTGGTCCTTCTTCTTTTCGACAAGCTTCAAAGTTCATCGAAGCCTAATGTCAAGCATAGATTGATGTAATATGACACATTAAACCATGTGGAGAAGTTTGAGACCAACGAAGAGAGATTTGGTCCAAGAATCATCCACATGGACCAAGTTCGTCCATTTTGGTCCTTCTTCATTTCGACAAGCTTCAAAGTTGACCGAAGCCAAATGTCAAGCATAGATTGATGTAATATGACACATTAAACCATGTGGAGAAGTTTGAGACCAACGAAGAGAGATTTGGTCCAAGAATCATCCACATGGACCAAGTTCGTCCATTTTGGTCCTTCTTCGTTTCGACAAGCTTCAAAGTTCATCGAAGCCTAATGTCAAGCATAGATTGATGTAATATGACACATTAAACCATGTGGAGAAGTTTGAGACCAACGAAGAGAGATTTGGTCCAAGAATCATCCACATGGACCAAGTTCGTCCATTTTGGTCCTTCTTCGTTTCGACAAGCTTCAAAGTTCACCGAAGCCTAATGTCAAGCATAGATTGATGTAATATGACACATTAAACCATGTGGAGAAGTTTGAGACCAACGAAGAGAGATTTGGTCCAAGAATCATCCACATGGACCAAGTTCGTCCATTTTGGTCCTTCTTCGTTTCGACAAGCTTCAAAGTTGACCGAAGCCAAATGTCAAGCATAGATTGATGTAATATGACACATTAAACCATGTGGAGAAGTTTGAGACCAACGAAGAGAGATTTGGTCCAAGAATCATCTACATGGACCAAGTTCGTCCATTTTGGTCCTTCTTCTTTTCGACAAGCTTCAAAGTTCATCGAAGCCTAATGTCAAGCATAGATTGATGTAATATGACACATTAAACCATGTGGAGAAGTTTGAGACCAACGAAGAGAGATTTGGTCCAAGAATCATCCACATGGACCAAGTTCGTCCATTTTGGTCCTTCTTCATTTCGACAAGCTTCAAAGTTGACCGAAGCCAAATGTCAAGCATAGATTGATGTAATATGACACATTAAACCATGTGGAAAAGTTTGAGACCAACGAAGAGAGATTTGTTCCAAGAATCATCTACATGGACCAAGTTCGTCCATTTTGGTCCTTCTTCTTTTCGACAAGCTTCAAAGTTCATTGAAGCCTAATGTCAAGCATAGATTGATGTAATATGACACATTAAACCATGTGGAAAGTTTGAGACCAACGAAGAGAGATTTGGTCCAAGAATCATCTACATGGACCAAGTTCGTCCATTTTGGTCCTTCTTCTTTTCGACAAGCTTCAAAGTTCATCGAAGCCTAATGTCAAGCATAGATTGATGTAATATGACACATTAAACCATGTCGAGAAGTTTGAGACCAACGAAGAGAGATTTGGTCCAAGAATCATCCACATGGACCAAGTTCGTCCATTTTGGTCCTTCTTCATCTGACAAGCTTCAAAGTTGACCGAAGCCAAATGTCAAGCATAGATTGATGTAATATGACACATTAAACCATGTGGAAAAGTTTGAGACCAACGAAGAGAGATTTGTTCCAAGAATCATCTACATGGACCAAGTTCGTCCATTTTGGTCCTTCTTCTTTTCGACAAGCTTCAAAGTTCATTGAAGCCTAATGTCAAGCATAGATTGATGTAATATGACACATTAAACCATGTGGAGAAGTTTGAGACCAACGAAGAGAGGTTGGTCCAAGAATTATCCACATGGACCAAGTTCGTCCATTTTGGTCCTTCTTCGTTTCGACAAGCTTCAAAGTTCACCGAAGCCTAATGTCAAGCATAGATTGATGTAATATGACACATTAAACCATGTGGAGAAGTTTAAGAGCAACGAAGAGAGATTTGGTCTAAGAATCATCTACATGGACCAAGTTCGTCCATTTTGGTCCTTCTTCTTTTCGACAAGCTTCAAAGTTCATGGAAGCCAAATGTCAAGCATAGATTGATGTAATATAACACAATAAATCATGTGGAGAAGTTTGAGACCAACGAAGAGAGGTTTGGTCCAAGAATCATCTACATGGACCAAGTTCGTCCATTTTGGTCCTTCTTCATCTCGACAAGCTTCAAAGTTGACCGAAGCGAAATGTCAAGCATAGATTGATGTAATATGACACATTAAACCATGTGGAGAAGTTTGAGACCAACGAAGAGAGGTTTGGTCCAAGAATCATCCACATGGACCATGTTCGTCCATTTTGGTCCTTCTTCGTTTCGACAAGCTTCAAAGTTCATCGAAGCCTAATGTCAAGCATAGATTGATGTAATATGACACATTAAACCATGTGGAGAAGTTTGAGACCAACGAAGAGAGGTTTGGTCCATGAATCATCCACATGGACCAAGTTCGTCCATTTTGGTCCTTCTTCATTTCGACAAGCTTCAAAGTTCACTGAAGCCTAATGTCAAGCATAGATTGATGTAATATGACACATTAAACCATGTGGAGAAGTTTGAGACCAACGAAGAGAGATTTGGTCCAAGAATCATCCACATGGACCAAGTTCGTCCATTTTGGTCCTTCTACGTCTCGACAAGCTTCAAAGTTGACCGAAGCCAAATGTCAAGCATAGATTGATGTAATATGACACATTAAACCATGTGGAAAAGTTTGAGACCAACGAAGAGAGATTTGGTCCAAGAATCATCTACATGGACCAAGTTCGTCCATTTTGGTCCTTCTTCTTTTCGACAAGCTTCAAAGTTCATGGAAGCCAAATGTCAACCATAGATTGATGTAATATAACACAATAAATCATGTGGAGAAGTTTGAGACCAACGAAGAGAGGTTTAGTCCAAGAATCATCTACATGGACCAAGTTCGTCCATTTTGGTCCTTCTTCGTCTCGACAAGCTTGAAAGTTCACCGAAGCCAAATGTCAAGCATAGATTGATGTAATATAACACAATAAATCATGTGGAGAAGTTTGAGACCAACGAAGAGACGTTTGGTCCAAGAATCATCCACATGGACCATGTTCGTCCATTTTGGTCCTTCTTCGTTTCGACAAGCTTCAAAGTTCACCGAAGCCAAATGTCAAGCATAGATTGATGTAATATGACACATTAAACCATGTGGAGAAGTTTGAGACCAACTGTAACATCCCAAAATTTCTAAGGAAGAATATAAATCAACATTAGAGTAATTTAATTAGTGGTATGTTTGCTGAATGCAAATGAGAAGCGTGGGAATATTGAGAATATATATGAGGATGACATTTATGTGTACATGCACATATAGCTAGAAAATGGATACGATGTATTTATATGATTGTATATTAGTGTAGCATCCTTCTATTCATTCATGATAGTCACATATAAAGTGTAATGTGATTTCATAACATGACCAAAGACCATGGGATTTAAATTCTATCTTAATTGATGAAACATGATTGAAAGTTAATGGTGTGAACTCTTGGTTGCTTTCTATTGAATATGCTTAGGTAATTGTGATTCTCATTATCATAAAAATGAAGTGAACTAAGAGGAATGAACCTTGAACAATTAATCAAGGAATTAAAGAGTTAAAGAGTTAAAAATATGGTATAATTAGTGCAATTAGATTAAATAGCTGCCTAAGTGAACTACTAGTTAAGGAGATGGTTAGAATGTGACTAAATTGGTCCCAATTTGACCACATGGAGGCAGCAGCTAGCCTCCACAAGGACCCACGCCTCTTGCATGCTTGAGACATCTAGAAACCTTGCATTAAATAAGGGGACACTCCCACCAATCATAGCTTGATAAAATACCATAGATGATAATTGCACTTGTGGTGATATTTTGTAAGACTTGTGCATGAAAGGGAGACTTGTAACATCCCCTAATTGAGTAGTATGTAAGGTTACATGTGCATCATCCATACTTATATGCATGTTTAAGGTATTCCCTAATTGAACCTCTTGAATTGAATGGCTTATATGCATGTGATTATATTAGTTGTGTTTACAACTTCATGTGAACAAGCATGTGTGCATGTTTATGGCAAGTAGGAATTGAATACCTTGCATGAACATGTGTAATTAGAATTATGTTATTTCATTCATAAGGATCAAATTGAATAAGATTTTTATAAGTGGTGGCACATCCATAAATAACCAAAAGTGGGAAACAACTAGTTGGAATGGAATGAGGAAACTAGACTAAGCTAGTTGGATTGAAAGGATCTAGTCTCAATGGAGCCAAGAAGGCAGCAGCCTTTTGCCCTCTCATCCACGCCACTTGCCATGCATCAAGCCCCCAAACCTTTGTCTTGAACTTGGTCAAAGTGTCAACCAATGAAATAGTGACATTAGGCATGACTTGTGTGCATATTCCATGATATTTATGCATGTAATAAATGAAGGAAAATGGGAGAGAATTCTAGACCAAGTGAGAGGCGGCAAGCAGGGCTGCAAGGGGGAAAGAAAAGAAATAAAAAGGGGGAGAAGAGAGCTAGGCGTGCAAGAGAAAAGAAGGAGAAGAAAGAAGAAAAACAAGAGAGGAAAGCAAGCTTGTGTGAACCCTAGTGTTCTTGCCTTTTCAACCACTTGAAGTAACCATCTAACTAGCCTCAAAAGAGAAAGGAAAGCTGCCATAGAGACCCTAGAAGAGAAACCCTAGGGCTGACAAGGAAGAAATTGAAGACAAAAGGTAGTTAGTTTAATTCAAGCATGGGTAGTTAGTTTAATTCAAGCATGGGTAGTTAGTTTAATTCAAGCACGTGTAGTTAGTTTAATTCAAGCATGGGTAGTTAGTTTAATTCAAGCATGGGTAGTTAGTTTAATTCAAGCATGGGTAGTTAGTTTAATTCAAGCATGGGTGCTATATTTATTTCTATTGTTTTGTATGATGAATTTCAATGTTATTTTGTGTCCTTGAATGGATGTTTATTGGCTGTTTATGGTGGTTTGATGCCACATATTTCTGCCTTGGATGAAAGTATGCAAATCCACAAGAGGTGATGAGAAGAGTATGAAGAAAGTTGTATAACCATGGGGTATGGGGTATGCCAAAATGGTACCTAAGGTGGCATCTATGGACAGGGAATGATGACTGCCTCATAGGGGTAAGGAGTGCCAAAAGGGAGCACTAAATATGTCTCACCCTATGAATAAGCAGTGGTGCCAAAAGGGTGCACCAAACCTATGTATACTGTCCATAAAGACCTCTATGCATGGTTATGCCTTTTTCTTTATGTTCTCTTCAAACTACTTCAAATTATGCCATCCTTTAACCTTGTTTGAATGGACTAACTACTGAGAAATCATTGGTTTCTCATATTATTGGTGTTAATGATTTCATACAGGTGACAAAGCAAAAGAGGTCATTCAAGACTGATTGTGGCTGCTGGCTGTATTTTTGTAGTTGATTTATGATGACCTTTATGTGATGAACTGTTGAGAGCTATGTGATGTAATTTAATGTTATGTCTTGAACACTATGAAGTGGATATTTGTTACATGCATATTATGTATTAAGGTAACTCCTAAAGTTAATGAACATAGACTAGTGTACCTTGTGCTAAATGGCTGTTTTCTGGCCAGCTTGAAATAAGGAATTATTAGTACCTTCAAACCATGAGATAATTACATGAAATTATTTTCCCAAGCTCACGAAACACTATATTTTATGCATGCAAAATTGCAAGATTTTTGGCCTAGCCAATTAGTACAGAAAATTCTTCAAAGTTACACTTCAGGAGTTTTACCGGTAAACAGGACAGTTCACAATCTTTGTTTAATTGACCCACCAAGCCATCGAAATTTTGTATGAAATTTTTACCACATATTCTAGATACATTGAACTTGTATTCTGGAGCTTTTCATAATTTTTAGACATTTATACACCACGTTTCCATATTTTACAAAAACAGGACAGCAAGTTGTCTACAACAGTAAACTGTCCAATTGAGGTCTAAACCTTTAATTGGTAATTTCCTTATGAAATAGAGCTAAATGAAAAGTGTTTTTCATAAGTATAAGGATTAAAGTAAGATGTTACATTTTTGGTATCAGAGCACAAGGTTTAGGGAATATTACTTGGGGAAAACTTGAAAGAGTTATTGCATATGCTTGGTTATTATCTTTGTATTTACAAGATAGCAGCTTGTGATGTTATGAAACATGTATTGTTACGTACATGTCTATGTGATTTCCTCTTGATTGAAAGATTTGTGATGTTGATTATGAGGTTTTTACCGAATTCTTGAGATGGTTAAGAGAGGCATGGTCTAAGATCCAACAAAACCGTGAGGTCTTGGGTTCGAGGAAGGGATACCGCTATAGCGGGAATGGGAACTCAACCCAATGGGACCAGCATGGACAGTACCTTATAAATAAATAAATAAAGCTCAGATGGTTAAGAGGCATCCTCTCGAGAGGGACAAAACCCTTAGGTTCCGGATTCGAGGAAGGATGGGCGCTGCAGAGCCCGAAGAACTCGCAAAGCCGGGACTAAGGGACAATACCTGATTGTGCTCTGGTCTGGGAGGTGGCCAATGAGCCAGTACCTGGGCTATGACATAAAGTTTTGGGATTCATGACTTTAGGAAAAGATTGATTTATGTTAAATGAGTTACTTGTTGATGTAAGATTGCCATGAGAATGCTATTGTTTGCTTTGATGTTTTGTTGATGCATTCTTTCTAAGGAATTGTTTCCTTGCTATTGCATAATTGTTATTAATGAATGATTTGTTTATCTATTAGTTTTGGATGGCGGTTTAAGATATGATATGAGTCACCATGTGATGATATGTGTATATTAGCCTTATATCATGGTGTTAAATGATAAAATTCTTTATTGAATATAAAGGATTGCTGTTTGTCAAAAGTAAAGGTATATGTATACATTGATGGATAAATATAAATCCTTGTGGAATATATGTGCTGCAAGTGAAGGGGACTTGGCAAAGTATCATGATGGTACTGATAAAAGAGGCTTTGAGCCATTAATGTGCCAAGGGAATACCCAAGATGAGGGTATTTGCAATAACTTTGATGACCACGTGATAATTTAATGATGTTCTACTAAGAGCATAGAGACAATATTATGAGTTTCCCTTCACTTTCAGTATGGTTACCAAAAGCTGGATGAATATTATTTGTATATGAATGTATTAATGAATGCATATATGTGGATTCTTGATGAATATATGTGTTGTACAGTGAAGGAAATTTGGAAATGGCATCATGAATGATGCCGGATAAATGAAGCTTTGTGCTACTAGTGTGGCAAGGATTCCTGGAAGAAGGGTAAGCAGAAATAGTAGAGTCTATTTGATGTCTAATGAATTGTTGAGCAAGGATATAACATGAATTATTCTGATGCCTTAGATTAATATTGTTATTCATACTCTATTGAATAACACATGAATGGTTATATTTACCTCTTTTAAGAGGGTGTTTGAATTGAAAGGAAGAAGAGGCATGAATACTTGTGGAGAAAGACAATCCAATGGTTGAGTAAATAATATCAAGTTGAAATATGCTACCCTTAAGTAAATAATGTTGTACTTATATGTATTTAAATGTGTTGTATGATGTGTGAACTTATTGGCTTGATATTGAAATTTAATGAGTCATTTATGACTCAAATTTTTGGCGCATTGTTTATTTTATTAAACAATGGCAATTATTGTTTAGTTGTTTTGCATGAAAGCTATCCAAAGAATTGTTGCAATGTTATGAAATGATTTAGCATTTAAATGCTTATCTAATTAAGTATGGAATACCGATTGTGACCTTGTAAAGGATTCATGGAATGCTCATGACTTCTGGGAGTGTATATTTGATGCTGAAACTTTATAATAGACAACTTGTTGTTAGGCTATGATCTTATTGTGTAGCCACTATGACCTTGCATTTAAAGTACCCCTTTACATAAATGACATTTGGTCTTTGAAATTAACATGAGTATAAAATTTTTCTAGAAGGTGATTTGTTTATATTATATATATAAGATGGCCAATTAATACTTGAGTCATGCATCTTGGTTAGAAAAGATAACCAAGAGAATGCTATTATGTTAGAATATTCTTAATAAGAATTATATGCAGTGGAATACCATTATGCTTGCTCATGATATATGCAATGGAATGCCACTAGATTGGAAGACTACTATAAATAATGATAAGCAAAGGAAAACTACCTTGTGGAGGTATGATAAATAATGCCACATGTGAATAATTCACAATGGTTATCTTCTCATTATGATATGCACATTCCAATTATGGAATTGTGTCTAAGGAATACTCTATGAATTGGCCAAATTGTTGTAAGCACTTATGCTTGTTGAGGGGAAATCACAAGTCATGAAGTGAGTCATTTCTGCAAAATTGTGCATGTTGTATGCTGTCCATGGTTTATGCATGGAAGATATTATAAATTGCTGATGTGCCATGATTTCTAATTACCAAGATATACTTGGACTGCTGAAATTTTGGGGACAAAATTTCTTTTAAGGAGGATGGATTGTAACATCCCAAAATTTCTAAGGAAGAATATAAATCAACATTAGAGTAATTTAATTAGTGGTATGTTTGCTGAATGCAAATGAGAAGCGTGGGAATATTGAGAATATATATGAGGATGACATTTATGTGTACATGCACATATAGCTAGAAAATGGATACGATGTATTTATATGATTGTATATTAGTGTAGCATCCTTCTATTCATTCATGATAGTCACATATAAAGTGTAATGTGATTTCATAACATGACCAAAGACCATGGGATTTAAATTCTATCTTAATTGATGAAACATGATTGAAAGTTAATGGTGTGAACTCTTGGTTGCTTTCTATTGAATATGCTTAGGTAATTGTGATTCTCATTATCATAAAAATGAAGTGAACTAAGAGGAATGAACCTTGAACAATTAATCAAGGAATTAAAGAGTTAAAGAGTTAAAAATATGGTATAATTAGTGCAATTAGATTAAATAGCTGCCTAAGTGAACTACTAGTTAAGGAGATGGTTAGAATGTGACTAAATTGGTCCCAATTTGACCACATGGAGGCAGCAGCTAGCCTCCACAAGGACCCACGCCTCTTGCATGCTTGAGACATCTAGAAACCTTGCATTAAATAAGGGGACACTCCCACCAATCATAGCTTGATAAAATACCATAGATGATAATTGCACTTGTGGTGATATTTTGTAAGACTTGTGCATGAAAGGGAGACTTGTAACATCCCCTAATTGAGTAGTATGTAAGGTTACATGTGCATCATCCATACTTATATGCATGTTTAAGGTATTCCCTAATTGAACCTCTTGAATTGAATGGCTTATATGCATGTGATTATATTAGTTGTGTTTACAACTTCATGTGAACAAGCATGTGTGCATGTTTATGGCAAGTAGGAATTGAATACCTTGCATGAACATGTGTAATTAGAATTATGTTATTTCATTCATAAGGATCAAATTGAATAAGATTTTTATAAGTGGTGGCACATCCATAAATAACCAAAAGTGGGAAACAACTAGTTGGAATGGAATGAGGAAACTAGACTAAGCTAGTTGGATTGAAAGGATCTAGTCTCAATGGAGCCAAGAAGGCAGCAGCCTTTTGCCCTCTCATCCACGCCACTTGCCATGCATCAAGCCCCCAAACCTTTGTCTTGAACTTGGTCAAAGTGTCAACCAATGAAATAGTGACATTAGGCATGACTTGTGTGCATATTCCATGATATTTATGCATGTAATAAATGAAGGAAAATGGGAGAGAATTCTAGACCAAGTGAGAGGCGGCAAGCAGGGCTGCAAGGGGGAAAGAAAAGAAATAAAAAGGGGGAGAAGAGAGCTAGGCGTGCAAGAGAAAAGAAGGAGAAGAAAGAAGAAAAACAAGAGAGGAAAGCAAGCTTGTGTGAACCCTAGTGTTCTTGCCTTTTCAACCACTTGAAGTAACCATCTAACTAGCCTCAAAAGAGAAAGGAAAGCTGCCATAGAGACCCTAGAAGAGAAACCCTAGGGCTGACAAGGAAGAAATTGAAGACAAAAGGTAGTTAGTTTAATTCAAGCATGGGTAGTTAGTTTAATTCAAGCATGGGTAGTTAGTTTAATTCAAGCATGGGTAGTTAGTTTAATTCAAGCACGTGTAGTTAGTTTAATTCAAGCACGTGTAGTTAGTTTAATTCAAGCATGGGTAGTTAGTTTAATTCAAGCATGGGTAGTTAGTTTAATTCAAGCATGGGTAGTTAGTTTAATTCAAGCATGGGTGCTATATTTATTTCTATTGTTTTGTATGATGAATTTCAATGTTATTTTGTGTCCTTGAATGGATGTTTATTGGCTGTTTATGGTGGTTTGATGCCACATATTTCTGCCTTGGATGAAAGTATGCAAATCCACAAGAGGTGATGAGAAGAGTATGAAGAAAGTTGTATAACCATGGGGTATGGGGTATGCCAAAATGGTACCTAAGGTGGCATCTATGGACAGGGAATGATGACTGCCTCATAGGGGTAAGGAGTGCCAAAAGGGAGCACTAAATATGTCTCACCCTATGAATAAGCAGTGGTGCCAAAAGGGTGCACCAAACCTATGTATACTGTCCATAAAGACCTCTATGCATGGTTATGCCTTTTTCTTTATGTTCTCTTCAAACTACTTCAAATTATGCCATCCTTTAACCTTGTTTGAATGGACTAACTACTGAGAAATCATTGGTTTCTCATATTATTGGTGTTAATGATTTCATACAGGTGACAAAGCAAAAGAGGTCATTCAAGACTGATTGTGGCTGCTGGCTGTATTTTTGTAGTTGATTTATGATGACCTTTATGTGATGAACTGTTGAGAGCTATGTGATGTAATTTAATGTTATGTCTTGAACACTATGAAGTGGATATTTGTTACATGCATATTATGTATTAAGGTAACTCCTAAAGTTAATGAACATAGACTAGTGTACCTTGTGCTAAATGGCTGTTTTCTGGCCAGCTTGAAATAAGGAATTATTAGTACCTTCAAACCATGAGATAATTACATGAAATTATTTTCCCAAGCTCACGAAACACTATATTTTATGCATGCAAAATTGCAAGATTTTTGGCCTAGCCAATTAGTACAGAAAATTCTTCAAAGTTACACTTCAGGAGTTTTACCGGTAAACAGGACAGTTCACAATCTTTGTTTAATTGACCCACCAAGCCATCGAAATTTTGTATGAAATTTTTACCACATATTCTAGATACATTGAAATTGTATTCTGGAGCTTTTCATAATTTTTAGACATTTATACACCACGTTTCCATATTTTACAAAAACAGGACAGCAAGTTGTCTACAACAGTAAACTGTCCAATTGAGGTCTAAACCTTTAATTGGTAATTTCCTTATGAAATAGAGCTAAATGAAAAGTGTTTTTCATAAGTATAAGGATTAAAGTAAGATGTTACACCAACGAAGAGAGATTTGGTCCAAGAATCATCCACATGGACCAAGTTCGTCCATTTTGGTCCTTCTACGTCTCGACAAGCTTCAAAGTTGACCGAAGCCAAATGTCAAGCATAGATTGATGTAATATGACACATTAAACCATGTGGAAAAGTTTGAGACCAACGAAGAGAGATTTGGTCCAAGAATCATCTACATGGACCAAGTTCATCCATTTTGGTCCTTCTTCTTTTCGACAAGCTTCAAAGTTCATCGAAGCCTAATGTCAAGCATAGATTGATGTAATATGACACATTAAACCATGTCGAGAAGTTTGAGACCAACGAAGAGAGATTTGGTTCAAGAATCATCTACATGGACCAAGTTCGTCCATTTTGGTCCTTCTTCTTTTCGACAAGCTTCAAAGTTCATCGAAGCCTAATGTCAAGCATAGATTGATGTAATATGACACATTAAACCATGTAGAGAAGTTTGAGACCAACGAAGAGAGGTTTGGTCCAAGAATTATCCACATGGACCAAGTTCGTCCATTTTGGTACTTCTTCGTTTCGACAAGCTTCAAAGTTCACCGAAGCCTAATGTCAAGCATAGATTGATGTAATATGACACATTAAACCATGTGGAGAAGTTTCAGACCAACGAAGAGAGATTTGGTCTAAGAATCATCTACATGGACCAAGTTCGTCCATTTTGGTCCTTCTTCTTTTCGACAAGTTTCAAAGTTCATGGAAGCCAAATGTCAAGCATAGATTGATGTAATATAACACAATAAATCATGTGGAGAAGTTTGAGACCAACGAAGAGAGATTTGGTCCAAGAATCATCCACATGGACCAAGTTCGTCCATTTTGGTCCTTCTTCGTCTCGACAAGCTTCAAAGTTGACCGAAGTCAAATGTCAAGCATAGATTGATGTAATATGACACATTAAACCATGTGGAGAAGTTTGAGACCAACGAAGAGAGATTTGGTCCAAGAATCATCCACATGGACCAAGTTCGTCCATTTTGGTCCTTCTTCCTTTCGACAAGCTTCAAAGTTGACCGAAGCCAAATGTCAAGCATAGATTGATGTAATATAACACAATAAACCATGTGGAGAAGTTTGAGACCAACGAAGAGAGGTTTGGTCCAAGAATCATCTACATGGACCAAGTTCGTCCATTTTGGTCCTTCTTCGTTTCGACGAGCTTCAAAGTTCATCGAAGCATAATGTCAAGCATAGATTGATGTAATATGACACATTAAACCATGTCGAGAAGTTTGAGACCAACGAAGAGAGATTTGGTCCATGAATCATCCACATGGACCAAGTTCGTCCATTTTGGTCCTTCTTCCTTTCGACAAGCTTCAAAGTTCATGGAAGCCAAATGTCAAGCATAGATTGATGTAATATAACACAATAAATCATGTGGAGAAGTTTGAGACCAACGAAGAGAGATTTGGTCCAAGAATCATCTACAAGGACCAAGTTCGTCCATTTTGGTCCTTCTTCTTTTCGACAAGCTTCAAAGTTCATCGAAGCATAATGTCAAGCATAGATTGATGTAATATGACACATTAAACCATGTCGAGAAGTTTGAGACCAACGAAGAGAGGTTTGGTCCAAGAATCATCCACATGGACCAAGTTCGTCCATTTTGGTCCTTCTTCGTTTCGACAAGCTTCAAAGTTCACCGAAGCCTAATGTCAAGCATAGATTGATGTAATATGACACATTAAACCATGTGGAGAAGTTTAAGACCAACGAAGAGAGATTTGGTCCAAGAATCATCCACATGGACCAAGTTCGTCCATTTTGGTCCTTCTTCGTCTCGACAAGCTTCAAAGTTGACCGAAGTCAAACGTCAAGCATAGATTGATGTAATATGACACATTAAACCATGTGGAGAAGTTTGAGACCAACGAAGAGAGATTTGGTCCAAGAATCATCCACATGGACCAAGTTCGTCCATTTTGGTCCTTCTTCCTTTCGACAAGCTTCAAAGTTGACCGAAGCCAAATGTCAAGCATTGATTGATGTAATATAATGCAATAAACCATGTGGAGAAGTTTGAGACCAACGAAGAGAGGTTTGGTCCAAGAATCATCTACATGGACCAAGTTCGTCCATTTTGGTCCTTCTTCTTTTCGACAAGCTTCAAAGTTCATCGAAGCATAATGTCAAGCATAGATTGATGTAATATGACACATTAAACCATGTCGAGAAGTTTGAGACCAACGAAGAGAGGTTTGGTCCAAGAATCATCCACATGGACCAAGTTCGTCCATTTTGGTCCTTCTTCGTTTCGACAAGCTTCAAAGTTCACCGAAGCCTAATGTCAAGCATAGATTGATGTAATATGACACATTAAACCATGTGGAGAAGTTTGAGACCAACGAAGAGAGATTTGGTCCAAGAATCATCCACATGGACCAAGTTCGTCCATTTTGGTCCTTCTTCGTCTCGACAAGCTTCAAAGTTGACCGAAGCCAAATGTCAAGCATAGATTGATGTAATATGACACATTAAACCATGTGGAGAAGTTTGAGACCAACGAAGAGAGATTTTGTCCAAGAATCATCTACATGGACCAAGTTCGTCCATTTTGGTCCTTCTTTGTTTCGACAAGCTTCAAAGTTGACCGAAGCCAAATGTCAAGCATAGATTGATGTAATATGACACATTAAACCATGTGGAGAAGTTTGAGACCAACGAAGAGAGATTTGGTCCAAGAATCATCCACATGGACCAAGTTCGTCCATTTTGGTCCTTCTTCGTTTCGACAAGCTTCAAAGTTCATCGAAGCCTAATGTCAAGCATAGATTGATGTAATATGACACATTAAACCATGTGGAGAAGTTTGAGACTAACGAAGAGAGATTTGGTCCAAGAATCATCCACATGGACCAAGTTCGTCCATTTTGGTCCTTCTTCGTTTCGACAAGCTTCAAAGTTCACCGAAGCCAAATGTTAAGCATAGATTGATGTAATATGACACAATAAACCATGTGGAGAAGTTTGAGACCAACGAAGAGAGATTTGGTCCAAGAATCATCTACATGGACCAAGTTCGTCCATTTTGGTCCTTCTTCCTTTCGACAAGCTTCAAAGTTCATGGAAGCCAAATGTCAAGCATAGATTGATGTAATATGACACAATAAACCATGTGGAGAAGTTTGAGACCAACGAAGAGAGATTTGGTCCAAGAATCATCTACAAGGACCAAGTTCGTCCATTTTGGTCCTTCTTCTTTTCGACAAGCTTCAAAGTTCATCGAAGCATAATGTCAAGCATAGATTGATGTAATATGACACATTAAACCATGTGGAGAAGTTTGAGACCAACGAAGAGAGATTTGGTCCAAGAATCATCCACATGGACCAAGTTCGTCCATTTTGGTCCTTCTTCGTTTCGACAAGCTTCAAAGTTCACCGAAGCCTAATGTCAAGCATAGATTGATGTAATATGACACATTAAACCATGTGGAGAAGTTTGAGACCAACGAAGAGAGATTTGGTCCAAGAATCATCCACATGGACCAAGTTCGTCCATTTTGGTCCTTCTTCGTTTCGACAAGCTTCAAAGTTGACCGAAGTCAAATGTCAAGCATAGATTGATGTAATATGACACATTAAACCATGTGGAGAAGTTTGAGACCAACGAAGAGAGATTTGGTCCAAGAATCATCCACATGGACCAAGTTCGTCCATTTTGGTCCTTCTTCCTTTCGACAAGCTTCAAAGTTGACCGAAGCCAAATGTCAAGCATAGATTGATGTAATATAATGCAATAAACCATGTGGAGAAGTTTGAGACCAACGAAGAGAGATTTGGTCCAAGAATCATCTACATGGACCAAGTTCGTCCATTTTGGTCCTTCTTCTTTTCGACAAGCTTCAAAGTTCATCGAAGCATAATGTCAAGCATAGATTGATGTAATATGACACATTAAACCATGTCGAGAAGTTTGAGACCAACGAAGAGAGATTTGGTCCAAGAATCATCCACATGGACCAAGTTCGTCCATTTTGGTCCTTCTTCGTTTCGACAAGCTTCAAAGTTCACCGAAGCCTAATGTCAAGCATAGATTGATGTAATATGACACATTAAACCATGTGGAGAAGTTTGAGACCAACGAAGAGAGATTTGGTCCAAGAATCATCCACATGGACCAAGTTCGTCCATTTTGGTCCTTCTTCGTCTCGACAAGCTTCAAAGTTGACCGAAGCCAAATGTCAAGCATAGATTGATGTAATATGACACATTAAACCATGTGGAGAAGTTTGAGACCAACGAAGAGAGATTTTGTCCAAGAATCATCTACATGGACCAAGTTCGTCCATTTTGGTCCTTCTTTGTTTCGACAAGCTTCAAAGTTGACCGAAGCCAAATGTCAAGCATAGATTGATGTAATATGACACATTAAACCATGTGGAGAAGTTTGAGACCAACGAAGAGAGATTTGGTCCAAGAATCATCCACATGGACCAAGTTCGTCCATTTTGGTCCTTCTTCGTTTCGACAAGCTTCAAAGTTCATCGAAGCCTAATGTCAAGCATAGATTGATGTAATATGACACATTAAACCATGTGGAGAAGTTTGAGACCAACGAAGAGAGATTTGGTCCAAGAATCATCCACATGGACCAAGTTCGTCCATTTTGGTCCTTCTTCGTTTCGACAAGCTTCAAAGTTCACCGAAGCCAAATGTCAAGCATAGATTGATGTAATATGACACAATAAACCATGTGGAGAAGTTTGAGACCAACGAAGAGAGATTTGGTCCAAGAATCATCTACATGGACCAAGTTCGTCCATTTTGGTCCTTCTTCTTTTCGACAAGCTTCAAAGTTCATCGAAGCAAATGTCAAGCATAGATTGATGTAATATGACACATTAAACCATGTGGAGAAGTTTGAGACCAACGAAGAGAGATTTGGTCCAAGAATCATCCACATGGACCAAGTTCGTCCATTTTGGTCCTTCTTCGTTTCGACAAGCTTCAAAGTTCACCGAAGCCTAATGTCAAGCATAGATTGATGTAATATGACACATTAAACCATGTGGAGAAGTTTGAGACCAACGAAGAGAGATTTGGTCCAAGAATCATCACATGGACCAAGTTCGTCCATTTTGGTCCTTCTTCGTTTCGACAAGCTTCAAAGTTGACCGAAGTCAAATGTCAAGCATAGATTGATGTAATATGACACATTAAACCATGTGGAGAAGTTTGAGACCAACGAAGAGAGATTTGGTCCAAGAATCATCCACATGGACCAAGTTCGTCCATTTTGGTCCTTCTTCCTTTCGACAAGCTTCAAAGTTGACCGAAGCCAAATGTCAAGCATAGATTGATGTAATATGACACATTAAACCATGTGGAGAAGTTTGAGACCAACGAAGAGAGATTTTGTCCAAGAATCATCTACATGGACCAAGTTCGTCCATTTTGGTCCTTCTTCCTTTCGACAAGCTTCAAAGTTCACCGAAGCCAAATGTCAAGCATAGATTGATGTAATATGACACATTAAACCATGTGGAGAAGTTTGAGACCAACGAAGAGAGATTTGGTCCAAGAATCATCCACATGGACCAAGTTCGTCCATTTTGGTCCTTCTTCGTTTCGACAAGCTTCAAAGTTGACCGAAGCCAAATGTCAAGCATAGATTGATGTAATATGACACATTAAACCATGTGGAGAAGTTTGAGACCAACGAAGAGAGATTTTGTCCAAGAATCATCTACATGGACCAAGTTCGTCCATTTTGGTCCTTCTTCCTTTCGACAAGCTTCAAAGTTGACCGAAGCCAAATGTCAAGCATAGATTGATGTAATATGACACATTAAACCATGTGGAGAAGTTTGAGACCAACGAAAGAGATTTGGTCCAAGAATCATCTACATGGACCAAGTTCGTCCATTTTGGTCCTTCTTCTTTTCGACAAGCTTCAAAGTTCATCGAAGCCAAATGTCAAGCATAGATTGATGTAATATGACACAATAAACCATGTGGAGAAGTTTGAGACCAACGAAGAGAGATTTGGTCCAAGAATCATCCACATGGACCAAGTTCGTCCATTTTGGTCCTTCTTCGTTTCGACAAGCTTCAAAGTTGACCGAAGCCAAATGTCAAGCATAGATTGATGTAATATGACACATTAAACCATGTGGAGAAGTTTGAGACCAACGAAGAGAGATTTTGTCCAAGAATCATCTACATGGACCAAGTTCGTCCATTTTGGTCCTTCTTTGTTTCGACAAGCTTCAAAGTTGACCGAAGCCAAATGTCAAGCATAGATTGATGTAATATGACACATTAAACCATGTGGAGAAGTTTGAGACCAACGAAGAGAGATTTGGTCCAAGAATCATCTACATGGACCAAGTTCGTCCATTTTGGTCCTTCTTTGTTTCGACAAGCTTCAAAGTTGACCGAAGCCAAATGTCAAGCATAGATTGATGTAATATGACACATTAAACCATGTGGAGAAGTTTGAGACCAACGAAGAGAGATTTGGTCCAAGAATCATCCACATGGACCAAGTTCGTCCATTTTGGTCCTTCTTCGTTTCGACAAGCTTCAAAGTTGACCGAAGCCAATGTCAAGCATAGATTGATGTAATATGACACATTAAACCATGTGGAGAAGTTTGAGACCAACGAAGAGAGATTTGGTCCAAGAATCATCCACATGGACCAAGTTCGTCCATTTTGGTCCTTCTTCGTTTCGACAAGCTTCAAAGTTCACCGAAGCCAAATGTCAAGCATAGATTGATGTAATATGACACATTAAACCATGTGGAGAAGTTTGAGACCAACGAAGAGAGATTTGGTCCAAGAATCATCCACATGGACCAAGTTCGTCCATTTTGGTCCTTCTTCGTTTCGACAAGCTTCAAAGTTGACCGAAGCCAAATGTCAAGCATAGATTGATGTAATATGACACATTAAACCATGTGGAGAAGTTTGAGACCAACGAAGAGAGATTTGTCCAAGAATCATCTACATGGACCAAGTTCGTCCATTTTGGTCCTTCTTTGTTTCGACAAGCTTCAAAGTTGACCGAAGCCTAATGTCAAGCATAGATTGATGTAATATGACACATTAAACCATGTGGAGAAGTTTGAGACCAACGAAGAGAGATTTGGTCCAAGAATCATCCACATGGACCAAGTTCGTCCATTTTGGTCCTTCTTCGTTTCGACAAGCTTCAAAGTTGACCGAAGCCAAATGTCAAGCATAGATTGATGTAATATGACACATTAAACCATGTGGAGAAGTTTGAGACCAACGAAGAGAGATTTGGTCCAAGAATCATCCACATGGACCAAGTTCGTCCATTTTGGTCCTTCTTCGTTTCGACAAGCTTCAAAGTTCATCGAAGCCTAATGTCAAGCATAGATTGATGTAATATGACACATTAAACCATGTGGAGAAGTTTGAGACCAACGAAGAGAGATTTGGTCCAAGAATCATCCACATGGACCAAGTTCGTCCATTTTGGTCCTTCTTCCTTTCGACAAGCTTCAAAGTTCATCGAAGCCAAATGTCAAGCATAGATTGATGTAATATGACACATTAAACCATGTGGAGAAGTTTGAGACCAACGAAGAGAGATTTGGTCCAAGAATCATCTACATGGACCAAGTTCGTCCATTTTGGTCCTTCTTCTTTTCGACAAGCTTCAAAGTTCATCGAAGCAAATGTCAAGCATAGATTGATGTAATATGACACATTAAACCATGTGGAGAAGTTTGAGACCAACGAAGAGAGATTTGGTCCAAGAATCATCTACATGGACCAAGTTCGTCCATTTTGGTCCTTCTTCTTTTCGACAAGCTTCAAAGTTCACCGAAGCCAAATGTCAAGCATAGATTGATGTAATATGACACATTAAACCATGTGGAGAAGTTTGAGACCAACGAAGAGAGATTTGGTCCAAGAATCATCCACATGGACCAAGTTCGTCCATTTTGGTCCTTCTTCGTTTCGACAAGCTTCAAAGTTGACCGAAGCCAAATGTCAAGCATAGATTGATGTAATATGACACATTAAACCATGTGGAGAAGTTTGAGACCAACGAAGAGAGATTTGGTCCAAGAATCATCCACATGGACCAAGTTCGTCCATTTTGGTCCTTCTTCCTTTCGACAAGCTTCAAAGTTGACCGAAGCCAAATGTCAAGCATAGATTGATGTAATATGACACATTAAACCATGTGGAGAAGTTTGAGACCAACGAAGAGAGATTTGGTCCAAGAATCATCTACATGGACCAAGTTCGTCCATTTTGGTCCTTCTTCTTTTCGACAAGCTTCAAAGTTCACCGAAGCCAAATGTCAAGCATAGATTGATGTAATATGACACATTAAACCATGTGGAGAAGTTTGAGACCAACGAAGAGAGATTTGGTCCAAGAATCATCCACATGGACCAAGTTCGTCCATTTTGGTCCTTCTTCGTTTCGACAAGCTTCAAAGTTGACCGAAGCCAAATGTCAAGCATAGATTGATGTAATATGACACAATAAACCATGTGGAGAAGTTTGAGACCAACGAAGAGAGATTTGTCCAAGAATCATCTACATGGACCAAGTTCGTCCATTTTGGTCCTTCTTTGTTTCGACAAGCTTCAAAGTTGACCGAAGCCAAATGTCAAGCATAGATTGATGTAATATGACACATTAAACCATGTGGAGAAGTTTGAGACCAACGAAGAGAGATTTGGTCCAAGAATCATCCACATGGACCAAGTTCGTCCATTTTGGTCCTTCTTCCTTTCGACAAGCTTCAAAGTTGACCGAAGCCAAATGTCAAGCATAGATTGATGTAATATGACACATTAAACCATGTGGAGAAGTTTGAGACCAACGAAGAGAGATTTGGTCCAAGAATCATCCACATGGACCAAGTTCGTCCATTTTGGTCCTTCTTCGTTTCGACAAGCTTCAAAGTTGACCGAAGCCAAATGTCAAGCATAGATTGATGTAATATGACACATTAAACCATGTGGAGAAGTTTGAGACCAACGAAGAGAGATTTGGTCCAAGAATCATCCACATGGACCAAGTTCGTCCATTTTGGTCCTTCTTCGTTTCGACAAGCTTCAAAGTTCACCGAAGCCAAATGTCAAGCATAGATTGATGTAATATGACACATTAAACCATGTGGAGAAGTTTGAGACCAACGAAGAGAGATTTGGTCCAAGAATCATCTACATGGACCAAGTTCGTCCATTTTGGTCCTTCTTCTTTTCGACAAGCTTCAAAGTTCCGAAGCCAAATGTCAAGCATAGATTGATGTAATATGACACAATAAACCATGTGGAGAAGTTTGAGACCAACGAAGAGAGATTTGGTCCAAGAATCATCTACATGGACCAAGTTCGTCCATTTTGGTCCTTCTTCTTTTCGACAAGCTTCAAAGTTCACCGAAGCAAATGTCAAGCATAGATTGATGTAATATGACACATTAAACCATGTGGAGAAGTTTGAGACCAACGAAGAGAGATTTGGTCCAAGAATCATCTACATGGACCAAGTTCGTCCATTTTGGTCCTTCTTCTTTTCGACAAGCTTCAAAGTTGACCGAAGCAAATGTCAAGCATAGATTGATGTAATATGACACATTAAACCATGTGGAGAAGTTTGAGACCAACGAAGAGAGATTTGGTCCAAGAATCATCTACATGGACCAAGTTCGTCCATTTTGGTCCTTCTTCTTTTCGACAAGCTTCAAAGTTCACCGAAGCCAAATGTCAAGCATAGATTGATGTAATATGACACAATAAACCATGTGGAGAAGTTTGAGACCAACGAAGAGAGATTTGGTCCAAGAATCATCTACATGGACCAAGTTCGTCCATTTTGGTCCTTCTTCTTTTCGACAAGCTTCAAAGTTGATCGAAGCAAATGTCAAGCATAGATTGATGTAATATGACACATTAAACCATGTGGAGAAGTTTGAGACCAACGAAGAGAGATTTGGTCCAAGAATCATCCACATGGACCAAGTTCGTCCATTTTGGTCCTTCTTCGTTTCGACAAGCTTCAAAGTTCACCGAAGCCAAATGTCAAGCATAGATTGATGTAATATGACACATTAAACCATGTGGAGAAGTTTGAGACCAACGAAGAGAGATTTGGTCCAAGAATCATCCACATGGACCAAGTTCGTCCATTTTGGTCCTTCTTCGTTTCGACAAGCTTCAAAGTTGACCGAAGCCAAATGTCAAGCATAGATTGATGTAATATGACACATTAAACCATGTGGAGAAGTTTGAGACCAACGAAGAGAGATTTGGTCCAAGAATCATCCACATGGACCAAGTTCGTCCATTTTGGTCCTTCTTCCTTTCGACAAGCTTCAAAGTTGACCGAAGCCAAATGTCAAGCATAGATTGATGTAATATGACACATTAAACCATGTGGAGAAGTTTGAGACCAACGAAGAGAGATTTGGTCCAAGAATCATCCACATGGACCAAGTTCGTCCATTTTGGTCCTTCTTCGTTTCGACAAGCTTCAAAGTTGACCGAAGCCAAATGTCAAGCATAGATTGATGTAATATGACACATTAAACCATGTGGAGAAGTTTGAGACCAACGAAGAGAGATTTGGTCCAAGAATCATCTACATGGACCAAGTTCGTCCATTTTGGTCCTTCTTCGTTTCGACAAGCTTCAAAGTTCACCGAAGCCAAATGTCAAGCATAGATTGATGTAATATGACACATTAAACCATGTGGAGAAGTTTGAGACCAACGAAGAGAGATTTGGTCCAAGAATCATCCACATGGACCAAGTTCGTCCATTTTGGTCCTTCTTCGTTTCGACAAGCTTCAAAGTTGACCGAAGCCAAATGTCAAGCATAGATTGATGTAATATGACACATTAAACCATGTGGAGAAGTTTGAGACCAACGAAGAGAGATTTGGTCCAAGAATCATCCACATGGACCAAGTTCGTCCATTTTGGTCCTTCTTCGTTTCGACAAGCTTCAAAGTTGACCGAAGCCAAATGTCAAGCATAGATTGATGTAATATGACACATTAAACCATGTGGAGAAGTTTGAGACCAACGAAGAGAGATTTTGTCCAAGAATCATCCACATGGACCAAGTTCGTCCATTTTGGTCCTTCTTCGTTTCGACAAGCTTCAAAGTTGACCGAAGCCAAATGTCAAGCATAGATTGATGTAATATGACACATTAAACCATGTGGAGAAGTTTGAGACCAACGAAGAGAGATTTGGTCCAAGAATCATCCACATGGACCAAGTTCGTCCATTTTGGTCCTTCTTCGTTTCGACAAGCTTCAAAGTTGACCGAAGCCAAATGTCAAGCATAGATTGATGTAATATGACACATTAAACCATGTGGAGAAGTTTGAGACCAACGAAGAGAGATTTGGTCCAAGAATCATCCACATGGACCAAGTTCGTCCATTTTGGTCCTTCTTCGTTTCGACAAGCTTCAAAGTTGACCGAAGCCAAATGTCAAGCATAGATTGATGTAATATGACACATTAAACCATGTGGAGAAGTTTGAGACCAACGAAGAGAGATTTGGTCCAAGAATCATCCACATGGACCAAGTTCGTCCATTTTGGTCCTTCTTCGTTTCGACAAGCTTCAAAGTTGACCGAAGCCAAATGTCAAGCATAGATTGATGTAATATGACACATTAAACCATGTGGAGAAGTTTGAGACCAACGAAGAGAGATTTGGTCCAAGAATCATCCACATGGACCAAGTTCGTCCATTTTGGTCCTTCTTCGTTTCGACAAGCTTCAAAGTTGACCGAAGCCAAATGTCAAGCATAGATTGATGTAATATGACACATTAAACCATGTGGAGAAGTTTGAGACCAACGAAGAGAGATTTGGTCCAAGAATCATCTACATGGACCAAGTTCGTCCATTTTGGTCCTTCTTCTTTTCGACAAGCTTCAAAGTTGACCGAAGCAAATGTCAAGCATAGATTGATGTAATATGACACATTAAACCATGTGGAGAAGTTTGAGACCAACGAAGAGAGATTTGGTCCAAGAATCATCCACATGGACCAAGTTCGTCCATTTTGGTCCTTCTTCTTTTCGACAAGCTTCAAAGTTGACCGAAGCCAAATGTCAAGCATAGATTGATGTAATATGACACATTAAACCATGTGGAGAAGTTTGAGACCAACGAAGAGAGATTTGGTCCAAGAATCATCCACATGGACCAAGTTCGTCCATTTTGGTCCTTCTTCGTTTCGACAAGCTTCAAAGTTGACCGAAGCCAAATGTCAAGCATAGATTGATGTAATATGACACATTAAACCATGTGGAGAAGTTTGAGACCAACGAAGAGAGATTTGGTCCAAGAATCATCCACATGGACCAAGTTCGTCCATTTTGGTCCTTCTTCGTTTCGACAAGCTTCAAAGTTGACCGAAGCCAAATGTCAAGCATAGATTGATGTAATATGACACATTAAACCATGTGGAGAAGTTTGAGACCAACGAAGAGAGATTTGGTCCAAGAATCATCCACATGGACCAAGTTCGTCCATTTTGGTCCTTCTTCGTTTCGACAAGCTTCAAAGTTGACCGAAGCCAAATGTCAAGCATAGATTGATGTAATATGACACATTAAACCATGTGGAGAAGTTTGAGACCAACGAAGAGAGATTTGGTCCAAGAATCATCCACATGGACCAAGTTCGTCCATTTTGGTCCTTCTTCGTTTCGACAAGCTTCAAAGTTGACCGAAGCCAAATGTCAAGCATAGATTGATGTAATATGACACATTAAACCATGTGGAGAAGTTTGAGACCAACGAAGAGAGATTTGGTCCAAGAATCATCCACATGGACCAAGTTCGTCCATTTTGGTCCTTCTTCTTTTCGACAAGCTTCAAAGTTGACCGAAGCCAAATGTCAAGCATAGATTGATGTAATATGACACATTAAACCATGTGGAGAAGTTTGAGACCAACGAAGAGAGATTTGGTCCAAGAATCATCCACATGGACCAAGTTCGTCCATTTTGGTCCTTCTTCTTTTCGACAAGCTTCAAAGTTCACCGAAGCAAATGTCAAGCATAGATTGATGTAATATGACACATTAAACCATGTGGAGAAGTTTGAGACCAACGAAGAGAGATTTGGTCCAAGAATCATCTACATGGACCAAGTTCGTCCATTTTGGTCCTTCTTCTTTTCGACAAGCTTCAAAGTTGACCGAAGCAAATGTCAAGCATAGATTGATGTAATATGACACATTAAACCATGTGGAGAAGTTTGAGACCAACGAAGAGAGATTTGGTCCAAGAATCATCCACATGGACCAAGTTCGTCCATTTTGGTCCTTCTTCTTTTCGACAAGCTTCAAAGTTGACCGAAGCCAAATGTCAAGCATAGATTGATGTAATATGACACATTAAACCATGTGGAGAAGTTTGAGACCAACGAAGAGAGATTTGGTCCAAGAATCATCCACATGGACCAAGTTCGTCCATTTTGGTCCTTCTTCTTTTCGACAAGCTTCAAAGTTGACCGAAGCAAATGTCAAGCATAGATTGATGTAATATGACACATTAAACCATGTGGAGAAGTTTGAGACCAACGAAGAGAGATTTGGTCCAAGAATCATCCACATGGACCAAGTTCGTCCATTTTGGTCCTTCTTCGTTTCGACAAGCTTCAAAGTTGACCGAAGCCAAATGTCAAGCATAGATTGATGTAATATGACACATTAAACCATGTGGAGAAGTTTGAGACCAACGAAGAGAGATTTGGTCCAAGAATCATCCACATGGACCAAGTTCGTCCATTTTGGTCCTTCTTCGTTTCGACAAGCTTCAAAGTTGACCGAAGCCAAATGTCAAGCATAGATTGATGTAATATGACACATTAAACCATGTGGAGAAGTTTGAGACCAACGAAGAGAGATTTGGTCCAAGAATCATCCACATGGACCAAGTTCGTCCATTTTGGTCCTTCTTCGTTTCGACAAGCTTCAAAGTTGACCGAAGCCAAATGTCAAGCATAGATTGATGTAATATGACACATTAAACCATGTGGAGAAGTTTGAGACCAACGAAGAGAGATTTGGTCCAAGAATCATCCACATGGACCAAGTTCGTCCATTTTGGTCCTTCTTCGTTTCGACAAGCTTCAAAGTTGACCGAAGCCAAATGTCAAGCATAGATTGATGTAATATGACACATTAAACCATGTGGAGAAGTTTGAGACCAACGAAGAGAGATTTGGTCCAAGAATCATCCACATGGACCAAGTTCGTCCATTTTGGTCCTTCTTCGTTTCGACAAGCTTCAAAGTTGACCGAAGCCAAATGTCAAGCATAGATTGATGTAATATGACACATTAAACCATGTGGAGAAGTTTGAGACCAACGAAGAGAGATTTGGTCCAAGAATCATCCACATGGACCAAGTTCGTCCATTTTGGTCCTTCTTCGTTTCGACAAGCTTCAAAGTTGACCGAAGCCAAATGTCAAGCATAGATTGATGTAATATGACACATTAAACCATGTGGAGAAGTTTGAGACCAACGAAGAGAGATTTGGTCCAAGAATCATCCACATGGACCAAGTTCGTCCATTTTGGTCCTTCTTCTTTCGACAAGCTTCAAAGTTGACCGAAGCCAAATGTCAAGCATAGATTGATGTAATATGACACATTAAACCATGTGGAGAAGTTTGAGACCAACGAAGAGAGATTTGGTCCAAGAATCATCCACATGGACCAAGTTCGTCCATTTTGGTCCTTCTTCTTTCGACAAGCTTCAAAGTTGACCGAAGCAAATGTCAAGCATAGATTGATGTAATATGACACATTAAACCATGTGGAGAAGTTTGAGACCAACGAAGAGAGATTTGGTCCAAGAATCATCCACATGGACCAAGTTCGTCCATTTTGGTCCTTCTTCTTTTCGACAAGCTTCAAAGTTGACCGAAGCAAATGTCAAGCATAGATTGATGTAATATGACACATTAAACCATGTGGAGAAGTTTGAGACCAACGAAGAGAGATTTGGTCCAAGAATCATCCACATGGACCAAGTTCGTCCATTTTGGTCCTTCTTCTTTCGACAAGCTTCAAAGTTGACCGAAGCCAAATGTCAAGCATAGATTGATGTAATATGACACATTAAACCATGTGGAGAAGTTTGAGACCAACGAAGAGAGATTTGGTCCAAGAATCATCCACATGGACCAAGTTCGTCCATTTTGGTCCTTCTTCTTTTCGACAAGCTTCAAAGTTGACCGAAGCAAATGTCAAGCATAGATTGATGTAATATGACACATTAAACCATGTGGAGAAGTTTGAGACCAACGAAGAGAGATTTGGTCCAAGAATCATCCACATGGACCAAGTTCGTCCATTTTGGTCCTTCTTCGTTTCGACAAGCTTCAAAGTTGACCGAAGCCAAATGTCAAGCATAGATTGATGTAATATGACACATTAAACCATGTGGAGAAGTTTGAGACCAACGAAGAGAGATTTGGTCCAAGAATCATCCACATGGACCAAGTTCGTCCATTTTGGTCCTTCTTCGTTTCGACAAGCTTCAAAGTTGACCGAAGCCAAATGTCAAGCATAGATTGATGTAATATGACACATTAAACCATGTGGAGAAGTTTGAGACCAACGAAGAGAGATTTGGTCCAAGAATCATCCACATGGACCAAGTTCGTCCATTTTGGTCCTTCTTCGTTTCGACAAGCTTCAAAGTTGACCGAAGCCAAATGTCAAGCATAGATTGATGTAATATGACACATTAAACCATGTGGAGAAGTTTGAGACCAACGAAGAGAGATTTGGTCCAAGAATCATCCACATGGACCAAGTTCGTCCATTTTGGTCCTTCTTCGTTTCGACAAGCTTCAAAGTTGACCGAAGCAAATGTCAAGCATAGATTGATGTAATATGACACATTAAACCATGTGGAGAAGTTTGAGACCAACGAAGAGAGATTTGGTCCAAGAATCATCCACATGGACCAAGTTCGTCCATTTTGGTCCTTCTTCTTTTCGACAAGCTTCAAAGTTGACCGAAGCAAATGTCAAGCATAGATTGATGTAATATGACACATTAAACCATGTGGAGAAGTTTGAGACCAACGAAGAGAGATTTGGTCCAAGAATCATCCACATGGACCAAGTTCGTCCATTTTGGTCCTTCTTCGTTTCGACAAGCTTCAAAGTTGACCGAAGCCAAATGTCAAGCATAGATTGATGTAATATGACACATTAAACCATGTGGAGAAGTTTGAGACCAACGAAGAGAGATTTGGTCCAAGAATCATCCACATGGACCAAGTTCGTCCATTTTGGTCCTTCTTCGTTTCGACAAGCTTCAAAGTTGACCGAAGCCAAATGTCAAGCATAGATTGATGTAATATGACACATTAAACCATGTGGAGAAGTTTGAGACCAACGAAGAGAGATTTGGTCCAAGAATCATCCACATGGACCAAGTTCGTCCATTTTGGTCCTTCTTCGTTTCGACAAGCTTCAAAGTTGACCGAAGCCAAATGTCAAGCATAGATTGATGTAATATGACACATTAAACCATGTGGAGAAGTTTGAGACCAACGAAGAGAGATTTGGTCCAAGAATCATCCACATGGACCAAGTTCGTCCATTTTGGTCCTTCTTCGTTTCGACAAGCTTCAAAGTTGACCGAAGCCAAATGTCAAGCATAGATTGATGTAATATGACACATTAAACCATGTGGAGAAGTTTGAGACCAACGAAGAGAGATTTGGTCCAAGAATCATCCACATGGACCAAGTTCGTCCATTTTGGTCCTTCTTCGTTTCGACAAGCTTCAAAGTTGACCGAAGCCAAATGTCAAGCATAGATTGATGTAATATGACACATTAAACCATGTGGAGAAGTTTGAGACCAACGAAGAGAGATTTGGTCCAAGAATCATCCACATGGACCAAGTTCGTCCATTTTGGTCCTTCTTCGTTTCGACAAGCTTCAAAGTTGACCGAAGCCAAATGTCAAGCATAGATTGATGTAATATGACACATTAAACCATGTGGAGAAGTTTGAGACCAACGAAGAGAGATTTGGTCCAAGAATCATCCACATGGACCAAGTTCGTCCATTTTGGTCCTTCTTCGTTTCGACAAGCTTCAAAGTTGACCGAAGCCAAATGTCAAGCATAGATTGATGTAATATGACACATTAAACCATGTGGAGAAGTTTGAGACCAACGAAGAGAGATTTGGTCCAAGAATCATCCACATGGACCAAGTTCGTCCATTTTGGTCCTTCTTCTTTTCGACAAGCTTCAAAGTTGACCGAAGCCAAATGTCAAGCATAGATTGATGTAATATGACACATTAAACCATGTGGAGAAGTTTGAGACCAACGAAGAGAGATTTGGTCCAAGAATCATCCACATGGACCAAGTTCGTCCATTTTGGTCCTTCTTCTTTTCGACAAGCTTCAAAGTTGACCGAAGCAAATGTCAAGCATAGATTGATGTAATATGACACATTAAACCATGTGGAGAAGTTTGAGACCAACGAAGAGAGATTTGGTCCAAGAATCATCCACATGGACCAAGTTCGTCCATTTTGGTCCTTCTTCGTTTCGACAAGCTTCAAAGTTGACCGAAGCAAATGTCAAGCATAGATTGATGTAATATGACACATTAAACCATGTGGAGAAGTTTGAGACCAACGAAGAGAGATTTGGTCCAAGAATCATCCACATGGACCAAGTTCGTCCATTTTGGTCCTTCTTCGTTTCGACAAGCTTCAAAGTTGACCGAAGCCAAATGTCAAGCATAGATTGATGTAATATGACACATTAAACCATGTGGAGAAGTTTGAGACCAACGAAGAGAGATTTGGTCCAAGAATCATCCACATGGACCAAGTTCGTCCATTTTGGTCCTTCTTCGTTTCGACAAGCTTCAAAGTTGACCGAAGCCAAATGTCAAGCATAGATTGATGTAATATGACACATTAAACCATGTGGAGAAGTTTGAGACCAACGAAGAGAGATTTGGTCCAAGAATCATCCACATGGACCAAGTTCGTCCATTTTGGTCCTTCTTCGTTTCGACAAGCTTCAAAGTTGACCGAAGCCAAATGTCAAGCATAGATTGATGTAATATGACACATTAAACCATGTGGAGAAGTTTGAGACCAACGAAGAGAGATTTGGTCCAAGAATCATCCACATGGACCAAGTTCGTCCATTTTGGTCCTTCTTCGTTTCGACAAGCTTCAAAGTTGACCGAAGCCAAATGTCAAGCATAGATTGATGTAATATGACACATTAAACCATGTGGAGAAGTTTGAGACCAACGAAGAGAGATTTGGTCCAAGAATCATCCACATGGACCAAGTTCGTCCATTTTGGTCCTTCTTCGTTTCGACAAGCTTCAAAGTTGACCGAAGCAAATGTCAAGCATAGATTGATGTAATATGACACATTAAACCATGTGGAGAAGTTTGAGACCAACGAAGAGAGATTTGGTCCAAGAATCATCCACATGGACCAAGTTCGTCCATTTTGGTCCTTCTTCGTTTCGACAAGCTTCAAAGTTGACCGAAGCCAAATGTCAAGCATAGATTGATGTAATATGACACATTAAACCATGTGGAGAAGTTTGAGACCAACGAAGAGAGATTTGGTCCAAGAATCATCCACATGGACCAAGTTCGTCCATTTTGGTCCTTCTTCGTTTCGACAAGCTTCAAAGTTGACCGAAGCCAAATGTCAAGCATAGATTGATGTAATATGACACATTAAACCATGTGGAGAAGTTTGAGACCAACGAAGAGAGATTTGGTCCAAGAATCATCCACATGGACCAAGTTCGTCCATTTTGGTCCTTCTTCGTTTCGACAAGCTTCAAAGTTGACCGAAGCCAAATGTCAAGCATAGATTGATGTAATATGACACATTAAACCATGTGGAGAAGTTTGAGACCAACGAAGAGAGATTTGGTCCAAGAATCATCCACATGGACCAAGTTCGTCCATTTTGGTCCTTCTTCGTTTCGACAAGCTTCAAAGTTGACCGAAGCCAAATGTCAAGCATAGATTGATGTAATATGACACATTAAACCATGTGGAGAAGTTTGAGACCAACGAAGAGAGATTTGGTCCAAGAATCATCCACATGGACCAAGTTCGTCCATTTTGGTCCTTCTTCGTTTCGACAAGCTTCAAAGTTGACCGAAGCCAAATGTCAAGCATAGATTGATGTAATATGACACATTAAACCATGTGGAGAAGTTTGAGACCAACGAAGAGAGATTTGGTCCAAGAATCATCCACATGGACCAAGTTCGTCCATTTTGGTCCTTCTTCGTTTCGACAAGCTTCAAAGTTGACCGAAGCCAAATGTCAAGCATAGATTGATGTAATATGACACATTAAACCATGTGGAGAAGTTTGAGACCAACGAAGAGAGATTTGGTCCAAGAATCATCCACATGGACCAAGTTCGTCCATTTTGGTCCTTCTTCGTTTCGACAAGCTTCAAAGTTGACCGAAGCCAAATGTCAAGCATAGATTGATGTAATATGACACATTAAACCATGTGGAGAAGTTTGAGACCAACGAAGAGAGATTTGGTCCAAGAATCATCCACATGGACCAAGTTCGTCCATTTTGGTCCTTCTTCTTTTCGACAAGCTTCAAAGTTGACCGAAGCCAAATGTCAAGCATAGATTGATGTAATATGACACATTAAACCATGTGGAGAAGTTTGAGACCAACGAAGAGAGATTTGGTCCAAGAATCATCCACATGGACCAAGTTCGTCCATTTTGGTCCTTCTTCGTTTCGACAAGCTTCAAAGTTGACCGAAGCAAATGTCAAGCATAGATTGATGTAATATGACACATTAAACCATGTGGAGAAGTTTGAGACCAACGAAGAGAGATTTGGTCCAAGAATCATCCACATGGACCAAGTTCGTCCATTTTGGTCCTTCTTCGTTTCGACAAGCTTCAAAGTTGACCGAAGCAAATGTCAAGCATAGATTGATGTAATATGACACATTAAACCATGTGGAGAAGTTTGAGACCAACGAAGAGAGATTTGGTCCAAGAATCATCCACATGGACCAAGTTCGTCCATTTTGGTCCTTCTTCTTTTCGACAAGCTTCAAAGTTGACCGAAGCCAAATGTCAAGCATAGATTGATGTAATATGACACATTAAACCATGTGGAGAAGTTTGAGACCAACGAAGAGAGATTTGGTCCAAGAATCATCCACATGGACCAAGTTCGTCCATTTTGGTCCTTCTTCTTTCGACAAGCTTCAAAGTTGACCGAAGCAAATGTCAAGCATAGATTGATGTAATATGACACATTAAACCATGTGGAGAAGTTTGAGACCAACGAAGAGAGATTTGGTCCAAGAATCATCCACATGGACCAAGTTCGTCCATTTTGGTCCTTCTTCGTTTCGACAAGCTTCAAAGTTGACCGAAGCCAAATGTCAAGCATAGATTGATGTAATATGACACATTAAACCATGTGGAGAAGTTTGAGACCAACGAAGAGAGATTTGGTCCAAGAATCATCCACATGGACCAAGTTCGTCCATTTTGGTCCTTCTTCGTTTCGACAAGCTTCAAAGTTGACCGAAGCCAAATGTCAAGCATAGATTGATGTAATATGACACATTAAACCATGTGGAGAAGTTTGAGACCAACGAAGAGAGATTTGGTCCAAGAATCATCCACATGGACCAAGTTCGTCCATTTTGGTCCTTCTTCTTTTCGACAAGCTTCAAAGTTGACCGAAGCAAATGTCAAGCATAGATTGATGTAATATGACACATTAAACCATGTGGAGAAGTTTGAGACCAACGAAGAGAGATTTGGTCCAAGAATCATCCACATGGACCAAGTTCGTCCATTTTGGTCCTTCTTCTTTTCGACAAGCTTCAAAGTTGACCGAAGCAAATGTCAAGCATAGATTGATGTAATATGACACATTAAACCATGTGGAGAAGTTTGAGACCAACGAAGAGAGATTTGGTCCAAGAATCATCCACATGGACCAAGTTCGTCCATTTTGGTCCTTCTTCGTTTCGACAAGCTTCAAAGTTGACCGAAGCCAAATGTCAAGCATAGATTGATGTAATATGACACATTAAACCATGTGGAGAAGTTTGAGACCAACGAAGAGAGATTTGGTCCAAGAATCATCCACATGGACCAAGTTCGTCCATTTTGGTCCTTCTTCGTTTCGACAAGCTTCAAAGTTGACCGAAGCAAATGTCAAGCATAGATTGATGTAATATGACACATTAAACCATGTGGAGAAGTTTGAGACCAACGAAGAGAGATTTGGTCCAAGAATCATCCACATGGACCAAGTTCGTCCATTTTGGTCCTTCTTCGTTTCGACAAGCTTCAAAGTTGACCGAAGCCAAATGTCAAGCATAGATTGATGTAATATGACACATTAAACCATGTGGAGAAGTTTGAGACCAACGAAGAGAGATTTGGTCCAAGAATCATCCACATGGACCAAGTTCGTCCATTTTGGTCCTTCTTCGTTTCGACAAGCTTCAAAGTTGACCGAAGCCAAATGTCAAGCATAGATTGATGTAATATGACACATTAAACCATGTGGAGAAGTTTGAGACCAACGAAGAGAGATTTGGTCCAAGAATCATCCACATGGACCAAGTTCGTCCATTTTGGTCCTTCTTCGTTTCGACAAGCTTCAAAGTTGACCGAAGCCAAATGTCAAGCATAGATTGATGTAATATGACACATTAAACCATGTGGAGAAGTTTGAGACCAACGAAGAGAGATTTGGTCCAAGAATCATCCACATGGACCAAGTTCGTCCATTTTGGTCCTTCTTCGTTTCGACAAGCTTCAAAGTTGACCGAAGCCAAATGTCAAGCATAGATTGATGTAATATGACACATTAAACCATGTGGAGAAGTTTGAGACCAACGAAGAGAGATTTGGTCCAAGAATCATCCACATGGACCAAGTTCGTCCATTTTGGTCCTTCTTCGTTTCGACAAGCTTCAAAGTTGACCGAAGCCAAATGTCAAGCATAGATTGATGTAATATGACACATTAAACCATGTGGAGAAGTTTGAGACCAACGAAGAGAGATTTGGTCCAAGAATCATCCACATGGACCAAGTTCGTCCATTTTGGTCCTTCTTCGTTTCGACAAGCTTCAAAGTTGACCGAAGCCAAATGTCAAGCATAGATTGATGTAATATGACACATTAAACCATGTGGAGAAGTTTGAGACCAACGAAGAGAGATTTGGTCCAAGAATCATCCACATGGACCAAGTTCGTCCATTTTGGTCCTTCTTCGTTTCGACAAGCTTCAAAGTTGACCGAAGCCAAATGTCAAGCATAGATTGATGTAATATGACACATTAAACCATGTGGAGAAGTTTGAGACCAACGAAGAGAGATTTGGTCCAAGAATCATCCACATGGACCAAGTTCGTCCATTTTGGTCCTTCTTCGTTTCGACAAGCTTCAAAGTTGACCGAAGCCAAATGTCAAGCATAGATTGATGTAATATGACACATTAAACCATGTGGAGAAGTTTGAGACCAACGAAGAGAGATTTGGTCCAAGAATCATCCACATGGACCAAGTTCGTCCATTTTGGTCCTTCTTCTTTCGACAAGCTTCAAAGTTGACCGAAGCAAATGTCAAGCATAGATTGATGTAATATGACACATTAAACCATGTGGAGAAGTTTGAGACCAACGAAGAGAGATTTGGTCCAAGAATCATCCACATGGACCAAGTTCGTCCATTTTGGTCCTTCTTCGTTTCGACAAGCTTCAAAGTTGACCGAAGCCAAATGTCAAGCATAGATTGATGTAATATGACACATAAACCATGTGGAGAAGTTTGAGACCAACGAAGAGAGATTTGGTCCAAGAATCATCCACATGGACCAAGTTCGTCCATTTTGGTCCTTCTTCGTTTCGACAAGCTTCAAAGTTGACCGAAGCCAAATGTCAAGCATAGATTGATGTAATATGACACATTAAACCATGTGGAGAAGTTTGAGACCAACGAAGAGAGATTTGGTCCAAGAATCATCCACATGGACCAAGTTCGTCCATTTTGGTCCTTCTTCTTTTCGACAAGCTTCAAAGTTGACCGAAGCAAATGTCAAGCATAGATTGATGTAATATGACACATTAAACCATGTGGAGAAGTTTGAGACCAACGAAGAGAGATTTGGTCCAAGAATCATCCACATGGACCAAGTTCGTCCATTTTGGTCCTTCTTCTTTCGACAAGCTTCAAAGTTGACCGAAGCAAATGTCAAGCATAGATTGATGTAATATGACACATTAAACCATGTGGAGAAGTTTGAGACCAACGAAGAGAGATTTGGTCCAAGAATCATCCACATGGACCAAGTTCGTCCATTTTGGTCCTTCTTTGTTTCGACAAGCTTCAAAGTTGACCGAAGCCAAATGTCAAGCATAGATTGATGTAATATGACACATTAAACCATGTGGAGAAGTTTGAGACCAACGAAGAGAGATTTGGTCCAAGAATCATCCACATGGACCAAGTTCGTCCATTTTGGTCCTTCTTCGTTTCGACAAGCTTCAAAGTTGACCGAAGCCAAATGTCAAGCATAGATTGATGTAATATGACACATTAAACCATGTGGAGAAGTTTGAGACCAACGAAGAGAGATTTGGTCCAAGAATCATCCACATGGACCAAGTTCGTCCATTTTGGTCCTTCTTCGTTTCGACAAGCTTCAAAGTTGACCGAAGCCAAATGTCAAGCATAGATTGATGTAATATGACACATTAAACCATGTGGAGAAGTTTGAGACCAACGAAGAGAGATTTGGTCCAAGAATCATCCACATGGACCAAGTTCGTCCATTTTGGTCCTTCTTCGTTTCGACAAGCTTCAAAGTTGACCGAAGCCAATGTCAAGCATAGATTGATGTAATATGACACATTAAACCATGTGGAGAAGTTTGAGACCAACGAAGAGAGATTTGGTCCAAGAATCATCCACATGGACCAAGTTCGTCCATTTTGGTCCTTCTTCGTTTCGACAAGCTTCAAAGTTGACGAAGCCAATGTCAAGCATAGATTGATGTAATATGACACATTAAACCATGTGGAGAAGTTTGAGACCAACGAAGAGAGATTTGGTCCAAGAATCATCCACATGGACCAAGTTCGTCCATTTTGGTCCTTCTTCGTTTCGACAAGCTTCAAAGTTGACCGAAGCCAAATGTCAAGCATAGATTGATGTAATATGACACATTAAACCATGTGGAGAAGTTTGAGACCAACGAAGAGAGATTTGGTCCAAGAATCATCCACATGGACCAAGTTCGTCCATTTTGGTCCTTCTTCTTTCGACAAGCTTCAAAGTTGACCGAAGCCAAATGTCAAGCATAGATTGATGTAATATGACACATTAAACCATGTGGAGAAGTTTGAGACCAACGAAGAGAGATTTGGTCCAAGAATCATCCACATGGACCAAGTTCGTCCATTTTGGTCCTTCTTCGTTTCGACAAGCTTCAAAGTTGACCGAAGCCAAATGTCAAGCATAGATTGATGTAATATGACACATTAAACCATGTGGAGAAGTTTGAGACCAACGAAGAGAGATTTGGTCCAAGAATCATCCACATGGACCAAGTTCGTCCATTTTGGTCCTTCTTCGTTTCGACAAGCTTCAAAGTTGACCGAAGCCAAATGTCAAGCATAGATTGATGTAATATGACACATTAAACCATGTGGAGAAGTTTGAGACCAACGAAGAGAGATTTGGTCCAAGAATCATCCACATGGACCAAGTTCGTCCATTTTGGTCCTTCTTCGTTTCGACAAGCTTCAAAGTTGACCGAAGCAAATGTCAAGCATAGATTGATGTAATATGACACATTAAACCATGTGGAGAAGTTTGAGACCAACGAAGAGAGATTTGGTCCAAGAATCATCCACATGGACCAAGTTCGTCCATTTTGGTCCTTCTTCGTTTCGACAAGCTTCAAAGTTGACCGAAGCAAATGTCAAGCATAGATTGATGTAATATGACACATTAAACCATGTGGAGAAGTTTGAGACCAACGAAGAGAGATTTGGTCCAAGAATCATCCACATGGACCAAGTTCGTCCATTTTGGTCCTTCTTCGTTTCGACAAGCTTCAAAGTTGACCGAAGCCAAATGTCAAGCATAGATTGATGTAATATGACACATTAAACCATGTGGAGAAGTTTGAGACCAACGAAGAGAGATTTGGTCCAAGAATCATCCACATGGACCAAGTTCGTCCATTTTGGTCCTTCTTCGTTTCGACAAGCTTCAAAGTTGACCGAAGCCAAATGTCAAGCATAGATTGATGTAATATGACACATTAAACCATGTGGAGAAGTTTGAGACCAACGAAGAGAGATTTGGTCCAAGAATCATCCACATGGACCAAGTTCGTCCATTTTGGTCCTTCTTCGTTTCGACAAGCTTCAAAGTTGACCGAAGCCAAATGTCAAGCATAGATTGATGTAATATGACACATTAAACCATGTGGAGAAGTTTGAGACCAACGAAGAGAGATTTGGTCCAAGAATCATCCACATGGACCAAGTTCGTCCATTTTGGTCCTTCTTCGTTTCGACAAGCTTCAAAGTTGACCGAAGCAAATGTCAAGCATAGATTGATGTAATATGACACATTAAACCATGTGGAGAAGTTTGAGACCAACGAAGAGAGATTTGGTCCAAGAATCATCCACATGGACCAAGTTCGTCCATTTTGGTCCTTCTTCGTTTCGACAAGCTTCAAAGTTGACCGAAGCCAAATGTCAAGCATAGATTGATGTAATATGACACATTAAACCATGTGGAGAAGTTTGAGACCAACGAAGAGAGATTTGGTCCAAGAATCATCCACATGGACCAAGTTCGTCCATTTTGGTCCTTCTTCGTTTCGACAAGCTTCAAAGTTGACCGAAGCCAAATGTCAAGCATAGATTGATGTAATATGACACATTAAACCATGTGGAGAAGTTTGAGACCAACGAAGAGAGATTTGGTCCAAGAATCATCCACATGGACCAAGTTCGTCCATTTTGGTCCTTCTTCGTTTCGACAAGCTTCAAAGTTGACCGAAGCCAAATGTCAAGCATAGATTGATGTAATATGACACATTAAACCATGTGGAGAAGTTTGAGACCAACGAAGAGAGATTTGGTCCAAGAATCATCCACATGGACCAAGTTCGTCCATTTTGGTCTTTCTTCGTTTCGACAAGCTTCAAAGTTGACCGAAGCCAAATGTCAAGCATAGATTGATGTAATATGACACATTAAACCATGTGGAGAAGTTTGAGACCAACGAAGAGAGATTTGGTCCAAGAATCATCCACATGGACCAAGTTCGTCCATTTTGGTCCTTCTTCGTTTCGACAAGCTTCAAAGTTGACCGAAGCCAAATGTCAAGCATAGATTGATGTAATATGACACATTAAACCATGTGGAGAAGTTTGAGACCAACGAAGAGAGATTTGGTCCAAGAATCATCCACATGGACCAAGTTCGTCCATTTTGGTCCTTCTTCGTTTCGACAAGCTTCAAAGTTGACCGAAGCCAAATGTCAAGCATAGATTGATGTAATATGACACATTAAACCATGTGGAGAAGTTTGAGACCAACGAAGAGAGATTTGGTCCAAGAATCATCCACATGGACCAAGTTCGTCCATTTTGGTCCTTCTTCGTTTCGACAAGCTTCAAAGTTGACCGAAGCCAAATGTCAAGCATAGATTGATGTAATATGACACATTAAACCATGTGGAGAAGTTTGAGACCAACGAAGAGAGATTTGGTCCAAGAATCATCCACATGGACCAAGTTCGTCCATTTTGGTCCTTCTTCGTTTCGACAAGCTTCAAAGTTGACCGAAGCAAATGTCAAGCATAGATTGATGTAATATGACACATTAAACCATGTGGAGAAGTTTGAGACCAACGAAGAGAGATTTGGTCCAAGAATCATCCACATGGACCAAGTTCGTCCATTTTGGTCCTTCTTCGTTTCGACAAGCTTCAAAGTTGACCGAAGCCAAATGTCAAGCATAGATTGATGTAATATGACACATTAAACCATGTGGAGAAGTTTGAGACCAACGAAGAGAGATTTGGTCCAAGAATCATCCACATGGACCAAGTTCGTCCATTTTGGTCCTTCTTCGTTTCGACAAGCTTCAAAGTTGACCGAAGCCAAATGTCAAGCATAGATTGATGTAATATGACACATTAAACCATGTGGAGAAGTTTGAGACCAACGAAGAGAGATTTGGTCCAAGAATCATCCACATGGACCAAGTTCGTCCATTTTGGTCCTTCTTCGTTTCGACAAGCTTCAAAGTTGACCGAAGCCAAATGTCAAGCATAGATTGATGTAATATGACACATTAAACCATGTGGAGAAGTTTGAGACCAACGAAGAGAGATTTGGTCCAAGAATCATCCACATGGACCAAGTTCGTCCATTTTGGTCCTTCTTCGTTTCGACAAGCTTCAAAGTTGACCGAAGCCAAATGTCAAGCATAGATTGATGTAATATGACACATTAAACCATGTGGAGAAGTTTGAGACCAACGAAGAGAGATTTGGTCCAAGAATCATCCACATGGACCAAGTTCGTCCATTTTGGTCCTTCTTCTTTCGACAAGCTTCAAAGTTGACCGAAGCCAAATGTCAAGCATAGATTGATGTAATATGACACATTAAACCATGTGGAGAAGTTTGAGACCAACGAAGAGAGATTTGGTCCAAGAATCATCCACATGGACCAAGTTCGTCCATTTTGGTCTTTCTTCGTTTCGACAAGCTTCAAAGTTGACCGAAGCCAAATGTCAAGCATAGATTGATGTAATATGACACATTAAACCATGTGGAGAAGTTTGAGACCAACGAAGAGAGATTTGGTCCAAGAATCATCCACATGGACCAAGTTCGTCCATTTTGGTCCTTCTTCGTTTCGACAAGCTTCAAAGTTGACCGAAGCCAAATGTCAAGCATAGATTGATGTAATATGACACATTAAACCATGTGGAGAAGTTTGAGACCAACGAAGAGAGATTTGGTCCAAGAATCATCCACATGGACCAAGTTCGTCCATTTTGGTCCTTCTTCGTTTCGACAAGCTTCAAAGTTGACCGAAGCCAAATGTCAAGCATAGATTGATGTAATATGACACATTAAACCATGTGGAGAAGTTTGAGACCAACGAAGAGAGATTTGGTCCAAGAATCATCCACATGGACCAAGTTCGTCCATTTTGGTCCTTCTTCGTTTCGACAAGCTTCAAAGTTGACCGAAGCCAAATGTCAAGCATAGATTGATGTAATATGACACATTAAACCATGTGGAGAAGTTTGAGACCAACGAAGAGAGATTTGGTCCAAGAATCATCCACATGGACCAAGTTCGTCCATTTTGGTCCTTCTTCTTTTCGACAAGCTTCAAAGTTGACCGAAGCCAAATGTCAAGCATAGATTGATGTAATATGACACATTAAACCATGTGGAGAAGTTTGAGACCAACGAAGAGAGATTTGGTCCAAGAATCATCCACATGGACCAAGTTCGTCCATTTTGGTCTTTCTTCGTTTCGACAAGCTTCAAAGTTGACCGAAGCCAAATGTCAAGCATAGATTGATGTAATATGACACATTAAACCATGTGGAGAAGTTTGAGACCAACGAAGAGAGATTTGGTCCAAGAATCATCCACATGGACCAAGTTCGTCCATTTTGGTCCTTCTTCGTTTCGACAAGCTTCAAAGTTGACCGAAGCCAAATGTCAAGCATAGATTGATGTAATATGACACATTAAACCATGTGGAGAAGTTTGAGACCAACGAAGAGAGATTTGGTCCAAGAATCATCCACATGGACCAAGTTCGTCCATTTTGGTCCTTCTTCGTTTCGACAAGCTTCAAAGTTGACCGAAGCCAAATGTCAAGCATAGATTGATGTAATATGACACATTAAACCATGTGGAGAAGTTTGAGACCAACGAAGAGAGATTTGGTCCAAGAATCATCCACATGGACCAAGTTCGTCCATTTTGGTCCTTCTTCGTTTCGACAAGCTTCAAAGTTGACCGAAGCCAAATGTCAAGCATAGATTGATGTAATATGACACATTAAACCATGTGGAGAAGTTTGAGACCAACGAAGAGAGATTTGGTCCAAGAATCATCCACATGGACCAAGTTCGTCCATTTTGGTCCTTCTTCTTTCGACAAGCTTCAAAGTTGACCGAAGCCAAATGTCAAGCATAGATTGATGTAATATGACACATTAAACCATGTGGAGAAGTTTGAGACCAACGAAGAGAGATTTGGTCCAAGAATCATCCACATGGACCAAGTTCGTCCATTTTGGTCCTTCTTCGTTTCGACAAGCTTCAAAGTTGACCGAAGCCAAATGTCAAGCATAGATTGATGTAATATGACACATTAAACCATGTGGAGAAGTTTGAGACCAACGAAGAGAGATTTGGTCCAAGAATCATCCACATGGACCAAGTTCGTCCATTTTGGTCCTTCTTCGTTTCGACAAGCTTCAAAGTTGACCGAAGCCAAATGTCAAGCATAGATTGATGTAATATGACACATTAAACCATGTGGAGAAGTTTGAGACCAACGAAGAGAGATTTGGTCCAAGAATCATCCACATGGACCAAGTTCGTCCATTTTGGTCCTTCTTCGTTTCGACAAGCTTCAAAGTTGACCGAAGCCAAATGTCAAGCATAGATTGATGTAATATGACACATTAAACCATGTGGAGAAGTTTGAGACCAACGAAGAGAGATTTGGTCCAAGAATCATCCACATGGACCAAGTTCGTCCATTTTGGTCCTTCTTCGTTTCGACAAGCTTCAAAGTTGACCGAAGCCAAATGTCAAGCATAGATTGATGTAATATGACACATTAAACCATGTGGAGAAGTTTGAGACCAACGAAGAGAGATTTGGTCCAAGAATCATCCAATGGACCAAGTTCGTCCATTTTGGTCCTTCTTCGTTTCGACAAGCTTCAAAGTTGACCGAAGCCAAATGTCAAGCATAGATTGATGTAATATGACACATTAAACCATGTGGAGAAGTTTGAGACCAACGAAGAGAGATTTGGTCCAAGAATCATCTACATGGACCAAGTTCGTCCATTTTGGTCCTTCTTCCTTTCGACAAGCTTCAAAGTTGACCGAAGCCAAATGTCAAGCATAGATTGATGTAATATGACACATTAAACCATGTGGAGAAGTTTGAGACCAACGAAGAGAGATTTGGTCCAAGAATCATCCACATGGACCAAGTTCGTCCATTTTGGTCCTTCTTCGTTTCGACAAGCTTCAAAGTTGACCGAAGCCTAATGTCAAGCATAGATTGATGTAATATGACACATTAAACCATGTGGAGAAGTTTGAGACCAACGAAGAGAGATTTGGTCCAAGAATCATCCACATGGACCAAGTTCGTCCATTTTGGTCCTTCTTCTTTCGACAAGCTTCAAAGTTGACCGAAGCCAAATGTCAAGCATAGATTGATGTAATATGACACATTAAACCATGTGGAGAAGTTTGAGACCAACGAAGAGAGATTTGGTCCAAGAATCATCCACATGGACCAAGTTCGTCCATTTTGGTCCTTCTTCTTTCGACAAGCTTCAAAGTTGACCGAAGCCAAATGTCAAGCATAGATTGATGTAATATGACACATTAAACCATGTGGAGAAGTTTGAGACCAACGAAGAGAGATTTGGTCCAAGAATCATCCACATGGACCAAGTTCGTCCATTTTGGTCCTTCTTCGTTTCGACAAGCTTCAAAGTTGACCGAAGCCAAATGTCAAGCATAGATTGATGTAATATGACACATTAAACCATGTGGAGAAGTTTGAGACCAACGAAGAGAGATTTGGTCCAAGAATCATCCACATGGACCAAGTTCGTCCATTTTGGTCCTTCTTCGTTTCGACAAGCTTCAAAGTTGACCGAAGCCAAATGTCAAGCATAGATTGATGTAATATGACACATAAACCATGTGGAGAAGTTGAGACCAACGAAGAGAGATTTGGTCCAAGAATCATCCACATGACCAAGTTCGTCCATTTTGGTCTTTCTTCTTTCGACAAGCTTCAAAGTTGACCGAAGCAAATGTCAAGCATAGATTGATGTAATATGACACATTAAACCATGTGGAGAAGTTTGAGACCAACGAAGAGAGATTTGGTCCAAGAATCATCCACATGGACCAAGTTCGTCCATTTTGGTCTTTCTTCGTTTCGACAAGCTTCAAAGTTGACCGAAGCCTAATGTCAAGCATAGATTGATGTAATATGACACATAAACCATGTGGAGAAGTTTGAGACCAACGAAGAGAGATTTGGTCCAAGAATCATCCATGGACCAAGTTCGTCCATTTTGGTCTTTCTTCGTTTCGACAAGCTTCAAAGTTGACCGAAGCCAATGTCAAGCATAATTGATGTAATATGACACATTAAACCATGTGGAGAAGTTTGAGACCAACGAAGAGAGATTTGGTCCAAGAATCATCCTACATGGACCAAGTTCGTCCATTTGGTCCTTTCTTCCTTCGACAAGCTTCAAAGTTGACCGAAGCCAAATGTCAAGCATAGATTGATGTAATATGACACATTAAACCATGTGGAGAAGTTTGAGACCAACGAAGAGAGATTTGGTCCAAGAATCATCCACATGGACCAAGTTCGTCCATTTTGGTCCTTCTTCGTTTCGACTAGCTTCAAAGTTGACCGAAGCCAAATGTCAAGCATAGATTGATGTAATATGACACATTAAACCATGTGGAGAAGTTTTAAGACCAACGAAGAGAGATTTGGTCCAAGAATCATCCACATGACCAAGTTCGTCCATTTTGGTCTTTCTCATTTCGACAAGCTTCAAAGTTGAACGAAGCCTAATGTCAAGCATAGATTGATGTAATATGACACATTAAACCATGTGGAGAAGTTTGAGACCAACGAAGAGAGATTTGGTCCAAGAATCATCCAACATGGACCAAGTTCGTCCATTTTGGTCTTTCTTCCTTTCGACAAGCTTCAAAGTTGACCGAAGCCAAATGTCAAGCATAGATTGATGTAATATGACACATTAAACCATGTGGAGAAGTTTGAGACCAACGAAGAGAGATTTGGTCCAAGAATCATCCACATGGACCAAGTTCGTCCATTTTGGTCTTTCTTCGTTTCGACAAGCTTCAAAGTTGACCGAAGCCTAATGTCAAGCATAGATTGATGTAATATGACACATTAAACCATGTGGAGAAGTTTGAGACCAACGAAGAGAGATTTGGTCCAAGAATCATCCACTTGGACCAAGTTCGTCCATTTTGGTCTTTCTTTTTTCGACTCGACAAGCTTCAAAGTTGACCGAAGTCAAATGTCAAGCATAGATTGATGTAATATGACACATTAAACCATGTGGAGAAGTTTAAGACCAACGAAGAGAGATTTGGTCCAAGAATCATCCACATGGACCAAGTTCGTCCATTTTGGTCCTTCTTTGTTTCGACAAGCTTCAAAGTTGACCGAAGCCAAATGTCAAGCATAGATTGATGTAATATGACACATTAAACCATGTGGAGAAGTTTAAGACCAACGAAGAGAGATTTGGTCCAAGAATCATCCACAATGGACCAAGTTCGTCCATTTTGGTCCTTCTTCGTTTCGACAAGCTTCAAAGTTGACCGAAGCCAAATGTCAAGCATAGAATGATGTAATATGACAAATTAAACCATGTGGAGAAGTTTGAGACCAACGAAGAGAGATTTGGTCCAAGAATCATCCACATGGACCAAGTTCGTCCATTTTGGTCCTTCTTCGTTTCGACAAGCTTCAAAGTTGACCGAAGCCAAATGTCAAGCATAGATTGATGTAATATGACACATTAAACCATGTGGAGAAGTTTGAGACCAACGAAGAGAGATTTGGTCCAAGAATCATCCACATGGACCAAGTTCGTCCATTTTGGTCCTTCTTCTTTTCGACAAGCTTCAAAGTTGATCGAAGCATAATGTCAAGCATAGATTGATGTAATATGACACATTAAACCATGTGGAGAAAGTTTGAGAGCAACGAAGAGAGATTTGGTCCAAGAATCATCCACATGGACCAAGTTCGTCCATTTTGGTCCTTCTTCGTTTCGACAAGCTTCAAAGTTCACCGAAGCCAAATGTCAAGCATAGATTGATGTAATATGACACATTAAACCATGTGGAGAAGTTTGAGACCAACGAAGAGAGATTTGGTCCAAGAATCATCTACATGGACCAAGTTCGTCCATTTTGGTCTTCTTCTTTCGACAAGCTTCAAAGTTCACCGAAGCATAATGTCAAGCATAGATTGATGTAATATGACACATTAAACCATGTGGAGAAGTTTGAGACCAACGAAGAGAGGTTTGTCCAAGAATCATCCACATGGACCAAGTTCGTCCATTTGGTCCTTCATCGTTTCGACAAGCTTCAAAGTTCACCGAAGCCTAATGTCAAGCATAGATTTATGTAATATGACACATTAAAACATGTGGAGAAGTTTGAGACCAACGAAGAGAGATTTTGTCCAAGAATCATCCACATGACCAAGTTCGTCCATTTTGGTCCTTCTACGTCTCGACAAGCTTCAAAGTTACCGAAGCCAATGTCAAGCATAGATTGATGTAATATGACACATACATAAACCATGTGGAGAAGTTTGAGACCAACGAAGAGAGATTTGGTCCAAGAATCATCTACATGGACCAAGTTCGTTCCATTTTGGTCCTTCTTCCGTTTCGACAAGCTTCAAAGTTGATCGAAGGAAATGTCAAGCATAGATTGATGTAATATGACACATTAAACCATGTGGAGAAGTTTGAGAGCAACGAAGAGAGGTTTTGGTCCATGAATCATCCACATGGACCAAGTTCGTCCATTTTGGTCCTTCTTCGTTTCGACAAGCTTCAAAGTTCATCGAAGCCTAATGTCAAGCATAGATTGATGTAATATGACACAATTAAACCATGTCGAGAAGTTTGAGACCAACGAAGAGAGATTTGGTCCAAGAATCATCCCACATGGACCAAGTTCGTCCATTTTGGTCCTTCTTCGTTTCGACAAGCTTCAAAGTTGACCGAAGCCAATTGTCAAGCATAGATTGATGTAATATGACACATTAAACCATGTGGAGAAGTTTGAGACCAACGAAGAGAGATTTGGTCCAAGAATCATCCACATGGACCAAGTTCGTCCATTTTGGTCCTTCTTCGTTTCGACAACCTTCAAAGTTGACCGAAGCCAAATGTCAAGCATAGTTGATGTAATATGACACATTAAACCATGTGGAGAAGTTTGAGACCAACGAAGAGAGATTTGGTCCAAGAATCATCCACATGTAACCAAGTTCGTCCATTTTGTCCTTCTTCTTTCGACCAGCTTCAAAGTTGATCGAAGCCAATGTCAAGCATAGATTGATGTAATATGACACATAAACCATGTCGAGAAGTTTGAGACCAACGAAGAGAGATTTGGTCCAAGAATCATCTACATTGACCAAGTTTGTCCATTTTGGTCCTTCTTCGTTTCGACTAGCTTCAAAGTTGACCGAAGCCAAATGTCAAGCATAGATTGATGTAATATGACAAATTAAACCATGTGCAGAAGTTTGAGACCAACGAAGAGAGGTTTGTCCAAGAATCATCCACATGGACCAAGTTCGTCCATTTTGGTCCTTCTTCGTTTCGACAAGCTTCAAAGTTCATCGAAGCCTAATGTCAAGCATAGATTGATGTAAAATGACACATAAAACCATGTGGAGAAGTTTGAGACCAACGAAGAGAGATTTGGTCCAAGAATCATCCACATAACCAAGTTCGTCCATTTTGGTCCTTCTTCTTTTCGACAAGCTTCAAAGTTCATCGAAGCCTAATGTCAAGCATAGATTGATGTAATATGACACATTAAACCATGTGGAGAAGTTTGAGACCAACGAAGAGAGTTTGGTCCAAGAATCATCCACATGGACCAGTTCGTCCATTTTGGTCCTTCTTCGTTTCGACAAGCTTCAAAGTTGACCGAAGCCAAATGTCAAGCATAGATTGATGTAATATGACACATTAAACCATGTGGAAAGTTTGAGACCAACGAAGAGAGAATTTGGTCCAAGAATCATCCAATTAACCAAGTTCGTCCATTTTGGTCCTTCTCTCTGGTCTCGACAAGCTTCAAAGTTGACCGAAGCCAAATGTCAAGCATAAATTGATGTAATATGACACATTAAACCATGTGGAGAAGTTTGAGACCAACGAAGAGAGATTTGGTCCAAGAATCATCTACATGGACCAAGTTCGTCCATTTTGGTCCTTCTTCTTTCGACAAGCTTCAAAGTTGACCGAAGCCAAATGTCAAGCATAGATTGATGTAATATGACACAATAAACCATGTGGAGAATTTTAAGACCAACGAAGAGAGATTTGGTCCAAGAATCATCCACATGGACCAGTTCGTCCATTTTGTCTTTCTTCGTTTCGACCAGCTTCAAAGTTGACCGAAGCCAAATGTCTAGCATAGATTGATGTAATATGACACATTAAACCATGTGGAGAAGTTTAAGACCAACGAAGAGAGATTTGGTCCAAGAATCATCCACATGACCAAGTTCGTCCATTTTGGTCCTTCTTCGTTTCGACAAGCTTCAAAGTTGATCGGAAGCCAAATGTCAAGCATAGATTGATGTAATAACACATTAAACCCATGTGAGAAGTTTGAGACCAACGAAGAGAGATTTGGTCCAGAATCATCTACATGGACCAAGTTCGTCCATTTTGGTCCTTCTTCCTTCGACAAGCTTCAAAGTTGACCGAAGCCAAATGTCAAGCATAGATTGATGTAATAATGACACATTAAACCATGTCGAGAAGTTTGAGACCAACAACGAAGAGAGATTTAAGGTTTCCAAGAATCATCCACATGACCAAGTTCGTCCATTTTGGTCCTTCTCTTCGTTTCGACAAGCTTCAAAGTTGACCGAAGTCAAATGTCAAGCATAGATTGATGTAATATGACACATTAAACCATGTCGAGAAGTTTAAGACCAACGAAGAGAGATTTGTCCAAGAATCATCCACATGACCAAGTTCGTCCATTTTGGTCCTTCATCGTTTCGACAAGCTTCAAAGTTCACCGAAGCCTAATGTCAAGCATAGATTTATGTAATATGACAATTAAACCATGTGGAGAAGTTGAGACCAACGAAGAGAGATTTTTGTCCAAGATCATCCACATGGACCAAGTTCGTCCATTTTGGTCCTTCTTCTTTTCGACAAGCTCAAAGTTGATCGAAGCAAATGTCAAGCATAGATTGATGTAATATGACACATTAAACCATGTCGAGAAGTTTGAGACAACGAAGAGAGGTTTGGTCCATGAATCATCCACATGACCAAGTTCGTCCATTTTTGTCCTTCTTCGTTTCGACAAGCTTCAAAGTTCACCGAAGCCTAATGTCAAGCATAGGATTGATGTAATATGACACATTAAACCATGTGGAGAAGTTTGAGACCAACGAAGAGAGATTTGGTCCAAGAATCATCTACATGGACCATGTTCGTCCATTTTGGTCCTTTCTCCTTTCGACAAGCTTCAAAGTTCATCGAAGCATAATGTCAAGCATAGATTGATGTAATATGACACATAAAACATGTGGAGAAGTTTGAGACCAACGAAGAGAGGTTTGGTCCAAGAATCATCCACATGGACCAAGTTCGTCCATTTTGGTCCTTCTTCGTTTCGACAAGCTTCAAAGTTCACCA